>SJYG01000505.1:59461-118552 GCA_006410535.1 Litocranius walleri
AAAGAACAGAATGGGAAAGACTAGAGATCTCTTCAAGAAAATTAGAGATACCAAGGGAACATTTCATGCAAAGATGGGCTCGGTAAAGGACAGAAATGGTATGGACCTAACAGAAGCAGAAGATATTAAGAAGAGGTGGCAAGAATACACGGAAAAACTGTACAAAAAAGATGTTCATGACCCAGATAACCGTGATGGTGTGATCACTCACCTAGAGCCAGACACCCTAGAATGAGAAGTCAAATGAGTCTTAGGAAGCATCACTACGAACAAAGCTAGTGGAGGTGATAGAATTCCATTTGAACTATTTCAAATCCTAAAAGATGATGCTGTTAAAGTGCTGCACTCAGTATGCCAGCAAATTTGGAAAACTCAGCAGTGGCCACAGAACTGGAAAAGGTCAGTTTTCATTCCAATGCCAAAGAATGTTCAAACTACCATACTCATATCTCATGCTAGAAAAATAATGCTCAAAATTCTCCAAGCCAAGCTTCAACAGTACATGAACCTTCCAGACATTCAAGCTGGATTTAGAAAAAGCAGAGGAACCAGAGATCAAATTACCAACATCCATTGGATCATTGAAAAAGCAAGTTTTCTGCTTTATTGACTATGCCAAAGCCTTTGACCGTGTGGATCACAACAAACTGGAAAATTCTGAAAGAGATGGAAATACCAGACCACCTGACCTGTCTCCTGAGAAATCTGTATGCAGGTCAAGAAGCAACAGTTAGAACTGGACATGGAACAACAGACTGGTTTCAAATCAGGAAAGCAGTGTGTTAAGGCTGTATATTGTCACCCTGCTTATTTAACTTCTGTGCAGAGTACGTCGTGCAAAATGCCAGGCTGGATGAAGCTCAAGCTGGAATCAAGATTGCCAGGAGAAATATCAAGAACCTCAGATATGCGGATGACACCACCCTTATGGCAGAAAGTGAAGAAGAATTAAAGAACTTCTTGATGAAAGTGAAAGAGGAGAATGAAAAAGCCAGCTTAAAGCTCAACATTCAGAAAACTAAGATCATGGCATCTGATCCCATCACTTCATGGCAAATAGATGGGGAAACAATGGAAACAGTGACAGACTTTATTTTTCTGGGCTCCAAAATCACTGCAGATGGTGACTGCAGCCATGAAATTAAAAGATGCTTGCTCCTTGGAAGAACAGCTATGACCAACCTATATAGAATACTAAAGAGCAGAGACATTACTTTGCCAACAAAGGTCCATCTAGTGGAAGCTATGGTTTTTCCAGCAGTCATGTATGGATGTGAGTTGGTCTATAAAGAAAACTGAGAGCTGAAAAGTTGATGCGTTTGAACTGTGGTGTTGGAGAAGATTCTTGAGAGTCCCTTGGACTGCAAGGAGATCCAACAAGTCAGTCCTAAAGGAAAGAAATCAGTCCTAAATATTCCCTGGAAGGACTGATGCTGACGCTGAAACACCAATACTTTGGCCACCTGATGCGAAGAATAGATTCCTTAGAAAAGACTCTGATGCTGGAAAAGATTGAAGGCAAGAGAAGGGGACGACAGAGGATGAGATGGTTGGATGGCATCACCAACTCGATGGACTTGAGTTTGAGCAAGCTCTGGGAGTTGGTGATGGAGGGAGGCCTGGCCTGCTGCATGCAGTCCATGAGGGCACAAAGAGTCGGGCACGACAGAGCAGCTGAACTGGATGGAACCGTCATGGCGCCTCTGGGGCCACCTCGCTGGCTCATGCAGGGTCGAGGCCTGGTGCTGCCTGCCCCTTGGCCCCATGCGATTCTGGTCAGTCGATGCTGAGCCCTTGGGCTCTCTCATTCTTCCACAAGATGTGCCCTGCCCCTTTCCCTGTCATTGCGCAGGTGCAGGGAGGGGACAGCAGTGCTGGTCTGCGTCTGTTCATTTCCCTGGGCCACCATAACAGAGTGCCCAGGCTGGGCAGCGTGAGTGAAGTCGCTCCGTCGTGTCTGACTCTTTGCGACCCCACAGACTGTAGCACCCAAGGCTCCTCCATCCATGGGATTTTCCAGGCAAGAGTACTGGAGTGGGTTGCCATTTCCTTCTCCAGAGGATCTTCCCGAACCAGGGATCAAACCCCAGTCTCCTGCATTGCAGGCAGACGCTTTACCTTCTGAGCCACGAGGGAAGCCTAGACAATAGGAATTTATCTTCTCACAGTTCTGGCAGCTGGAAGTATGAGATGAACGTGTGGACAGGGTCATTGCTCCCATGGCCTGTCTCCTCCTCCTGTCCTCACTTGGCTATCCCTCGGTGTCCATCTTGTTGACATCATCAGATGTCAGATGGGATAGAAATGTGGTCTCAGATCTCACAGTCCCAGGTTTGAATGTCAACTTCACCACGTCTCAGTTTCAGGACCTTGGACAGGTTACTTACCAGCTCTGCCTTTCCTCTTATCTGTAAATGGAAATGGGCTTCCCCAATGACCAAAATGCTTTCCTGCTGTGGCTCTAACCCTGTGACCTGTCCATACAGTGCAAGCATGCTGTACGAGTCAGCTCTTGCCAAGCTCACCCTCATCTGAGAAGCCGGGCCTAAGCGTGGACTGCGCTGACGTTTACACGACGGGTTATGTATTTGTGAAACAGCCATAGATTTCTACGAACCTCATGGCAAACTTGTAACTCTTGTGTAGGAGACTAAAGAGTGCTTTTTTAAATTTTTAATAATTTTCGGCCATGCCAGGAGGCATGCAGGATCCAAATCCCTTGACCAGTGATTGATCCCACTTGGCCAGGGAAGTCCCTAAGAGGATGCTTTAAATGGTTGAAAGGAGCTTTAACTTGCGAAGAAATCCTCTGGCTATAGAGCTGAGATTTACAAGGACTAATCAGAGGAAACAAAGAGGTGTGGGTGGGAATTAGCCTGGGGAAATTGCAGGGAATCATGGGAACTTAAATCCACAGCTAAAAATAGCACTCTCTTCTACTTGCTCCTCAGCTTTTGGTGTCAGTTTCTGGTTTTAACAAGATTCTGTCTTAGATAAATCACGTGGATTTCACCCATCCCTCTCTCTCACTGGGGTATAAATAAAGAGATGATCAAGAGTCTGCAGAAAGGAGAGAAGAGGCCTGATTAATTCCTGTGTGCCCAGAATCGTCCTTTATTCCCCCCCTCCCTTCACCACGGGCTGTTTGCTGTCCTTAGTGTATACCAGCAGGCCCCAGCCTCTCCACAGTAACCATCCGACAGCCACGGAACACAGGACCCCAGGAATTCCAAGACAAGAAGAGACTTGCACAGACGTCTTTAAAGTTTGTCCCAGGCAGTGTACACACAAAAGCACTGTACCTCTGATCGAGAGGAGGGAGCTTTCCCACCCAGAAGCACGCCAAATGGCAGGAAGGGAAGCAGCAGGCAAAGAAGACGTGGTGCCCCAGGCCAGCGATCGAGGAGGTGGGCAGGACGCACAGAGGCGGAGCACGTGTCCTGGGCCCTCCGCAGACCGCCCGACGAGAGAGCAGCTCCAGCCCCCCGGAAACAGAACAGAGAGCCGAGCCGAGAACGGAGAACAGGCCCCCACTCCCCAGAAGTCCTGTCTGCGCCTGGCTTTTCCGACCTTGACACAGGTGACTGCAAGAAGCAGCCTGGCTGAGCAAATGTTGCAGAACCAGCTCATAAACTGCTCTTGGAAAGAGCAGTGAGAGCTTTGGAAAATGGATGCTGCACTTTCAACACTTTTTACACTAGCTTTTAAATTGCTTTCTAAAGAATTGCTTAAATTGCTTTCAAAAGAAGAAAGGGAATATAGGAAGCGGTGACCAAAACCATCCCCAAGCCAAAGAAATGCAAGAAGGCAAAGTGGTTGTCAGAGGAGGCCTTACAAGTAGCTGAGAAAAGAAGAGACATGAAAGGCAAAAAAAGAAAAGGAAAGATATACCCATCTGAATGCAGAGTTCCAGAAAATACCAAGGAGAGATAAGAAAGCCTTCCCAAGTAATCAGTGCGAAGAGAGGGAAAAAATGGGATGGGAAAGACTAGAGATATCCTCAAGAAAATTAGAGATACCAAGGGAACATTTCATGCAAAGATGGGCACAATAAAGGACAGAAATAGTATGGACCTAACAGAAAATAGTAAGAAGAGGTGGCAAGAATAAACAGAAGAACTATACAAAAAAGATCTTCATGACCCAGATAACGATGATGGTGTGGTCACTCACCTAGACCCAGACATCCTTGAGTGTGAAGTCAAGTGGGCCTTAGGAAGCATCACTATGAGCAAATCAACTGGAGGTGATGTAATTCGAGATGAACTATTTAAAATTGTAAAAGATGATGCCATTAAAGTGCTGCACTCAATATGCCAGCAAATTTGGAAAAGTCAGCAGTGGCCGCAGGACTGGAAAAGGTCAGTTTTCATTCCAATCCCAAGGAAATGCAATGCCAAAGAATGCTCAAACTACCGCACAATTGTGCTCATTTCACACGCTGCCAAGATAGTGCTTAGAATCCTCCAAGTTAGGCTTCAGCAGTATGTGAGCAGAGAACTTCCTGATTTACAAGCTGGATTCAGAAAAGACAGAGGAAGCAGAGATCAAATTGCCAACATCCATTGGATCATAGGGCTTGCCTGGTGGCTCAGCTGGTAAAAAATCCAGCCACAATGCAGGAGACCTGGGTTTGATCCCTGGGTTGGGAGGATCCCGTGAAGAAGGGAACGGCTACTCACTGCAGTATTCTGGCCTGGAGAATTCCATGGACTGTATAGTCCATGGGGTCGAAAAGGGTCAGACATGACTGAACAACTTTCTCTTTCATTGGATCATAGAAAAAGCAAGGGAATTCCAAAAAAAACTTCTGTTTCACTGACTATGCTAAATCTCTTGGCTGTGTGGCCCACAGTAAACTGTGGAAAATTTTTAAATAGATGGGAATACCAGACAACCTGTCTCCTGAGGAACCTGTGTGCAGGTCAAGAAGCAATAGTTAGAACCAGACATGGAACAATGGACTGATTCAAAATTGAGAAAGCAGTACGTCAAGGCTGTATATTGTCACCCTGCCTATTTAACTTCTGTGTAGAGTACATCATGCAAAATGCCAGGCTGGATGAAGCACAAGCTGGAATCAAGATTACCAGAAGAAATATCAACAACCTCAGATAGGGAGACACTAATTGCAGAAAGCAGAGAGGAACTAAAGAGCCTCTTGATGAAAGTGAAAGAAGAGATTTTAAAAACTGGCTTAAAATTCAATATTCAAAAAGCTAAGATAATGGCATCTGGTCCCATCACTTCATGGCAAATAGAAGGGAAAAAAGTGGAAACATTGGCAGATTTTTTTCTTGGGTTCCCAAATCATGGCGAATGGTGACTGCAGCCATGAAATTAAAAGATGCTTGCTTCTTAGAAGAAAAGCTATGACAAACCTAGGCAGCATATTAAAAAGCAGAGACATTACTTGCCGACAAAGGTCCATATAGTCAAAGCTATGGTTTTTCCATGTACAGATGTGAGAGTTAGACCATAAAGAAAGTTGCATGCTGAAGAATTTATGCTTTCAAATTATGGAAAAGACTTGAAAGTCCCTTGGACTGCCAGGAGATCAAACCAGTCAATCCTAAAGGAAATCAACCCTGAGTATTCACTGGAAGGACTGATGCTGAAGCTGAAGTTCCAGTAATTTGGCCACCTGATGGGAAGAGCTAATTCACTGGAAAAGTCCCTGATGCTGGGAAAGATTGAGGGCAGGAAGAGAAATGGGTGACAGAGGATGAGATGGTTGGATGGCATCACTGACTCAACGAACATGAATCTGAGCAAACTCCAGGAGATAGTGGACAGGGAAGCTTGGCGTACTGCAGTCCGTGGTGTCACAAGGAGACACAACTTCATGACCGAACAACAACAAAGAGGAAAAAGAGAGAAGTATGAGTCAGGCCTTCTCCTATTCCTTTTTCCCTCTGGGCGCACCCAGGGGAGTAAAGCTGTCTCAGCTGTCTTACAGGTACTCCACCCTTCTCACCACTGACAAGTGGTGAGTCATCCACTGACAAGTCCTTATTGCATGTATTTAACCAGTCATATGTTCTTAGACATTCAGGTTGTTCAGAGGTTTGTATTCTTGTGCAAATGATGTTGTGCAAAGATCCTTGTACATATTTATTTGCACACTTGTACAAACCTTGTAAGTAGTCCCCTACATCCCCCATGGGAGTTTCTTCTCCTTTGCTCCCTCCTGGGAGTTTCCAGATGAAATCAAAGCAGCCCCAGTGCTTTTGGCAAAGGCATCATGCCCAGGCCGCCTCCCAGGAAAGTGTTCCATGGGGGACCTGGTGGAGACAGCCAGAGCTGCCTGGCAAGGGGGTGAGTCACATCTGAGTCTCCACTCGCCACCGGCCTGGAAGAGGAGACAGTGCCTATAGGCAAGTCAGGGAATCCACCAGGAGGACGCAGACCTCACCCAGGCGTCCCCAGGGGCTGCAGCCCCAACCACAGGTCCCCTGAGGACAACTGCCCACCTGGATCCACAGCCTGCAGTGAGGCTCCTCCCCTGCTGCTGAGGTGTAGCCCAGAGAGCCAGGCCCAGGAGTGAGCGCGTGGACGGGGAGTGGGCTCAGCTGGGGGTGGCTCCACTGAGAGCCTCGTCTAGTCCCCATGCTGTGCTGTGCTGCGTTCCTTCCAAACCTTTAACTTTCCAGATCAGCTTTGCTGTTGTTTGTTGTTATCCCCAAACCCCTCCCAATCCTCTCAGTCTTAGGTTGGATTTGAGTTATGGAGAATTGCCTTTTTTGTGTGTGTGTTGGCTTTTGGCTCTGGGGTTGCAAGCCATGCCCAGCAGCCAGGACCCTGAGAAGCTTCTCCAAGACTCCTGCTCACTGCAGTCTGGTCTGCCCAGGGCTCCTCGTGCCCCAGTGGGCAGCCTTTCCACACAGTGAGCCCAGGGTCACTCACAGCAGAAGACGCCCCGCCAGGGCCCTCTGCCAAGCGTTACTGAAGGAGCTGGAAGGGCTCATCTGTGTAGCTTGTAAACCTGGCCAGAAATGCCTTGGTCACCTTTATGGGCTCCTGGGCACTGGCGTTGCTAAACTGCCTGCTCCTAATGCTCTTCTTTTACAGCATTTTTAAACCAAGTTTCAAGTGAGTGTCATAAAAATCACTCTATCCAGGAAGTCAGCACCATAATCCCCAGACATAAAGTGTGAAAGCAAGATGGAGAGTGCCTCGGGGCCACCTGATGAGCCTCCAGTCTGAGCACAGGTGCCAGTTCATCAGCAAGCCACCAGGACGTAAAAATGCGCGTCAGGACCAGTGTGAAGAGGGCCCGGGGTCGCAGGTGGGGCCTGGAGGGCGGTGTGAGGAGCTGTGACCTGGGAGGACAGCAGAACACGCCCTCACTAGCAGTGCTTGCCACTTCCAGAGCTGACCTCCAGAGTTTCTGTGACTGCAAAACATCGAGCCGAGACCTCCCTGGCCGTCCAGTGGCTAAGACTGTGCCCTCCCAATGCAGGGGCCCTGGGTTCAGTCCCCAGTCAGGGAAATAGATCCCACACACAACTAAAGACCTCTGGCATGCTAAATGCTGCAACTAAGATCCCGGGGACCAAACAAATTAATCAAATAAATAGTACACATTTTTTAAAAAATCGAGCCACACATGTGCACACAGCCTGAGCCCCTGGCTGCGCGCGCCTCGCTGTGCGCGCGTGGGAGCGCTTGGCGCGGTGGCGGGCTTTGTGCGCGGTCTCTCGGCATCGGTCCTCTAAGGCAGCGCCTGCGCCTGCGGTCTCCCTCTCCAGCGCCTAACACCTTCTCCCAGAGCGTCTCCGCAAAGGCCTGCTGTGGACCACGACCCGGAGGTCACAGGGGGAACAGGACCGTAGAGGGGGCTGCTGCTGGTCACTCAGCCGTGTCCGGCTCGGCCACCCCGTGGGCTGCAGCACGCCAGGCCTCCCTGTCCATCACCAACTCCCAGAGCTGACTCAAACTCATGTCCGTGGAGTCGGTGATGCCATCCAGCCATCTCATCCTCTGTTGTCCCCTTCTCCTCCTGCCTCGATCTTTCCCAGCATCAGGTTTTCCAGAGGTAGCTGTCTCCAAGTCAAGAAATCTTCAGGCCCTGGCGGTCCAGTAATTAGAACACCCCGCTTCCTGCAGGGGACGCGGGTTCAATCCCTGGTCGGAGAACTAAGATCCCACATGCCCAGCGGCCGGGTCAAAAAATTACAAAAAAAAAACCCCAGAAAGCTTCAAATGAAGCTCAATGCAAGAACCAAACGCAAGCGTTGCTTTGGAAGACGCTTCAGTAACCTGATGTTTGTCTGATGGGAGCAGTGTGTGTTTGGACTTGAGTGTCAAAAACATTAGCAATGGTTGGGGTGCCACCCCCAGACAAAGGCCGGGGCCTCCCTTCGCTCCCCAGCCGTCCGCAGTTGGTCCTCGGGAGAGCGTTCTGAGGAGGCGCCCCGGCACCGCTAGGGGGCAGGCGCGCCAAGCGAGACGCGCTCTGCTGAGTCCGCGCCGGGCGCCTGCGATTGGTCCTCCCTGCTCGTGGGCCTCCGAGCCTTCAATCGCTCACCTGGCCAGGGTTCCAGGTTTGAGCACCGGAGCATGTCACAAATCACAGGACTGGCATATTTTGCTCCAAAGGTGATGCTATGGATCCTACTTATCTTTACACTGCATTTTTCCTGAATCATGGGCGTACCCTGGGTCTTAAGGCGATTTCTTTCAGTGAAATCAACCGACAATGTTGGTTTCACTAAAAGGGACCAGTTGAGAGTGGAGAGAGCTCCGCGGTCCGGCCCCTGGTCCCTCCTTTACAACCCACAGATTCTCCCAAGGTGAAAAAAGCCTAATAAGCTACAGTCGTTCACTAGAGAAGGAGCCTTAAAATGAGAGTCTACCCTAATTTATTAGCACTTCCCAAACGGGACTTATTTTATCACTAAGAATGTTTTATGTGGCATTTTGTAGTTCACAAACCACATGCTATCCATTATTTACAATAACCCAACAGGATAAACTAGGATGAACATCCCTTTTTAACAGAGGAGGAAACAGAAACATGATGGGGTGAAGTGACTACCCAGTTAGTACAGTAGTTAATCAGCAAGTTAAAATAATTTGCACAGTGACTAAAGCCCAGAGGCAATACCAGCCTTCAGATCTCAGTTTCAGTCCAGAACTCGCTCTCCCGTTCTCCGCAGCCGTCCCAGGAGAAAGAATGAGCCATAGATGCAGAGACAGAGACGGAGTTAGGTGCAGACAGAGGCAGGTGTGGGACTGTCACAGCTAGGGGTGCAGGGGAGATGCTGGAGGTGTAGTCGCGGTTTTGCTGTGGATGTCAGTACAGATGTGGTGATGGCTGCAGCTGTAGAGGTAGATACCCAGTTGGTGATGGGCAAGGAAGGCTGGTGTGCTGCAGTCCGTGGGGTCACAAAGAGTCAGACACGAACTGAGTGACAACTGGACTGAGCTGGCCGCGTTAACAACTCTAGCATGCAGCTAGAAAACCCTGGGCCGAGATGGCCTAGTTCCAGGCCATTCCCTCTGGCCGCAGAAGGTCTAGTTTTAGGAAGATAATGCCATGGAGATGATGTCTGCCAGGCTGGAGAGTCCTGGGAGTGCAGTTCTATGTACTGAACGGGATGATAAAAAGTCCCTTTCTCTTGTTCATCAAAATCAGCCTTTAATATATTTAGAAATTTTGGAGCTTCCTAGCACAGTCTAGGATATTAGTTTATACATAATCCTACTTTTTCCTTAGATATCTGAGAATAAAAGATGAAACTCAAAGAAGAAAATGAACAGTTAAAAATATGTTATATTTTTTACTAGTATGAAATTAAATTATGTTTTAAGAGTTCCAATACATTTCTAACTGTGGTAGATTTTAAGGTAATTATGTGTCTCTTCGGTAATATATTTGCTATCAACTTATTGCATAAAAGGATTGCTTGTGAATGTAAGATTATTTTTAGATTTATAGCCCTTTCAAGTGAAAAAGAGGTTTTTCAGGAGTACTTCCGATTTCCAGTGTCTGGTGAATTTTCCATTTGCCATCAATAATACCTCCTACAGAAATCCCCCTTCATATAAATCCAGCCTGACATTCCTATAATGCACAGTGCAAAAGAGTGCTCTTAGGGCAAGAAATAATCTGTGTGAATTATATCAGGCCAGCATGTTGAAAACATTCATCCCACAATTTATGAATTCAGATGCTCCCAGAACATGTTTTGGTATTCTAACGAGATGTAGGTGTTTTCATTGGCTATCTTGATAAACGTTTTTTGTGGGCACAGTGAAAACTGCTGATTTGAAAAAATATTTCTGTAATCATATTTTTTGGCCTGCCTCTAATGTTTATTACTCACATGATCAAAACTGTATGGCACTATTAGCCAGTCTAGGGCTTCCCAGGTAGCTCAGTGGTCAAGAATCTCTGCCAGTGCAGAAGATGCAGGAGACACAGGTTCGATCCCTAGGTCGGTACAATCCCCTGGAGAAGGAAGTGGCAAGCCACTCCAGTATTACTGCCTGGAAAATTCTATGGACCGAGGAGCCTGGCAGGCTACAATCCATGGGGTTGCAGAGTCAGACACAGCTGAGCAACTAAGCACACACATTGCCCAGTCTAAGGAGGTTTTTGTTTTGATTTTTCCAATGTAAAACACTGTTAAAGGCATCAGTTGAAACTTTGCAATTCGGCTGTCTCTGCGGGTGTCAGAGGAGCCTGGTGGGCTGCAGTCCATGGGGTCGCTGGGGGTCGGGCACGACTGAGCGACTTCACTTTCACTTTTCACTTTTATGCATTGGAGAAGGCAATGGCGGCCCACTCTGGTGTTCTTGCCTGGAGAGTCCCGGGGGGGTGGGGCGGGGGAGCCTGGTGCGCTGCCGTCTGTGGGGCCGCGCAGAGCCGGACGCGCCTGGAGCGACACAGCCGCAGCCGCAGCGGGTGTGTGGGAGGCCTCAGTGTCCGTGGCCACTCCACTGCTGCCTGGTCCAGTCTGCCCAGCACGGATTTGGAGAGGGCCTGGGTGGGCTGCAGAGTCCAGTCGGCGGTGCCACTGTGCGTGCTGCCGTGCTTTGTCATCCTCCTCGGCCTTGTGCTACTGTGTCCCAGTGCGGCTGTGCTGTGCTGCGCGTCCTATGTTGCTGCGCTCTCTGGCTCACTATGTGCCATCGTACTGCCACACCACATTGCTTTAGGCTGTAGAGCTGTGACCGCAGTATACAGGAATGATGACCTTGCCTGAGCTGAGGATGGGGTAAGTGTTTGGGCTAAACGATGCCCTGACCACACTGCTGCATTCCCTGGTCAGTTGGTACGCTCTTCACCTTCTGGGTTTTGATTTGTTCAGTTGCCTGTTTGAAAATTAAAGGCTAAGAACTCAGTGATTGCCCAGCCTCCTGCCTTTATGTGTGTGTGTGTCTGTGTGTGTGTCTGACTGTGTTCTTATGTGTTTGTGTGTGTGTGTGTGTGTGGGTGGGTGTGTCTGGGTATGTTCTTGAAGATCTCAGAGGGCCGGGATTCTGTTGGGTTGGCCCAAAAGTTCATTTGGGTTTTCCTATCCAGATGAAGATTTTGGCCACCTCAGTGTAATTGATCTTGGTGACAAGCCCTCCTGACTGAGCCCCTGAGTCATCAGCCTTCATTCATACAAATGCAGAGGCTGGCAGGCGCTCTGACCTCCCCTCTAAGGCCGCCTGCTCAGTGCTCCTCATGATGGTGGCCGTCTCGCTTAGCTCCTGGCTTGTGTCTTGGGAGTGGAATTTAGTCTATTATCTGAATTACAATTACAAGGGAAAAAAGCATGCAAATAGATGTGTAACATAAACTGAGGGGTTATTTTTGAAAGTCACCCAGCCAGCTTCTACAGGCAGGTCATTGATGAGAAACCATGCACTTGTTTGTGAAAGATTGTTCCAGAAGCATTGGAAATCCGAGTAGGAATAAATCAGATTAATTTTCAAAATTCACAAGGATAAACTTTTTATTATGAAATCATGAATGTTCTCTTCTATTTAAATTCAGATGCGGTTAACTCCTTTTAGATATGTTACAGTAATAAATCATAGACTGAGCGGGTGGCAGTGAATATCCTTGATCCCTGTAAATAATTAGCTTGGTCGGCTTATAGAGCATAATTTCTAACATTGTAAAAATCCCAGCCTTCTAACTCTGTCTCATTAGCAAAAGTAAATAAGTCTGTGTTAGGCCCACGGACTAACAGGGACCCAGTATTGTCCCAGGACCGGCCAGACAAGGGGAGCATGCTTGCTGGCGGTAGTTTATCAACTGGGTTTCCCTCTTCCCACAAGAAGAGGGACATGATTAGGTTAGCCGCTCTCGCAGTTATTCTGGTGGTGCATAACAGCCAACAGCCGAGGACAGACAAAGGACCTGGTTCTCCGGGGCACCCCAGAGGGGTGGCACAGAGCTTCTCTGCTTCCCCGAGACGGGCCATAGGGCTTCAGTGAGATGATGCCAGTGATCAGTGCGAACGTGGCCACAGCCCACCAGGCGCGCTGCCCAAGCTCCTCACTTTAGTGCTCCCCTAGGCATGCCCACACCCTCACTCTGTCTCGGGCTGTTTAGAGTCACGCTGTCATCGTCCATCCACTGATACCTGCAGAGGAGGCGTCTGCACATGCCTGATTCATCCTAGGACATAGGTGTCCTTCCTTCGTGTTCTAAGAAGCATGACCGGATGTCTTGCGTGGGGTGGAGAAGACATCCACAGTCACCCTCTTCTTTTTCTTTCTAGTTTCATCCATTCAGCTCACCAGTATTGACATTCTCTGTACTCTGCGCTATTCTGCAAAAAAATAATAGTGAAAGTCATTCAGTTGTGTCTGACTCAGTGCAGTCCTATGGATTGTAGCCTGCAAGGTTCCTCTGTTCATGGGATTCTCCAGGCAAGAATGCTGGAGTGGGTTACCATTCCCTTCTCCAGGAGATCGGCCTGATCCAGGAATCAAACTCCAGTCTCCTGCATTGCAGACAGATCCTTTACTGTCTGAACCACCTTGCTAAGTCTGCTAAGTCGCTTCAGTCGTGCCCGACTCTGTGTGACCCCATAGACGGCAGCCCACCAGGCTCCCCCATCCAGGCAAGAACACTGGAGTGGGTTTCCATTTCCTTCTTCAATGCATGAAAGTGCAAAGTCAAAGTGAAGTCGCTCAGTCGTGTGTGACTCTTAGCAACCCCATGGACTGCAGCCTACCAGGCTCCTCCGTCTGTGGGATTTTCCAGGCAAGCGTACTGGAGTGGGGTGTCATTACCTTAGGCACTTAAAATATTTGCATAAATAAAATTGGTAAATAGATACTTACATAAATAGACAACAGTGCTTACAGCTCAACTACTTCAAGCTATGCTTGGAGTGAAAGTGAAAGTCGCTCAGTTGTGTCCGACTCTGGATTCTTTACCAACTGAGCCAACAGGAAGTCCGAGAATGCTGGTGTGGGTAATCTATCCCTTCTCCAGCAGGTCTTCCCGATCCAGGAATCAAAGTGGGGCCTCCTGCATTGTAGGCAGATTCTTTACCACCTGAGCTACCCAGGAAGCCCAAAAAAGTGAAAGTGTTAGTCACTCAGTCCTGTCTGACTCTTTGCAACTCCATGGATTGCAGCCCACCAGGTTCCTCGGTCCATGAAATTCTTCAGGCAGGAATACTGGAGTGGGTGGCTGTTCCCTTCTCCAAGGGATCTTCCCAATCCAGGGATCAAACCTGGGTCTCCTGCGTGGCAGGCAGATTCTTTATCATCTGAGCCACCAGAGAAAGTCTCATGCTTATACTTTAGGAAAAGGGCAAATGTAATTGATAATTAGAATTCATCAATTAAGTATCAGGTTATGGTTGATAAATGCTGTTCACCAGTCAGTTCAGTCGCTCAGTCGTGTCCGACTCTTTGCGACCACATGAATCGCAGCACGCCAGGCCTCCCTGTCCATCACCAACTCCCGGAGCTCACTCAGACTCTTATCCATCAAGTCAGTGATGCCATCCAGCCATCTCATCCTCTGTCGTCCCCTTCTCCTCCTGCCCCCAATCCTTCCCAGCATCAAAGTCTTTTCCAATGAGCAGATAAATGCTGTACAGAGAATTAAAATAGAGTCTTGTGATAAAGAGCAGATTAGGTCTAGGAAGACCCAAAGGAGAACTCTGAAAGGTGGGCAGAGGGGAGCAGGTTAGTCAGGGGCCCAGGCTGGAGGAACACCAGGCCAGGGGGGCATCGCACAACCCCTGACCAGCAGCACAGGGGCCAGGCCAGGCGTCTGCTGACCCGCAGCCCTGAACAGGAGGCGATCTGGGTAGGCTGGTCCCTCCTCCATGACAAACGGGAGTTCTGCCCCCTGACAAGACCAGGTCACCCGGAGCATCAGCAGGGGACTGGCCAGAAGTGGCCAGAGGATACACTCTGCTCACACCTGGAGACGCTGGACGCCCAGAGGCCGAGACACTCTAGGCCCTGGGGCTGGGACTCATCTCCTTGAGGCATTGGGTGGCCTGGCCTGGGGAGGACTCCCTCACCCGCTCAGATGGCAGCAGCAGTCACCAGGGGAGCCCCACCGGCAGCAGGCAACAAGCAGAGTGAGCGCGCTAAGCACCAGACCGCCACCAGAACCGCTGCCCACGGGAGCAAGCCGAGACCTGTGTGCAGACCGGAACGAGGCGACCACCTGCTGAGACAGGAGACCCCAGCGGCACTAGCCTCCCAACACAGTGACTTCAGTGTCCTGGACACACGTGAAGACCGCGTGTCATCCAGGAACTAGGAGCATCACCACCGGAGGGGGAAACGGCGACCAGACAGCATCCACGCCGAGACCAGGTCAGACGCTGAGGTCATCGGGCAGGGCTGTAAAGCAGCCCTCAGCACAGTCGCACCAGTGAGGAGCCCCAGGCTCTCTGCAAACGGACGGAAGGTAGAAACCTTGGCAGAGGAACAGACATTATGTTTTAAAAAGAACCAAAGAAAATTAGAGAACTGAAAACTACAATAACCAAAATAGAAAACTCAGTGGCCACCCTCAGTCGTGGAGCAGGGACGACAGAGGCCAGGATCAGTGACCATGAGGACAGATCAGCAGGGTCTACACGATCTCAGTAACAGAGAAAATCGACTGAGAGGCGTGCGCAGAGCTCAGGGCCTGCTGGACAGCACCCAGAGGTCCTGCAGGCAGCATGCCAGAGCCCAGAAGAGAGCAAAGCGGTGGAGCTGAAGGAAGGCTCCCCTGGCAACTCAGAACCCCCCTGCCAATGCAGGAGGCGCGAAAGATGCCAGCTTCATTCCTGGGCTGGGAAGACCCCTTGGAGAAGGAAGTGGCAACCCACTTCAGTAGTCGTGCCTGAAAAATTCAATGGACAGAGGAGACTGCTGGGCTACAGTCCATGGGGCTGCAAAGAGTCAGACAACAGCTGAGCAGGCACAGACGCCAGAAGAGGAGTCCACGGAACGGTGACTGAAAAACTGGGAAACGTGGTAAAAGACATACACCTGCAGATTGAAGTAGCGGAGACTGTCCTAACCAGGGTAAGCCCAAAGAAGTCCATCCAAGACATGTCATAGTCAAATTCAGGAAACTCGAGACAAAGAACCATGAAAGCAGCCAGGGAAAAAGCACAAATCACCGACAGAGGAACATCAGTCTCATGAGAGCAGCTCTGCCATCTGAAACCCCAGAGACCAGGGGAAAGGCATGACCCTTGTCCAGGGCTGAAAAACGACCTGCGAGCCACAAATTCTGTGGCCTCGGTGAAACTGTCCTTCAGGACTAAAGGGAAAGAAGACGTTCTCAGAAGAAAACACTGAAAGAATTTGTGGCTAATAGCCCTTCATGTGTGTGCTCGTTGTGCTGACCCTTTGCCACCCCCTGGACTGTAGCCCGCAGGCTCCTCCATCCACGGGATTCTCCGGGCGAGAATGCTGGAGTGGGCTGCCATGCCCTCCTCCAGGGGAGCTTCCCGACCCAGGGATGGAACCCGGGTCTCCTGCGTTGGCAGGCGGATTCTTTACTACTGAGCCCCCGGGGAAGCCCCAACAACCCTTCAAACATGGCTAAAGGAAATCCTTCAAATGTTACGGAACTGACAAAAGAGGGAATCTCGGAGCATCAGGAAGGAAAAAGGAACAGCAGAAATAGAGGCCAGTGCAATGGGCTTCCTTTTCCTCGAGAGTTTTCCAAGCCATGTTTGATGATTGCGATACAAATTGTGATGCTGTTCGACACCCAGGACCGGGATGCGTAATGGTGGAGCCTACAGGGAAGCAATGTTCCCACACTTCACCTCCTCGGCACCACAGACCCTCCCTAGGTGCTCGTGGGAGGAAGCTGACCCAGAGCTGTCATGCGGCAAGGTGATACCAAATTGGGGNCTGGGTTTATCTGGCACCTGTGTCCACTGCCTGCCTCTCCCTCAGTGATCCCAGCCCCGAGAGTCAGCGCAGCCCACTGTGGAAGAGACAGTGGACCCAGAGAAGGACGGGTGCCGTGTGTGTGTGCGTGCACGCACATGCACGCACTCAGTCATGCCCAACTCCTGGTGACCTCATGGACTGTGTCCCGCCAGTTTCCTCTGTCCACGGGATTTTCCAGTCAAGAAAACTGGAGTAGGCTTCCCCTTCCCTCCCTATGGAATCTTCCCGGCCCAGGGATGGAGCTCACGTCTCGTGCGTCTCCTGCACTGGCAGGCAGGGTCTTTAGCAGCTGAGCTGGTGGACAGACCCTTGGGTGGTTCCCTGAGCTGGCAGCATGCCGGGCAGCCGTGAGACTGGCTCTCCTGCCCTCTCTCATCCAGCCACCACAGGCTGGAGGAGGGACGCCTGCTCCCCTCGCCTCTGGAACGAAGGAGCCTGGCCCTGCCCCTGCTGGGCTCGGGCAGCTCTCCTGACGCCCCAGCAGCTCCAGGCCCCTCTCGCCCACGCACCCCAGGGCTTGTGCTGCCGCCGAGTTCCCGAGCCGTGAAGCTCGGGGCCAGAGCCTGAGCCATGAGAGATTTCTCGTGTTAGTGAAGGTGCCCTGGGAGGCCTTGCCCAGGAGAGATGCTCTTGCCCGAGCCTGTGGGTCAGCAGGACCAGCCTCTCCGCCAGGGAGGCTGCCAGGAAGTGAGTCTCAGGACCTGGAGGAAGGCTGTCGGGCCTGCGTCTGCCTCCCTGGACGGTCCTGGAGACACCGAGGGCCCGTGCGGGCCTCCATGGGCGTCCTGGGTGAAAGCTGCCGGCCACAGACAAGCCCTGGGTCCCCAGCTGTGCCCCGCCCCCACCGCATCTTCTTTCTCCCCGGTTAAAGCACATCGCTGCACTCTGCGACTCTCCTGTCTCTCCTTGCACAGAGCGGTCATGCTGCAAGCAAAACACTAAAGCGGGAGTGTTTTGGAGAAAAAAAAACAGAATCCAGAATACCCTGAGCCGCCTAAATTCCCCGGGGAGAGCGGAGGGAGCAGCTGCGGAAGCATCAGTAGCTCTGCTCTGTTTCGACTTCACACATCGAGTTCGCATGTGCTCGTGAAACATGTGCGAATGGAGGGATTATCATAATTCTACCATAATTTACCGCTCGACCAAAATAAACTAGCAAGATAAATAAACAGAGCCGCTCCTGCCCAACTGCCCAATATGACCCCGCATGGAAATGAAATATTGGGTGAGCTGGAGACGCCAAGTTTAAACCAGATTAGGGACGGGGTCTCAGTGGGCTGTTTCGATATAATTAACATGATGATTTAATATGTTTTTAGCTCAGAACCATCGTGAGAGGTTTTTTTTTTTTTTTTTTGCAATAACGTAGAAATGAAGACACAGTCATCTGAGCTGCAGAGGAATAAAAGGTTGTAATATTTTTGAGTTCTCTTGGCAGAGTGATCCATTCTCATCAATCTCAGACTCTGCAGGAGAACATAAGCATGTTTTTCTTCCAGTCACTCATAGCCGTTATTTAATGTGGGGTAGCCACCACAGTCCTCATTAATATATTAACCTATGGCTCAAAAAGGCCTCGCAGTAAACCAGCTGAAGCCTCCTCCTGGCAGCTTTATGTCACAGGGCCAGCAGACATTAACCACTGGGAACACTGACCTCAGGGATGAGCCCAAAGTTAACAAGCAGTCGGAGCTGGCAAGCAGAAACAGGGAGCCAGGAAGCCCACCTCATGGACACACACACGAGCTGTTCAGGAGAGAAGGGCAAGCCCACGTGTGATGCAACCTCGTCACGGAGGCTTCTGCAGCTTTCAGAGGAATGATCTGTGCCTACATGTTGCGGAGTGGAACTAAGTGCTAAATATATGTTTACGTTAAAAAAAAAAAAAAGAAGATAGTGGAAGGAAGTACCCCTTCTTTGCTCAGCACTCTAGCACTGAGGGGTCCCGGAAAGAGCGGCCCATTCCCGGCCTGATAGCCCTGCGGTCTCCCTGGGGACAAAGCACATGTTCTGAGCTGCCCTGGACTGGGGTTAATCAGGGGAAAGCTGCAGACCCCTGGCGATACGGGAGGAAACGGTGAAGCGCCCGTCTGGATTCTGCTCCCCCATCTCCAGATGACTCCCGGGCGAGTGTCGCCCCATCGCAGCCCCGGGGCTCCCACCCCGCTCCCCTATAGTGAGCCGGGCTCGGGTGAGCCCCCGAAGGACACGAGAGCCAGGGCCTCATTTGTAGCCTAAAGGTCAACCAAGACTGACCAGACCTAACTGGGAAGCCAGCAACAGGAAGGAGACGAGCGAGGGAATCAAGAAAAGGAGCCAAGAAGCCATATGCACCTATGACCCCGCTCTGACTTAAGATACACGCAGCGTGTCAGAGGAAGACAAACACAGCATGATATCACTCGCGTGCGTAATCTAGAAAAAACAGACCATACAGTGAGCTTACTCACAAAGCAGAAACAGACTCACAGACACAGAAAACAAGCCGACGTGTATCAAAGGGGATGGGGGGAGGGATAAATTAGGAGTTTGGGATTAACAGATATGCACTGCTAGATATGAAACAGAGAACAACAGGGACCTGCTGTGCAGCACAGGGAGCTATGCCTGCAATGACCTATGACGGGGGAGAATGTGAAAAAGGACAGAGAGAGAGAACTCCCTGCTGGCCCAACGGTCGGGGCCAGCGCTTTCACCGCCGCGCCCGGGTCCAGTGCCTGGTCAGGCAGCTGGGGCCCTGCAGGCCTTGCAGCGCAGCCAAAAGAAGAAGCACGCATATTCAGCTGCATGTGTGGCACTGCAGAGAAGGGCAGCCGCTCCGGACTCTTGCCTGGAGCCTCCCGAGGACAGAGGAGCCTGGCGGGCTGCAGGGTCACCAAGGAGTCGGGCACGACTGGGGGGCTAAGTAGATGCGTATAAGACACAAGTCGTTTAGCCGCTCAGTCGGGGCCAACTCTGGTGACCCTGCAGCCCGCCAGGCTCCTCTGTCCATGGGATTCTCCAGGCAAGAGTCCTGGAGCGGCTGCCCTTCCCTTCTCCAGGGGATCTTCCTCACCCAGGGGTCGAACCCGTGTCTCCTGCACTGCAGGCGGACTCCTTACCACTGGACCAGATGGCCAAATCACCCTGCTATACAGCAGACAGCAGCACACGGTTGAAAGTCAGCTCCACTTGAGCTGAAAATATATGAGGCACCTAGAATAGTCACATTCATAGTCAGGAAGCATTTTGGTATTAACAGACACCAGGGGCCAGGGTCAGGTTGGAGGGGCTGGCGGATGGGGACTTAGCATGTACCGGGTGATTTTGATGCATCAATGTGGGTTCACCTCTAGTAAAGAGTGAGCCATCCGGTGAGTGGCATCAGTAGAGGGGCGTCTAAGTGTGTGGGAACAGCTTACTCCAGGTCTCAGGACTCTGCGCTCTCAAGTTCACTGCCACGTCAGTCACAACAGCCAGGATGTGGAAACAGTCTGGGTGTCTATCAACAAATGGGTAAAGGAAATGCACGCGCACAAGCAAACACAACCCAATCCTGGAAAAGAATACCCGCTCTCGCCTCTTGCGCACTACAGCCGGGTGAGCCAGGAGAACAATGGTAGGTGAAATGAGCCAGTCACAGGAGGACAAATCCCGAGTGATTCCACTCATCCGAGGAGTCTAAGGTCATCAGACTTGAAGGACCAGAGGGTGGGACCGTTGAATGGGGGCTGGGGGAGGGGAGACCTATCAGCAAACAGGCATAAAGTTTCAGGTGTGCAGGAGAAACGGTTTCCAGAGGTCTGTTGTGCAGCGTGGCGCCTCCACTGAACAACATTTTATCGTATCCTTGAAAATTAGCTAAGAGTGTAGGTATCATGTTCAGTGTTCTCACCACAAAAAAAGAGCGGGGCGTGAGGAGTTGGGAGGTAGGTAAGCTTACTGACTGTGGGAATGGGATAATCTCCAGACTCACCAAATTCAATACATCACATAGGTGTGTTTTTATATGCTCATCATTCAGTTCAGTTCAGTTCAATCGCTCAGTCGTGTCCGACCCTTCACGACCCCATGAACCACAGCACACCAGGCCTCCCTGTCCATCACCAACTCCCAGAGTCCACCCAAACCCATGTCCATCGAGTCGGTGATGCCATCCAACCATCTCATCCTCTGTCTTCCCCTTCTCTTCCTGCCCTCAATCTTTCCCAGCATCACAGTCTTTTCCAGTGAGTCAGCTCTTCACATCAGGTGGCCAGAGTATTGGAATTTCAGCTTCAGCATCAGTCCTTCTGATGAACACTCAGGACTGATT
Organism: Litocranius walleri; assembly: GCA_006410535.1. Taxonomy (NCBI): domain Eukaryota; kingdom Metazoa; phylum Chordata; class Mammalia; order Artiodactyla; family Bovidae; genus Litocranius; species Litocranius walleri. The sequence continues at coordinate 80,139 of SJYG01000505.1, forward strand.
TCCTTTAGGATGGACTGGTTGGACCTCCTTGCAGTCCAAGGGGCTCTCGAGAGTCTTGCTCATCATTGGTACCTCAATAAAGCCTCCCTGGTGGCTCTGATGGTAAAGCACCCCCCCGTAATGCAGGAGACCCAGGCTTGATCCCTGGGTGGGGGAGATCCCCTGCAGAAGGGCATGGCAGCCGCTCCAGCATTCCCGCCTGAAAAATGCCATGGACAGAGCAGCCTGGCAGGCTCCAGTCCATCGGGCCACAGAGGCAGACATGACGGAGCAACTAAGCGCGCCCACGGGCCGACAAGAAGCCCGCCCGGGTGCTGGCGTGGCACTTGCAGCGGCTCTCTCGACGGGACGGGAGGGCGCGGCCAGCTGTGTCCTGAGGCCCCTGGAGCGCAGCAGTGGTTCTGCGCTGTTGTCTCGAAGGAGGGTCTCCAGTTTAGTCAATTTCAGAGGCCACATGACCAGATCAGCTAAGAACTATTCTCAAACCTCCCGATGCGAGGGCCATGTAGAGCAGAGCCGTCTTACCATAATTAAACATGGGATTTGATGTCAGGGGGCCATTCCTACCCACTCTGATTTCCTCAGTGACATTATGACAAAGCAGAAGGTGCATTAAAAGCTTTGGATCTATATTGAGGCCGTAAAATCTGGCCCATAGACAGTTCCTGTCTGGGGATTCATATGCCAGAAATAGATCAATAAATGCTGTGAAAAGTTCTACCAACCGTTCCATAAACTCTGAGTGAATACTCCCTAGCTGAACACTACAGTGTTCCCATAATTCCAGTACTAAATATGCCACTTACTCAAAAGAAACAATTTGTTTTCTATTTATTTCCTTTGGGGAAATCAACTGAGAAACAAAAGGTTCGCCTTGCCTCGTTTTCCAAGTAAAATCCTGAAAACAGCCCCCAGGTTAACACCAAACCCAGAGAGGTGCCCTTCCCCACCTGCTCAGTGGACGCCGGAGGCTTTTAGTCTTGAAAGCTCAGATTCCAGCCTGAGGCCATAAAGCTCTGGGGGTGATGCGGCTTGTGTCAGAGAAATGCCTGTCTCCTGGCACAAGCCAGCTCTTACCAACTGACCAGAAGGAAGACAGAGAAGCAAAATGCACATTGGCATAAACGTCCATTCTTTAAAAACCTGTAGAAATTGCTCTCTGAACGACCGAACACGTGCACATTTCCGAGGTCCTCAGACAGGTGGCAGGTGGCAAGGGCCAGCTGGCATTGCCCGGGCGAGGGTGCACGCCCCCGCTCTCCACGGGGAGCGCTTTCCTGGCGCCCGAGAGATGAGCCACGCTTTCCACAGAGGAGACCCGCAGCTGTAACACGAGGCCTTGACCCACACTGGTCTCTCGATTCACGGGTGTGACTTTTGCAGCCACGCTGTTTAAGACACGCCTCGTTGAAAAGCTGGTGATTAGGCAGCGTTTGACTGTTGCTAAAGATTCACTCTATACTAATAAGAAAATTATGCTGTCTACACAGAGTCCCGGATCTCCCAAGCCACGGGTCCAACTTCCAATAAATCACTTGCCAGGTGACAGATAATGGTTTTCTTCTGGGTAGTTATTATTTCTTTGTCTTTCTATTTTTTTTAATGCAGTATAAATGTTATGGAAGCAAGATAAGAAAGATGTTTTGTAGCAGCAGCATTGCTGGGTGAATGCAAAGACGTAATCTTAAATACCTAATAAGTCTTCACACTGGTGAATAAGTGTGTTTAGGGGGACTCACTTTTTTGCCAGCATAACACCATTCAAGCAGTGCTTGGTCCTTCAGGGAACACATGGAAAGGGCCCTGAAGTCCCCGGGGAGCCCCAGCCGGCGCCCTCTGTGCTGACTCGCCCAACCCCGCCCCTGCAAGCCGAGGGGTGAGCACAGTCCTGGCCTGTTGCACCTCCTGGGATCTTGGGGACACTAAGTGAACTGACTGGTTTTTATGGTAAACCCGTCGCGACTGAGCAATTACCTTATTGCGACTGACACGGAACAATTAAAGTCTAAGCTCATTACGTGCTGAGTAGCATTAGCACAAGAGTTTAATGCAAGACCACTTAACTTTTTTTAAAGGACCTGTTAAAAATTCTCCCGAAGAACGAAAAGCACTGTAGTGTGGGTAATTAAAATAATTGCAATGAGCCCACAACTTCCTGTGGGACCCTCGAGATCCAAGCAACCCCACCAGGGATTCCCCATCCTGTTGCTGTGGACACCGACAACCTCCCCACTTCAGTCCATCCGGGGATGCGTGTTTTCTGGAGGCCTCTAAGGAGTCAGACGAGTGTCTCCCAGGTCCTGTCCTTGGAGGGGGACAGGCAGGGGACGACACGCAGGCACCAGGGGAATTCTGACCCGGGGAGACGACTGGGGACACTGAGGAAGAGACCCAAAGTCAGTTTCAGAGCAGAGGTCATGTCTGGTTGGGGCTGGGTGGGTTGAGGCAGCGTCGCTGTGAGCACGGGGCAGGGCGAACACCCTGGGCAGAGGGAAGAACCAGCAGGAAGCTGGGACTAGGTCTGCTGGCTCTGGGCTTGGAGGGAGAAGTAGCTGCCTGAGATGCCCAGGGGTGTGTCTGTCAGCCAGCCCTCCCTCGCCCCCGGGAGTCAGTCCATTCTCTGCTGGACCCCACCTTCACAACTGGTCCGTTCCGGGCATGTGAGGACTTCGGAAAACAGAAAGGACAGAAGAGGACCCCACCCTCCTTCTCCCCAGTGTGTGTGTGTGTGTGTGTGTGTGTGTGTGTGTAAGAAAGAATCTGGGGCTGAGGGAGGAGGAAACCAAGTTTGAATTTGGAAAAATCAGGAAGAATAGCTTTCCCCCGGTTATTTCCGGATCATTGTTTGACGCTCAGCAGTAGGTTTTGTTTCTTTAAACTGCTTTGTTGAGCTGGATTCTTCCAGAAGCAGACCCCAAGACAGGGACCTCAGTGGGTCAGGTCTGATGGAGGCCTGAGTGCAGTGGGGGTCCGGCCGGGATGGTGAGCACCCCGCTGAGGGTGTGGGCAGCTGGACTAGCCCAGTGACCCTCCAATCCCGCCTGGCTGGGGAAGAAGCCGAGCCAGGCTGAGGGCTGCCCCTGGGGGCACCAGCCCTCCCTCCCCCTCCATGCCAGCGGGCCCGGGAGAGAGCCCCCTGCTCCAGGACGCCCAGGCACGAGCTACATGGGGGCACAAGCAGCCACGCACAGCAGCGGCTTCTCCTGCCTTCTCTTTCAAACTTTTTGATAGTATCTGAGAATTTTACTCTGATAAAAAGAAATCAAAAGAAAACTATTTCCATTTAGAAAAAACAAAATATGCCTGGTTATTATCACAATCCCAGTTTTCTGAGTGAAGACAGTGTCTGCATTCAGGCGGGGATCTGCGTAACCTGGAAGGCTGGTCATGTAGCCAGTAATGACGCTGAGCAGCGTTACGCAGTTTGAAAGGGCAGACTTCCAGGAGCGGGGTGTGTGTGTGACATCCAAGTTTTACCAGTTGGCTCTAATATAAGCAAAGTACAGTGCAACCAGGATAAGTCTGATAGCTGTCTGGAATACAAAGAGTTTAAAACTAGAGCTAAAGGCAGCAGACACCCTTGTCCCCGTGTCACCGGAGTCGCCGTCAACGCTGAGTTAGGCTGGACGGTCTCGTGCAAGAGTGTTCGTGGGAAACACGATGGTGAGCCCCTGACCACAGAGCCTGCTGTGGACAGCAGAGGCACTCCTGAGCAGCAGTGAGAGGCCGGGGACTCCCAGTCCAGTGGTTAAGACTGTGCACGCCCACCGCAGGGGCCTGGGTTCCATCCCTGCTCTGGGAACTAAGATCCAGTGGCCAGAAAAAAAGAGCCTGCTGTGGCATCAGCAGCAGAGGCACTCCTGAGTGTCAGTGAGAGGCCGGGGACTCCCCAGCCCAGTGGCTAAGACTGCGCTCGTCCACTGCAGGGGCCTGGCTTCCATCCCCGCTCTGGGAACCAAGATCCAGCGTCCAAGAAAAATCAGGAAGAATAGCTTTCCCCCGGTTATTTCCGGATCATTGTTTGACGCTCAGCAGTAGGTTTTGTTTCTTTAAACTGCTTTGTTGAGCTGGATTCTTCCAGAAGCAGACCCCAAGACAGGGACCTCAGTGGGTCAGGTCTGATGGAGGCCTGAGTGCAGTGGGGGTCCGGCCGGGATGGTGAGCACCCCGCTGAGGGTGTGGGCAGCTGGACTAGCCCAGTGACCCTCCAATCCCGCCTGGCTGGGGAAGAAGCCGAGCCAGGCTGAGGGCTGCCCCTGGGGGCACCAGCCCTCCCTCCCCCTCCATGCCAGCGGGCCCGGGAGAGAGCCCCCTGCTCCAGGACGCCCAGGCACGAGCTACATGGGGGCACAAGCAGCCACGCACAGCAGCGGCTTCTCCTGCCTTCTCTTTCAAACTTTTTGATAGTATCTGAGAATTTTACTCTGATAAAAAGAAATCAAAAGAAAACTATTTCCATTTAGAAAAAACAAAATATGCCTGGTTATTATCACAATCCCAGTTTTCTGAGTGAAGACAGTGTCTGCATTCAGGCGGGGATCTGCGTAACCTGGAAGGCTGGTCATGTAGCCAGTAATGACGCTGAGCAGCGTTACGCAGTTTGAAAGGGCAGACTTCCAGGAGCGGGGTGTGTGTGTGACATCCAAGTTTTACCAGTTGGCTCTAATATAAGCAAAGTACAGTGCAACCAGGATAAGTCTGATAGCTGTCTGGAATACAAAGAGTTTAAAACTAGAGCTAAAGGCAGCAGACACCCTTGTCCCCGTGTCACCGGAGTCGCCGTCAACGCTGAGTTAGGCTGGACGGTCTCGTGCAAGAGTGTTCGTGGGAAACACGATGGTGAGCCCCTGACCACAGAGCCTGCTGTGGACAGCAGAGGCACTCCTGAGCAGCAGTGAGAGGCCGGGGACTCCCAGTCCAGTGGTTAAGACTGTGCACGCCCACCGCAGGGGCCTGGGTTCCATCCCTGCTCTGGGAACTAAGATCCAGTGGCCAGAAAAAAAGAGCCTGCTGTGGCATCAGCAGCAGAGGCACTCCTGAGTGTCAGTGAGAGGCCGGGGACTCCCCAGCCCAGTGGCTAAGACTGCGCTCGTCCACTGCAGGGGCCTGGCTTCCATCCCCGCTCTGGGAACCAAGATCCAGCGTCCAGAAAAAAAGATTAAGAAAAAAAAAATGGAAATCTTACATGACTAACAAAACAGGATTAGCTTTTGCCAAGAAGATACAGTGAGCCACGTCAGAAATGTGTGGTGTTGTTTAGTTGACAAGTCGTGTCCGACTCTTTGCAACCCCATGGACTGCAGCACACTAGGACGGCCTCCCTGTCCCTCACCATCTCCCAGGGGTTTCCCAAGTTCACATCCCTCAAGTCGGATGCCTTCCAAACATCTCACCCTCTGTTGTGCCCTTCTCCTCCGCCCTCAGTCTTTCCCAACATCAGGGTCTTTTTCAGTGAGTCAGCTGTTTGCATCAGGTGGCCAAAGCACCGGAGTCAGAAATGTAACCTCCCTCAGTTCAAGAGCATTTCGGTCGTGTGTGCTCCACAAGGGAGAAGCATCTCCAGATAATAGAAAAATACACTGAAAATGGGTAGAAGTATAGAAAGAACAGGAGGAGCTAATGAAAACTGACGACCCAGCTGAACTCCAGCCAGAAGTGGATGTAACTTTATGTTGCTCAAACGCATAAGCGCTGACCGAGGCAGCCCACGCCAGAGAACAAAGGTTTTGTAAGGACTGTGGTAATCCGAAATGAAATTGATAACCACAGTGAAAGCCAAGACATTAATAAAAAAGGGATCAATGACACAGACAAATATATTTACAGATCATCGCCTCAACTTGAGGCCTGCAAAGACCCAGATGCATCGCTGCCTTCGATTTTATTTATGGATCAGTGTCTTAATGTGATGAATAGTTGGCTTGTAAACTAAAAATACTGAAAATCACAAAGTACAGCTACGGCTTTTTCCCTTTGCTTTACTCGGCAGAGATGTCAGCCCAGGTCTGCGACCTGGGGGCAGCTCCTTGGTTCTCTGTGAGTGGGTGTCGCCTGGTGAACTTACCCTGTAGGGAACAGAACAAACCACACATTCTGGCCCAAGGACGAGCTTGGCTCAGAGGCCTGCCTTCATTGGAAGACCCTCCCACGGCGGTCTCCTGGTCCATCTTGCCCCTTTGCTCAAGCTCACCTGGCCCCCGCTGCTCTTGGCTAGAACATGCAGCTGGTAATTAACAAGCGTGCACGCGCGCTAAGCACTCAGTCCCGTCCGACTCTCTGCAGCCCCATGGACTGTGGCCCGGCAAGCTCCTCTGTCCATGGGATTCTCCAGGCCAGAACACTGGAGTGGATGGCCAATCTCTTCTCCAGGGGCTCTTCCTGACCCAGGGACTCGCGTCTCCTGCATCAGCAGGGGCTCTCTACTGCTAGTGCCACCTGGAGACTCTTTCTCTTAGCGTGGTGAGAAGAGAAGCCTGAGGATGCGAAGGCTCACCTGTCTGGGCCCCAGTAAAACCTGAAGGCGTTCACTCGCTCATTTACTCATTCGTTCACTGCCTGCTTCCTGCCTGGAGTTGAGGCGGCCGCTGGAGCTGGAAACGGGCCGCAGGAAGTTGAAGAAGCCGGAATCAAGCTGCTGCCTCCGCAGATGCAGAGGAGACCACAGGATTCCCCTGGGAGGGGGGTCCCATGGGAGCAGCAGGCAGGGAGACGGCTCCAGCCAAGCCGGGCAGACAGGGCACATGGGACGCCAGGGAGGCCAGGCCGAGGAGCCCTGGCAGAGGGGGCGGCAGCTGTCGGGGGGACTGGAAGGGCTGCCACGGGCTCTCAGGCCAACAGTGGACTGCAGAGGACAAGGTCAGGCCTGGGCCCGGGGCAGCAGGCCTGGGTCTGACCGGACGGTCTCGATCGGAGTCAAAGGGCTGGCTGCTGGGGAGGAGGCGGGCCGGCGAAGGTGCCACAGAGGGGCTCGCTGACCTGCCACCCGTCAGGTGGGCAGGAGGTCCCCCCGAAGGGGACCACCTTGAAAGCAAGACTCCATCTTGGGCCGGACGGCGGACTTTGAGCTGTGTGCCCGGTATCTATGGAAAAGACACCTCAGCTGGAAAACCAGACCCCCGCCCCCACCGCCCCTGCCACCGTGGAAGAGCCTCAGGGCTCCTACCTAGACTCCCCGTCCTAAGAGAGCGCCCTGCTTGTCTGTGCAACCGGGTAGAGCCGTAAATCCTACTGTGCTCACTGGGGTATTGATAACTGCCCACTGCTACCTACCCAGGCTAAGGCACACGAATCACGGAATCGCGCGTTAGCTTTGATTCTTTCTTTTCCTTTGTTCAGACTAGTTTCAGGGAATCTGGGGAGGCGTGTTTGAGCACGTACACTTAGGGTCTGTACAGTTTTCACAGAATCCAGTTGGGTCCTCGGCTAAGAGGAGACTCTGCCCTGGGCCCGCCGGTGTAATAAACTGCACTCCACTGCCTGCGCTGTCCTTCTAGTGAGTCTGCTTCCCGGAACGTGTGGCTACAGCACTCACACTCTCTATGTGGAGGAGTTGGCTCAGGTTTCTGGTTTGAAATTAACATTATCTGTTCATTCAAAAAATATATTTATACAATTTCCCTAAGCCGGGCTTCCCAGGTGGCGCTAGCAGTGAAGGACCTGTCTGCTCACGCAGGAGACGTGAGAGATGCGGGTTTGATTCCTGGGTTGGGAAGATCTCGGAGTAGGGAAAGGCGACCCACCCACGTGTTCTTGCCTCCCACGTGTTCTTGCCTGGAGAGTCCCATGGACAGAGGAGCCCGGAGGGCCACAGCCTATGGCGTCGCAGAGAGTCAGACACGGCTGGAGCGACTTGGCAGAGACACACCGGAAAATCTGTAGGGTGATAACTTTGTAAAAGATGGAACGGTCCCCCCACACACACACACACAGGAATATTTGTGTGGCACTGTTGAACAAATATTCATTAGCAGATTGGTTCCATAAACTATGCCCATAAACCCACCAAGAAGAGTGAGGGACCCAGAACCAGCAGGTCTCCCCAGCTCAGTGCTGGGGAGGCAGCCGGGACCCTGGGAAGCTGGTAGAGGCAGATTCTGGGCCCAGGGTCTGAGAGGATCCGCCATGCCACGCTTCCAGCAGGACTCCAGGCAGCGCTGCTGTAGAGACGAGGTTACTGAGGTGGGAAACCCTGAGCTGTGCCATCAGGGGCAGGCGGGCAACGCACAGCAGCGCGTCGTCTGGTGAAGAGTGGTCGTATCGCCAGTTAACACGTGCGCTGACTCTCTGGGAGGAAGCGTGTTTCTGGGGGGAAGCGCTGGAGGCAGCCGCCCTTTTTCTAGTATTTATTTCTGTGGCTGCACCGGGTCTTAGTCATCTGCACCAGCTCCTACTTGCAGCCTGCGGGTTCTAGTTCCCTGACCAGAGATTTCGCCCGAGCCCCCAGCACTGGGAGCTCAGAGTCTCAGTCACTGGACCGCCAGTGAAGTCCCCGGACGCCCCTTTCTTCATCACACATCTAACCATGATATTTCAGGGTTTTATGGTGAACATGAATTATTTTTGTACCTGAAAAAACAATATTTAAAAATAACAATAGTTTTTAAAAAAACTATTTTAAAAAAATTAAGAAAAACAAAACAAAACAAAAGTTTGGGAAGCTGAGTGTTCTGGACTGAAGGCTGTGTTCCCCCAAATGCGTGTGTTTTAGGGGAAGGAGTTAGGAGGTGGGGTCTTTGGCAGGTGATTAGGCTATGGGGGTGGGGTGCTGACGATGCGGTTAGGGTCCTTATACCCGGGTCCACAGACAGGCCTGTAGCCTCCCCCAGGGTGGGGACAGCGCCTGAGGATGGCCACCAGTGAACCGGGAGGCGAGTCCCCACCAGATGCCAGGCCGGGGCCCCCGGACCTCCAACTGCCAGCCCCAGAGGCGCGGGGGCGGATGACTGAGGTCTCAGCCGCGGCTCACGGTGCTCTGTTGCAGGAGTCCGCACGGACTAGCACACAGAGTGGAGGGTTAGGCTTCGGCTGTGTATCATCTTACTCTTCATAGATCATCCACGCTATTATTTTAAAGAGCTGTCAGCAGACAGCAGTTTGTTCCAGGCCGGGCAGCGAGCGTCTGATGCAACAGCCTCCGTCCACCCATCAATTCTGAGTCGCCGCAGGCAGCCCTGCCAGCTGCCCGGCCGTCGCTTCGAAACACAGCCCCGTTCTGGTCACCCAGCCTCTGCCCACGTCTTCACCGGCTCCTCACTGCGCCCAGCATCAAGCCGAGGCCACCCCCCCAGGCCTTGCCCACTCCTCCAGCCCCACCTCTGGCCCACACCTGCACACACATGTGTGCGCACGCACGCGCACACACACGCGCACGTGCACACATGCACACACATGCACGCACGCACGCCAGCACCCGGCCCTGCCACACGCTGTGGCCTGTGTTGCCCATGCATCTGACCGAGTCGTCCGTGGGCTCTTTCACGTCTGCAGCCAGATGCCCAAGCCCCCTCATTCCCCCCGGCCAGCCTCTCTCACCAGAACCAGGGGAAAAGGCATAAGCCATCCTGCGGCCCTGTTCAGGCTCCAAGAGGCGCGGCTCCCCCAGGTGGGGGCAGACAGAATCGCCACAAAGGCCACCTTCCCCGAGGATCCTGGGACTGAAAAACACCCCCAAGACCCACCCCCCACTACATTAAGCCCCTACGAGGTCTTCAAAGTCGTGACTTCAGAGCAAGAAAACTCCTGAGCGAAAGCCGGGCCCCGGTCAGAGCAGAGACGGAGGACATGGTGCCGGGGTCCAGCCCCGGTGGATCCAGGGAATTTGAAGGTGGGGACAGAGTCGGCGTCCTTGGAAATAACTTATTTAATTACAGATAGAGAGGGATTATAAAATTAGCAGAGAAAAAGATGCTGAATAACTTGGTTCACATGGAATACCAATCACCACCTACGTAGGCCGCAGGCGTCTTCCCGTTCTCCTGAAGGAGAGGAGGCACTGAGGGCCCCTGGTTCGATCTTAGAAGCCCAGGCAAAATTAATAGGCTTGGTGGGTACCCATGAACCAGATGGGAATTGAGCCAGAAAATAGTAGGAGAGAAAAAGAAGCTGAATAACTTGGTTTACGTGGGATACCAATAAAAATCCAAGACAAGGAATTTGCACCATCTACGTTGGGCCACCGGTGCCACCTGAATATCGGAAGGTGCCCCTCCTTGGGCTCCTTCTCGCGTGGGGTTGAAAACCGGGGCAAGTAAGTAGACGTGGCGAGAACTCCACCCATGGCAACGTGGGAGCCGCTGACCCCGAGCCTGGCTGGGTACCAGCCCCTCCCAGAGCACCCAGCGGGAACGAGTGATGGGAGTCAGGTCAGGTCAGGTCAGTTCAGTCGCTCAGTCATGTCTGACTCTCTGCAACTCCATGGACCTCAGCACGCCAGGCTTCCCTGTCCATCACCAACTCCCGGAGCTTACTCAAACTCATGCCCATGGAGCCGGTGAGGCCATCCAATCACCTCATCCTCTGTCGTCCCCTTCTCCTCCCATCTTCAGTCTTTCCCAGCTTCAGGGTCTTTTTGGTTCCTGTTAAAAGCTGTGGGTGGGTGCAAGGCTGGCTGGCTCCTTCCCCCAGTCAGCACCAGAGAAATTACTGGAGGACAGAAGGGCCTGGGGAGGGAGGCCTGCCCCTGGGCCCCTCCCGCTGCCCCTCACCCCCAGGCCCGAGGTGCCAGCTGGGAGGCGGTCCTCCTCCTCACTGCTCTCCAGGAATTGAGGACACTGGTCTGGGAGGTCTCCGCTCCCAGCCCAGCCTTTGCCGGCGGGGTGAACCCTCAGGACACAAGCCGTCACTGGGGAGGCCTCCGCAGCCACACGCAGGTGACCCAGAGGGACAGGCCAGCAACGAGGGCCCCGCAGAGCTGCGGAGGGGACGGGAGCATGGGGTCCGTTTCAATGCAAGATGAGCTACTTCAAAGCTCACAGATGTTATGGCAGCCCGGTGGGAGGAGGCGCGGATCCCCACTTTGCAGGTCACGCAGCAGCGAGGTCAGGATGGGAACCCCAGCGCTGGCTGGCACTTCCACGTGGGTGTCCTCCCGCCACCATTCAGCCCTGAGTCCTGGGGGGCCCAGCTCCGGCCTTCCCTGCGCTATGCTTCTTTCTGGGTACAAACCATCCCGCTTAAAGCAGACCTCCACAGGCTCGGTGCTGAGGCTGGAAGCTAGGAATCCAGGCGTGGGCGGGGTGGGCTCCCAGGCTGCAGGACAGGGCCTGTCCAGGCAGACCTTCCTCCAGCCTCTGCTGTGGCCCGTCCTGGGAGCCGGGCCCCCTGAGTCCTCATGGCTGCCTCCAACGTCCAGGTGGGTCTCCCAGGTGGGAGCTGGGGCTCCAGTGTCCCTCTCTTAGGAACACTTGTCCCTGGACGCAGGGCCTGCCCAGGCCTGCAGGGCCTCCTCCCCCTCACATATCTGCAAAGGCCCTATTTCCACACCAGCTCAGGTTCCTGAATGCCAGCACACTTGAACTCTGGGGGCACCAGTCACGCTGGCGGGCGGCCGTCCATGGCACCATAACGGGGGAACATCACCCCGGCAATCCAAGCAACACCAGTGAAGGACAGGGCGTCTCCACCCGGAGCCTGGAGTTCCGGAGGCCTGTGGCAGGAGCAGCGAGAGCGCAACCCGGCTCCCGCGATCAGCGCGCGGTTCCCACGATGCCACCCGCCCAGGTGCCCGCGCACGCGCCTCCCCAAGGATCCACCCTCCAGAAAGCACGGAGCCTTCTTTACCATCATCCCTAAGGTTTTCATTTTCAAGTGATACTGTTGGCCTGTGGGAGAGCCTGGAGGGACCCATCATTCTTAACCGGTGGGGTTATTAGCTGCTTTATTTTTGGTTTGACCACATACCTTTGCATCCAAGACCAAATATTTCTGTCTCTTTTTGAATTTTAATTGAATTATTTTTTGCCTTTGTTTTGTTTTCAATCAGCGTTTTGTTTTTACCATGCATCTCGATTATTCTTTGCAACGGTAGTCCTCTCGGTTTTTATGTTCGCATAGTGCTCTGATACGTGAATATATCGTGGTTTACTTATCTGGTTTACTATCGACAGTCACGAGGGTTGTTTTCTGATTGAGAACAACCCTGCACCGCGCGGCTCCCTGCGCTGCCGGCCTCCTGCCAGCAGGGGGCGGCGCCTCGGCCCGCCCTGCGCCGCGCGCCCCGCGCCGCTCCCCGCCCGGAAGTCCCGTCCCGGCCGGAAATCCCGCGTTGGTGCGTCCCCAAAGATGGCGGCGTCCACCGGCGCTACGGTGCCCTCGCGGGGCGGCTTCCGGGGGCGCCTGGGCCGCGGGAAGCGCGGAGGCGGGCGCGGGCCGCGCCGCGGGCCGGGGGGCGGTGGGGAGGGGCGCCTGAGGCGGCTGAAGCTAGCCGTGGAGGAGTTCGTGCAGGGGACCACGGCGGGCGGCACCCCCGGCGGCCGCGAGGGTCCCCGCGCTGCGGGCCGGGCGCGCCCGGGCGGGAGGAAAAGCCGCCGGGAGCTGAGGAGGGAGAAGCGGCATCTGAGGAAGGCGCGCCGGCTCCAGAGGGCGGCAGGCCCCGCGCAGGACCCCCGCCCGGGCGGGGAAGGCGGCGACCCCCGGGCGGGGGCAGCGCGGGAGGAGGCCGACCGGCCGTCCGCGGGGCTGCGGCGCCCCCCGGCTCCGCCCAAGGCCGCCCCGGCCCGGGCCCAGGCCCCCGCCGCCGCCGCCGCCGCCGCCCGGAAGCGAGCCCTCCTGGCGGCCAACGAGGAGGAGGACCGCGAGATCCGGAAGCTGGAGCGGCGCCTCGGCTTGAGCAAGCGCAGGAAGAAGGGCGACGGCAGCAGCTCCGTGCCGCTCAGCTTTGCCCGCGACGGGCTAGACTACGTCCTGGAGGCCCTGGGCTCTGCGGAAAGCAGTGGCTTGTGTGAAAGCGGCAGCGAGGCGGAGGAGGGCGCGGGCCCCACACCCCCCGGGAGTGAGCTGGACTCTGACGCTGAGGACGGATGGGAGGAGCAGGACCCGGAGCGGGGCAGCGGGCAGGCGGCTGAGGGTGCGTGCAGCGAGGAGGAGGAGGAGGACGCCGAAGAGGAGGCGCGCGGAGCCCAGGACACAGCCAAGGAGGAAGGAGGCAGAAAGAGGGTCCGTTTTGCAGAGGATGAAGAGAGGAGTGAAAACCCCTCGGAGGCTGTGCGTAGAGACGATCAGGTATCGTGTGCGCGATCTCAGCCCTCCGGGATCTCCTTCAGAGGAACGAGGGTTGCGGCTGGTGTGGGTTTGTCAGGTCAGCACTCTTGCCTGGGGAACCTCATGGACACCGGAGCCTGGCGGGCCACCATCCGTGGGGTCGCACAGTCGGATACGACTGGGCACACAGCAGGTGACAGAGAGAGAAGGGAGAAAGCGTCTCCAGAGCCCTTTCTATCCCAGGGACTTGGCGGCCGTCCCCCCGGCTGTCCTCAGGCTGCAAACCTGACTCCCCGCCCCTTGCTCTGCGCGACCTCTGGTGTATCCCGGGGCAGCTGCAGCGCCTCTGCCTGCCCCCACCTAGTCCTTCTGTCCAGCGGCTCCCAGAGTCAGCCCTTCTAAAGCACACAGCTGCCCTCTTAACACTCACTTGGATGAGGTCTCACACTGACGACCAAGTTCAGAACCCATGGCAGAGCTGACGGGCTGGAGGGACGGCCCTTCACCTGTTAAAACAGCCGCACCTCAACATGCGCCTTGCGGAACTGCTTCCTTCTCCACCTCTCACCGGTCCAGCGTTCTGCCTCTGCACTCACTGGGACTTCTGTGCGCGCGGCCTTTCCTCATTTTCCCACTGATGCATTTATCTCTTGATGTCAAACATCTCTGGGAATCTCCCCCTCCTTAAGGGTATGGTCTGCCTTGTTTCTGTCCCTGCTGCCTTCGTGCCTGGCACTCTGAGCAAGTCCCCAAGTGCCATGAGTTTCTCCTGAGCACTGGCTTTCCGACTGTTCCCAAGTCTCTGTCACAGCTCGTGGAGGTGTAACTGACATACTAGTGGGTGTCTTAAGATTAAGTTTCTTTGTGCATGAATGTACTTTTCTCTGTCTAAGCACGGATCTCGCTTCACAAAACATGTTTGTTTCCTCGCGGCTTCGTCACTGGGTGTGGGGAGGGTTGGTGATAAGGACCTGTAACCCCGTAGGTTGAGGATCTGGGAGCCAGTGGGCAGTAGGTTGGCTCTAAGTTCACCATGTAAACTCAGATGCTAGTTTTGAGCAAGTCTGAAGTTTTTCAAAACTTTTTCTCCAACGTTGGTGGTGCATGTGATTTCGGTGTTTGTGCGTGGCTGTATCCGCTGTTGATTGAGGCTGGCAGAAGGGTAGGATGTAGGGCCCTAGGGGGCACAAACCAGAGGTGCGCAGCCAGGTCAGCAGGGCTCCAGAGGGAAAAGGGAGGTGAAGAAATGGAGTGTTGACAGTTACCCAAGTGTTGGCGTGCTTGTCCAGGGCAAGAGCGGGCACTCAGGAGACAACTGGTGTTCTCTAAGCAGCTGGGCAGCAGTGACTGCCTGCCCCGTTGCCTGGGAATCCAGTATCTAAGAATAATTTATCTCTATCCTTTCAAGCAGAATCTTGGTGAAAATGGTGGAAAGTATGTCCCACCTCACGTGAGGCGAGTGGAGGAGACAGAGGATGCCCAGAAAAAGGAAGAGCTGGAAAGGCTCAAGAAGCAGGTCAAAGGTCTGATCAACAGGTAACCTCGAGGCTCTTCTGAGACATAGAGGAACGATTCTGGGAGTTAGCCAGAGCCTGAGATGCTTTTTTAGCTGAAGCACTTCTCACAGAAGCAGTGTGTATGCCAGCTGACGGTGGGAGAGCTGGGCATTCTCGGCAGCGCGTGCGGAGGTGCTCAGGGTGGCCCCTGGCCTGCCGGGGATACCGGCTCAGCATGGCAGCAGGCGTCCTCATCGGGGCCTCTCTGGTCCTGACGGGGTCCCCTGTGTGCTTCACTGGGGCCACGTCTCGGCCGGAAGGAGAGCAGTTAGGGTATTTGCTGATCCCAGACGACTGAGTGTTCTCTACACACATGCTGGCTTTGGGGCTTGCCTACACAGAATAGGACCTGCTGGTATATTAGTAACTTATCCCTTTTCTTAAAATGAGCCCCCAAAACAGCAGCCCTATCGCTCTGTCTTTCCACCTGTGCACAGGCTGAGCGAGCCAAACCTGGCCTCCATCAGCAGCCAGCTGGAGGAGCTGTACATGGGCCACAGCCGGAAGGACATGAACGCCACGCTGACCGCCATCGTGCTGAGCGCCTGCGCCCCGGACACGGCCATGCCTGCCCGGCTGCTCATGGAGCACGTCCTGCTGGTCAGCGTCCTGCACCGCACGGTTGGCCTCGAGGTAGGGCCCCCGCGGCCGTCCAGGCGCCCCGTCCCAGTGGCCAGCCGGTGCAGTCTCAGTCCAGGCCACGCTCCGTGCCCACGTGATGTTGCCCGGCTTCTGGTTCTGACTGGTCCTGGATGGCTGTTAGTCTCTCTCCCTCTGGACCATTCCGTCCAACTTGCCTTTGCCTCTCTGGGTTCCCACCATGATGGTGACTGTTTCTGGTGTTGTGAGCATGGGCTTTTTTGCTGAGCGGGAGGCCACCGGAGTGTGAGGGAAAATGGCGCTAAGAGAGGAGACGGGACCGCGCCTGGCCTTGGAGTGTCCCCAGGTGGGCTGTGGGCCTGCGCATGTCTGTGAAGGGGCCCTTTAGACGTGTCTGAAGCGCCTGCTGCTCGGAGCCTGGCCCCCTCCCCCCGCCCCGGGTTTTTGGTCCCAGCTCAGTGAGTGGCTCCTGTGTCGGGTCGGGGGTCCCGCACACCATGGGGCCTCTTCACCCTTATATTGACCTTGGCATCCACTCGCCTAGGGTAGCGGTTTCCAGGGCTGGTGAGGTAGCTCTGATGACAGGACTTTATAGTGAGGTGGCGGAGTAAGCGGGGGAGGGAGTGGACGAGGCCTCCTTCCCTAGACGACATCTGTATCCACAAGAGCTTGTAGACCCCTTCAGGCCTTAGCAGGACAGCGTTTTGCTGCCTCTACCCGCAGCACAGCTACGGGTCTGGCCCCTGTGCGAGTCCTCGGGGCTCTGGGCAGGGGATAGAGGGGGCTTTATTCAGCCCCACTTTGCAGGTACACGCTTTTTCTCAATGTCTGCAGAATTCTGGTTTTTTTGTTTTTTTTTTTTTTTTAAGATCTGTTGAATGTAGCGTGGTGGTCGTTATTGAAAGTGTGTTCTTCAGGGGTGTCTTCAGTGAAGAGGCTTGACTTGGGTGTTTACAGGGTAGACTTCGCAGGTCGTTAGAAGCCAGAGGACGTGTCCTGCCCGTCAGAGCTGCCTCTGCGGAGCCCTTGCTCCCTTCTCCCACCCTTCCTGCTCCTCCTTGTGGGTTAATGCCCCTGCTGGAAGCTCCGTCAGCCCCATGACCTAGATGATTGATCTTTCCCCTCCGTGACTGCCCACCCGCTCTGGTGCTGTCCCTGGGTCACTCATGTCCGCTCCGCCTGCCCGGGTCCAGCCCAGCTGCAGTGACCCTTGTCCCTGAGTCTCAGCTGGAGCGTTGCCACTAACCGGCACCACCTCCCGCCCCGGGTCCCCGCCCTCCATGCCCAGACTGAGCCGGAGAACTGAGCCGCGTTGGATAGCATGTTTTTAGAGATGTGGGTGCGTTCTTAGCAGTTTTCACAACTGTATTTTTCCGAGGAACCATAGTGGCTGCTGGCCACAAAAGGCAGCTCCCTTGGAGGGAGCCCTGAGCCTGTTGCTCTGCGTCGTGTGAAGTTCAGGCTCTCCTCTGGGAATCTCTGTGCCCTCAGGCTCGAGGTCTGAAACTTTCTGCCCTGTGAGATCTCATATCCTGCTACCTCTGCATTTTATGTTAGTTTTTAAAGCACGCATTCTTTTACTGCACGTTTAGGCTGAAAGAAGGGCCCCTGAGGATAACCCGCTGAGTCATCCTCATTTGTGGTCACGGGTTTTCTGCTTTTCGTCCAGGTGGGTGCCCACTTTCTGGAGGCGGTGGTGAGGAGATTTGATGATGTGTATAAGAGTGGGCGAGACGGGAAGGAGTGCGACAACCTGTTCGCCATCATCGCCCATCTGTACAATTTCCACGTGGTCCAGTCTCTCCTCATCTTTGACGTTTTGAGGAAACTTGTCGAAAGTTTCACGGAAAAAGATATTGAGCTGATCCTGTTAATGCTGAAGACCGTGGGCTTTTCTCTAAGGAAGGACGATGCTCTGTCCCTGAAGGAGCTGATCACGGAGACTCAGGCCAAAGCCAGCGGAGCAGGCGGCAGGTTCCGGGACCAGACCAGGGTACGCGCCCCTCCTGACCTGCTTCCGCACTGCCTGAACGCAGCCTCAGCGCGCGTGCCCCTTCCGTTCCAGTGAGCCTTGTGTCTCCTGCCTGATCAGGGGTTGCGGCTTTCTCTTCAGTCTGTGAATGAACCTCCTCTACTCTCACGGGTTTAGAACGTTCAGCTGTTCAGAACAGGCTTACCGGGAAGGCCTGTGGTGACGGGCTTGGGTCAGCGCGCTTGGCCGCTGCAGGACTGCATGCTGCGGGCCTGAGTTTCCCCGTCCAGAAAGTGGGGCTGATGGTGACTCCTGCAGACTGAGAGGCCTAGAGGAGCCGTGGGGGCTTGGGGGGTCGGGCAGGGACCCCGTTAGAGGGGCAGGGACGGCCTCCCTGGGGGAGCGGGCAGGGGCTGGCCTCAGGGTCTTGTAAGCCTCCCGGGGGACTGGAACCTTGTCCCAGAGGCTTGAGGCCCATGGTGAGTTCTGAGTAGGTAAACATGTTTCCATGCTCGGGTCACTTCGGCTGCAAAAAAGGAAAGCGAAAAGCCACCTTGGGTCGGGGTGATGATTAGCAGAGTTGCAGTGGGCGTGAGTCCAGGACTTAGAATTTCCTCAGACCCGGGGAGGGGCGGTAGATGGGTCAGAGGTCACACCAGGTGCCCAGCTTGGGTCTCCAGGTGGCCGAGACACAGACTGGAAAGGAAGCCTGGCCCAGTTTTGAAATCCTGAGACTAGAGCCGGTTCACTGTGAGGAGGGAGGTGGGGCTGAGCCTTCTGAGGGTCCTGGGGTCCGAGGAGGGGGGTGGGAGCTGAGCAGGGGTTCCCGACCCACACCCTTCTCTTGTGTTGGATGCTCAGGAAAAAGGCAGGGGTAAAGGTCGGCTCTTCGCATCAGGTGGCCAAAGGGTTAGAGCTTCAGCTTCAGCATCAGTCCTTCCAGTGAACACTCAGGACTGATTTTTTAGGATGGACTGGTTGGATCCCCTTGCAGTCCAAGGGACTCTCAAGAGTCTTCTCCAAAACCACAGTTCAAAAGCATCAGTTCTTGGGTGCTCAGCCTTCTTTATGGTCCAACTCGCACATCCATACATGACCACAGGACAACCATGGCTTTGACTAGACAGACCTTTAGCTTTGACCATAGAGAGGTCAGCGGACATGTGCCTTTAGCTCGTGGCGAGAAGCTGGAGGAGGTGGGCGGGGCGGGGGCTCCCCGAGCGCTGGGTGGGGCGGGGCCGGCGGCCCGAGTGCTCAGTGCACGTGGTGTGGGTTGTGTCTCATCTTCGGGGACTCTGCTCTGGGCCTGAGCAGTGACCCTTGTCCCTGAGTCTCAGCTGGAGCGTTGCCACTAACCGGCACCACCTCCCGCCCCGGGTCCCCGCCCTCCATGCCCAGACTGAGCCGGAGAACTGAGCCGCGTTGGATAGCATGTTTTTAGAGATGTGGGTGCGTTCTTAGCAGTTTTCACAACTGTATTTTTCCGAGGAACCATAGTGGCTGCTGGCCACAAAAGGCAGCTCCCTTGGAGGGAGCCCTGAGCCTGTTGCTCTGCGTCGTGTGAAGTTCAGGCTCTCCTCTGGGAATCTCTGTGCCCTCAGGCTCGAGGTCTGAAACTTTCTGCCCTGTGAGATCTCATATCCTGCTACCTCTGCATTTTATGTTAGTTTTTAAAGCACGCATTCTTTTACTGCACGTTTAGGCTGAAAGAAGGGCCCCTGAGGATAACCCGCTGAGTCATCCTCATTTGTGGTCACGGGTTTTCTGCTTTTCGTCCAGGTGGGTGCCCACTTTCTGGAGGCGGTGGTGAGGAGATTTGATGATGTGTATAAGAGTGGGCGAGACGGGAAGGAGTGCGACAACCTGTTCGCCATCATCGCCCATCTGTACAATTTCCACGTGGTCCAGTCTCTCCTCATCTTTGACGTTTTGAGGAAACTTGTCGAAAGTTTCACGGAAAAAGATATTGAGCTGATCCTGTTAATGCTGAAGACCGTGGGCTTTTCTCTAAGGAAGGACGATGCTCTGTCCCTGAAGGAGCTGATCACGGAGACTCAGGCCAAAGCCAGCGGAGCAGGCGGCAGGTTCCGGGACCAGACCAGGGTACGCGCCCCTCCTGACCTGCTTCCGCACTGCCTGAACGCAGCCTCAGCGCGCGTGCCCCTTCCGTTCCAGTGAGCCTTGTGTCTCCTGCCTGATCAGGGGTTGCGGCTTTCTCTTCAGTCTGTGAATGAACCTCCTCTACTCTCACGGGTTTAGAACGTTCAGCTGTTCAGAACAGGCTTACCGGGAAGGCCTGTGGTGACGGGCTTGGGTCAGCGCGCTTGGCCGCTGCAGGACTGCATGCTGCGGGCCTGAGTTTCCCCGTCCAGAAAGTGGGGCTGATGGTGACTCCTGCAGACTGAGAGGCCTAGAGGAGCCGTGGGGGCTTGGGGGGTCGGGCAGGGACCCCGTTAGAGGGGCAGGGACGGCCTCCCTGGGGGAGCGGGCAGGGGCTGGCCTCAGGGTCTTGTAAGCCTCCCGGGGGACTGGAACCTTGTCCCAGAGGCTTGAGGCCCATGGTGAGTTCTGAGTAGGTAAACATGTTTCCATGCTCGGGTCACTTCGGCTGCAAAAAAGGAAAGCGAAAAGCCACCTTGGGTCGGGGTGATGATTAGCAGAGTTGCAGTGGGCGTGAGTCCAGGACTTAGAATTTCCTCAGACCCGGGGAGGGGCGGTAGATGGGTCAGAGGTCACACCAGGTGCCCAGCTTGGGTCTCCAGGTGGCCGAGACACAGACTGGAAAGGAAGCCTGGCCCAGTTTTGAAATCCTGAGACTAGAGCCGGTTCACTGTGAGGAGGGAGGTGGGGCTGAGCCTTCTGAGGGTCCTGGGGTCCGAGGAGGGGGGTGGGAGCTGAGCAGGGGTTCCCGACCCACACCCTTCTCTTGTGTTGGATGCTCAGGAAAAAGGCAGGGGTAAAGGTCGGCTCTTCGCATCAGGTGGCCAAAGGGTTAGAGCTTCAGCTTCAGCATCAGTCCTTCCAGTGAACACTCAGGACTGATTTTTTAGGATGGACTGGTTGGATCCCCTTGCAGTCCAAGGGACTCTCAAGAGTCTTCTCCAAAACCACAGTTCAAAAGCATCAGTTCTTGGGTGCTCAGCCTTCTTTATGGTCCAACTCGCACATCCATACATGACCACAGGACAACCATGGCTTTGACTAGACAGACCTTTAGCTTTGACCATAGAGAGGTCAGCGGACATGTGCCTTTAGCTCGTGGCGAGAAGCTGGAGGAGGTGGGCGGGGCGGGGGCTCCCCGAGCGCTGGGTGGGGCGGGGCCGGCGGCCCGAGTGCTCAGTGCACGTGGTGTGGGTTGTGTCTCATCTTCGGGGACTCTGCTCTGGGCCTGTGGGAATTCTCACTGCTGTTCTTGGAGCGTCTCTCTCAGTACAGTGTTCTTTCCAGTCTGAGAGTTAAAGAAGGAGAAGGGCCAAGAGTGGGAAAAAGTCGGGCTGTGAAGGGGGCACGTGAGGCCGTGCGGCAGTGCTGCTCAATGGCAGCGGCGACAGAGCGCAGGACGGCGGCCCCTCCCTTCCCGAGCTGAAGGGCCGCTGGTTCCTCCCCACCCTCGTTTGAAAGGGTGGCTCCTCCTGCCCATGTCTCAGGTCCGCTTCATGCTGGAGACGCTGCTGGCCCTGAAGAACAACGATGTGCGGAAGATCCCAGGCTACGACCCTGAGCCCGTGGAGAGGCTGCGGAAGCTCCAGAGAAGCCTGGTAAGCCCGCCCCTCCTCCTCCCTGGGAGCCCTCCCCCCCTCCCTGGGGAGCAGCCCCCTCTGCCCTGGGATACCCCCATAATCCTCACTGGGGGCCGCCTCTTCCTCCCTGGGGAGTCCCCCTCCTCCCCAAGGAGCCCACCCCTCCTCCTTACTGGGGGCCTCCTCCTCCCTGGGGAGCCCTCCTTCCTCCCTGTCGAGCAGCCCCCTCCTCCCTGGGGAGCACTCCTCCCAGCGCCTCTGCTCCCCGGCTGAACTATCCTGTGAGACTCCCCCAGCAGACAGGAGCCACAGGTCAGGTGCCTGTCCAGTCGCTGGGGTCCCCAGATGGGGGGGTATCCTCAGGTTTCTGTGGTGAGACCCCCTTGTGAGCTGTGGGCAGCCCTCTGCTGAGCCCTGAGCCACATGGAGACTCCTGACAGCCGTGTCCTCTGACCGGGTCCCAGCGAGGCCAGCCTGGGGTGAGGGGTAGGGGCTTGTCTGTTGAGATTCCCTGGGGCTTCTCACCGTGGGCTCCTCTGGCAGCTCCCTCAGCCCCGGGCCTTGGTCCTGTCACTGTGTTCCACGGATCACAGGCCCGTTGGCAGCGTCCTTGCTGCCAGACGTGGGCTCTCCCCGGACCCTGTGGGACCGCTGTCTTCCCACAGCACGTCTGGGGGTTGGCCCAAGAAGCTCACACATGGAGGTCTCCTCTGACGCTGGTGTCCTTCCCAGGGGTTAAGTGTCCCTGTTGTCGGCGACTCGGCACAGCGTTCCCTGGGCGAGGGCATCCCGGGTGGTGCTCACGTGCTGAGCCGCTGCGCCAGCCGCCGGCTGCTCTCTCGCAGGTGCGTGGCGCCGGTGCGGGGACAGACCCCGAGCTCCGAGTGTCCTGGGACAGCGTCCTGAACGCCGAGCGCACCGGACGCTGGTGGATCGTGGGGTCCGCCTGGAGTGGCACCCCAATGGTGGGCAGCGGTCTGCAGAAGGCCCCACAGAAGCCGCTCGCAGGGACGGTGCGTTGGGGACTGAGTCTGCATGCGGCTGTCCCTGGGGTCATCTGATGATATTACAGAAGTTGCC
This sequence comes from Litocranius walleri, assembly GCA_006410535.1. Taxonomy (NCBI): domain Eukaryota; kingdom Metazoa; phylum Chordata; class Mammalia; order Artiodactyla; family Bovidae; genus Litocranius; species Litocranius walleri. The sequence continues at coordinate 102,284 of SJYG01000505.1, forward strand.
GTGGTTTGGGGATCTCGTATAACTCCATTTCTGCTACTTCCTCTGAAAGTATTGGAACGTTAACTGAGAAACTTAGACGCAGACAGGAGTGAGAGACGCTCGACCGTCAGACGCCCGGCCGCCCTGCCCCTTGCTCACGCGGGCAGACCACCCACACCCGGCGGGTTCCTCTGAGGGCCTGCTCTGTCTCTTGCTCTTGCAGTGGTGGTGCTCAGAAATAAAGATTCAGCACTTACACGTATGGCTTATAGTCATCCCCGAGGTCAAGCCGCAGGATTACACACATAAGTTTTTAGAAACTTCATAACTGTACTGAACCAAAGGAGAAATTTAGTGACATGTCTGTATGACCTACGCCCTGTCGTCCCTCTTTGCAGGTTAGCTCAAAAATCCTGGAGCTTGCCCGCAAGCAGAGAATGAACACCAACATCAGGAGAAGCATATTCTGCACAGTAATGACGAGCGAAGACTTCCTGGATGCGTTCGAGAAGCTCCTGAAGTGAGTCCCATTGCACCTCCTGCTTGGCTTCTGAGTCAGGGGCTGGGGTCCCCCCCCCAGCAGCGCCCTCCTGCTGACTGGCCGCTGGTCGCTCTGGATGTGGACAGCTTATAATCTGTTGATTGGAAGGAGCCGGTGGCCGCCTGATGGTCCTCAGTGGCCACCGTTTGCCATGAGTCGCTTAACTCTCCTGTTAACAGTTTCTTTCTGACTACATCTAAATTAAACCTCCCGTGTGGCTTCTGTACTCAGTTGTAATGTGATTTAAAAGCATCTGTGTACTTTGACAGAATACATCTAAAAAGTCTAGTATTAATTAATTTTCCTTTATTTGCTGCAAAATCAGAAAGAAACAGGGTAGGTATTGCAGGACTGTGCAGACGCCATGCTGCACTAAAGGGCTGGGTCTCACTGGCCAGACCAGCCCACATGGGGCGCAGCAGGGGCAATGGCAGGGACGCACTGCCGGCCCGCAGCTAACATGCTATTCCTGTGGCTCGGTGCCCAGCCCAGGCCCGTGTGGGCCCGGGGTCCCCTGTTCCCAGGGCTGGGGGTTTAGTCCTGCCCCCACCTTCTCCACTCGGCTCACCTCACCAGACAGACGGCTGGATAGGGAGCCTGTGGGAGAGCAGGCTGCTGACATTGGGCAGGGTGAAGGTTCAGAGCTCGCTGCTTCTGCCCTCCAGGCTAGGGCTTAAGGATCAGCAGGAGAGAGAGATCGTTCACGTCCTGGTGGACTGCTGTCTGCAGGAGAAGACCTACAACCCTTTCTACGCCTTCCTGGCCGGCAAGTTCTGTGCCTACGAGCGGAGGTTCCAGGTGACGGGGCCGGGAGGCCGCCTGGCATCTGTCTGACTGTGGGCCTGAGGCCCAGCGCGGCGGGTGGGCTCCCCGGGTCCACGTGGTGCGCCTAGCCCATGTCACAGATGAGGGTGCCGTGACCTGGTGGGCCGGTGAGGCCTCTGCGGTCCAGTGTTTCTCTGATTTGAGGGACGGCATCCCAAAAGAAAGAGATGACGGTGAAGCGGTTTCAAACTACTGTGCAACGAAGCCAGTGTAGTTGCTTCTAAGAAGTCTCCAGCTTAAGGGCATCACATCTAAGTGATTGAGTGCCATGCCTTTGGATTGCGTTTGTGGCGATTATTCTAATAATTTGTGGGATGTTAACTTCTTTCCTCCTTATTGTTCTGTTAGATGGCAGTCCAGTTCAGCGTATGGGACAAATTTCGGGACCTAGAAAACTTGCCAGCCACTAATTTTGCTAATTTGGTTCATCTGGTAGCCCACTTGTTGAAGACGAAGTCGCTGCCACTTTCCCTCTTAAAGGTGTGTGAAGTGCACGGAATGATTCAGGGCACTGAAGCTGAAAGCACACGGCTGAGCCTTGAGCCGCGTGGGGCAGGGGCACTGGCCCAGCTGCACACAGTCCTCGGCTGACCTCACAGCCGCCTCCGTGTTCTGGTTCCACATGTCAGGAGCCTCCCTGCTTGGGCACGTGTGGTCCTGCAGTGTGTTTTAGGGGGAGAAGTCCTCGTGTAAGTGGACGTGCAGTCCAGAGGCGAGCTCGGGGCCTAGGGCCGGTATGTTCGTTGCCTTAGGAACACAGGCGTCCTTGGATCCTGACTCGCCTGGGCAACGTCCTCACAGTCCAGGCAGGCAAGCAGGCAGCGTCAAGTTGCCGGTAGCTTAGGGCACGGGACAGCTGCCGGCTGCTCTCCGTGGGGCCGGGGTGCCAGTGCAGGCTGCTCACACGCCTGTCGAGTTAGCCTCCTGTGCCTCTGGGCTCAGATGCCGCACTGAGCGTGAGGGCCCACCGCCTCGCCCCACACCCCAGCACGGGGCATGCCTACGGCACAGACCTCTCTGGCTTTCTCGTTGCTGGGGGGATCTCGCCTTCTGTTACTGGAGTTTGAGCTCAGAAGGGACGGCGCACCGTGCGCCCCTCAGCTATAGTAGGTCCTGGAGACGCCCCTGGGCCAGGCCAGCCCCTCCTTCCTTCACAGGGGTCTGAGCGGGCCTCTGTCTGCACGTTGGCGCCCCATGCCAGTGGTGGCACAGGGTCACCGGGCTGCGGCTACCCTTCACTTTAACTCAGCATAAGCCTGGAGTGTCTCTGCACCAACCTCTGCGCTCCTGTGCTCAGGCTTTACTAGTGCTGCAGAGCGTTCCACGTGTACTGTGATTTTTATATATGCAAACCTGTCCCTCCTGGACCTAGATTCTGCGTGTATGTGTGGTCTTAGGGGGTCGTGTCTCTGAGGCGTGGAGGTGATCGCACCTGTCTCAGTTTTGGGGAGTCCTGCTTCGCTCAGCGCCCCTCCACCCTGAATTTGACTGAGCTCTGCTGAGTCCCCTGGCCTGCGGGCACACACGCTGCCACAGGGATGGGGGCGCAGGGCCTCAGCTGGTCACTTGATAAGACTGGAGATAACCTTAGTTAAGGGGGCGGCAGAGGGGGTAGTCATTCCCTCAGACTGTGCCTAGAAATCCTTGAAAAGTTGGCTAAGCCTGTGTAACTTTATTATTTTTTATCCCGACTCTATTAGGTTGTGGAATTCAGTGAACTGGACAAACCCAGGGTCCACTTCTTACGAAAAGTGTTACATATATTGCTAATGGAAACAGAAGTTGAAGACCTTGGTTTGATTTTTGCAAGGTTTGTTCCCAGTGTTTTTGATAAAACATATGGAAGAGAAACGAGAAAGCATTTTCCCTCGTGCTGTCTTAGAAAAGCAAGTTTGTTGTGCTTTATGTTGTGTTTAGGTGCAGCTTTCCAGTTTTAATTTGAATGATGTCGTGCACATTAATTTGGGGGATGGGAGACTTGCCTAATAGCAAGCTGGAGGTGATGTGTGACACCGAGGACTCTGCTTCAGTGGGAACTGGGCCGCCCCCCTCTCCGGGGCCCCCGATGGCGTGCGAGGGCAGCTGGTCACTGACGCGTGTCCCTTCCTCCTCAGGGTGTCGGACAAGCCGGCGTTGGGCCTGCTGCGTGAGGGCCTGAAGCTCTTCATCAGCCACTTCCTGCTGAGGGGGGCCCCGGAGGCCGGCGCCCTGCGGGAGCGGGCCAAGCTGTGCACCCAGGCCCTGCAGGGGCGAGGGTCCCTCAGGATGTAGTGCGGGGGGGGGCATGGAAGGTGGGGCAGCTGTATTGGAAGATAGTGTATTTTGCTCCAGGGTTATATTTTGTTTGTATTTTAAACCATTTTCAGATGACTGTATTTATATCTTAGGGAGGGGCCAGGTAGGGCAGGCACTAGGCAGTGAGGGAGTGGGTGAGAGGATGAGCTCCTTCCAGAGACAGGATGAGCTCGAGGCTGCAGTCTGAGAGAGATTGGTGGTGGTTGTATTTCTTTTGTATACTGGTTAAAAATTCAGAAGTCGTCCATCAAACGTGCCTGATGCTGTGTTGATGCGTGAAGTGTCCGGGAGGCCGCTGTCCTGGGAAAGGTGGCAGCTGACCCGGGCCTCGTGGTGTGGGGGTGCTCCTGGCTCCTCACCTCAGGTTCGCACAGGGGGTGGGCCAGCTCCCCGGAGTGTCACTAACTCTGCACAACTCTGAAGCCCCCACGTGAGCAGACGGAGCCTGGGCTGGCCGGGCACGCCTGCTGAGCAGGATCTCAGGCAGGAACTCCAGACAGCCCGCCCGCGGCGGGCGCACTCCGGTTGCCCCTGAAGCGCAGCGCCAGCCTCCCCTCACTGCACCTGGGCGGAGCACAGACGAGGCAGAAGGTCTGCATTGCTGAGTCCGGGTGAGGTTTATGCAGATGGAAAGTATTTTTATAACTTTACCTCAAGTTTTAAATTATTTCAAAATAAAGAATTGTTATAAAACATGCATACTGCAGAACTCATTCTTCCAAGGTGTGAAATATCCTGTCTCTTCACGAGAATGAGCTAACACGGATCTCCGTTGGCTCCTTTTCCATCAGCTGGGGTGGTGGCCGCGCGGGGTCCTCGTAGCTGCGGGGACGTCTCCCCGGCTGCAGCTGCTCTCCGGTTTTGGGGTGCAGGCGCTTGTTTGGTTGGTGTGTCCTGTCACTGAACGCGGGCGCCTGGGCCTCTGCAGGTTCGGCTCTGGGGCCCCGTTGCCCAAGGCATGTGAGATCTTCCCGGGTCAGGCCTCGAACCCGGGTCTCCTGCACGGCAGCCGGATTCTTTACCACCAGACGAAGCCCTAAGCTCCTCTTGAAACACATGGCCTGGTCCTCACTGTAGAGCGGTGGCCTGTGTGTGCTGCTTTACTTCCCTGCGAGATGCCCCTGGGTGGGCAGGAGGAGCCAGAGGGACGGCCTGTGCCGGGCCTGGGTGGCCAGGGCACAAGTCACCAGAGCTCTGGGCTCAAGGCTGTGCCTGGGGGCCGCAGACCGCACCTCTGCTAGGGGTGCCACGCAGAGTTGAGCCCCGGGGCAGCTTGAAGTGTTCAGAGACATCACTCGCCCTGTTGTCACGCGACCGGCAGCCAGCCAGCCCCTGTGGGCCCCGAATGGCGAGCTTGCCAGAGGAGGTAACCCTGGCCCGGGCCTTCCAGCCAGAGCCCGGGGCACCTGGGGACACGTGGGCAGCAGTGAGGGGCCGGGCCGTGTTGGGCCCCAGGACCTGGGACAGATGGTGGGACTGGCGCCTGCAGCCTGCTTGTGAGAAGCGGGCATGTAACTGCTCAACCAGGGAAAGAGCACCAGCCAGGGAGTGAAGCTGCTAAGGCCGAGTCTTCAGGAATGCCGCCTGGAAACAGCGGGAGGGGGTCACCCGGTGGGAAGGCTGGTGGCTGAGCCCGGGTTGGTGGCTCTCGTCTCCTCCCTGGTCCAAGACAACAGCGTGAGAAGGAAGATTCTGGAGACGCTACTGAGGCACACGCAGCAGAAGTGGGCGCCTTTCAGTGAAGAGGCCCAGGGGCATCTGGGGCCCTGCTAGCGCCCGTCAGCAGCAGGGTCGGGCAGGAGGCCACACACACTGCCCAAGGTGGGGGCCTGAGGCCCGGGTGTTGGAACCGCCCAAGGAAGCTGAATTAGGAGAAGGGGGCCAGGGGCAGGGTGCCGCTCGGCAGCTCCTAGCAAGAGCAGAGCCTGGGAGGACCTGGAGACAGCCTGGGAGCCCCAGCACAGCTCAGGACCGTCCCGGGACAACGGCTGTGTGACCGTGGAGGGGCTTCGGGCAGACCTCAGATGGGAACAACAACTGTGAGTCTCTGCAAGGCTGCACGTCTCCCCACGGGCGACGCATTTAAGGTGCACGAGTGGGCATGTAGAGAGCGTCACACACAGGCATCCGGAGTGTTCCGAGAGGCTGGTGAACCTTGGATCTTCCAGGGAAAGGAGTACTGGCCTGGGAATCGGGGCTTTTCCTCTTCTCACATTTCATACCTTACTACACACGGATGATGCCGACTGGAGAGGGGTCAAGTTCACACGCAGATGACATTTATCTCGAGTGGAGCTGGATAAAATGAAAAATGATGTTTGCATGATAAGATGATGAAAGGGAAAGTGGGGACCGAGTTTAAAACGCTCTGAGGCTGCTGTGTGTGTTTGGAAAACAATGCCGTGTGTGTGCACACGGCCAGGAGCACAGTGATTTTGACCTTGAGCATGTCCAAAGCAGGACACTCAGCCAGGGCCTCGGGGCTTATCGCTGCGGCTGTCCCGGGGCGCTCCAGCCGGCGGTCTGCAGGGGCTGGGCGCCTGCCCCTACCCCGGCTACGGCTCGGCCTGCCTCACTCCTTCCAGCCCTGGGGAACCAGCCTGGGCCCTCCCTAACCCTGCTGACAGAGGTGTGGGGGGTCGCCCCTCAAGGGCCCCGAGACATGCAACTAGGGTGGCATTTATTTGGCTCAGCCCGAGGTCAAAATAAGAGGACCTTAAAATTATTCTCTAGAGAAAGTCATTTAAGGTGGACTGTATGTTTCCCTTTACTTGGTCAGAAGCATTTCCTAAGAAGCTGGCAGATTCTTCCGCTTTTATTTTTTTGGTTTGTCCATAGTTAGTATTTCCCCATTTGCTTTTTCTCTGTCTTTTTAATATGATCTACATCCATTTACGTGCACACACATGTTTTGATGGCAGCTATAGAAAGTGCATACGTCAGGACACAGCTCCTAAGCCTCTGTCTTCTGAGAACGAGAACAATCGAGTACAGGGGAGCCAGGACCACCCTGAGAACACGGACGTCCATTCAGGGACGGTCCAGCAGATGGATCGTTTTTATCCTTCCAGTTGTTCTGAAGTGAATTTCCTACAGCTTTTTTTACCCCTAGACAGAATACAGTCAAGGTTCAATCGTTAACGTTTCTTTTTATTTCTCTTTTAGTATCGAACACTCACCCCATCCCATCCCCACTTAAAATTTTCTCTCAAGGCCCCAAAACAGGGGCTGGGGGGACTTCCCTGGCAACCAACGCAGGGGGCACTGGTTTGATATCTGGTCAGGAACTAAGCTCCCATGTGCCCCACGTTGCTGCCAATAAACTGAAATTCCCCGAGAAACCAGACCTTTGTCATGGAGAGTCCTGCACACATCCGGCGGGCTCCATGCAGCCGTGGTTGTGGAAGCATGCTCGGGGACTGGCCCCTCCCAGCTTCGCCGTGGGACAGCGGTCAGCGCACGGCTCAGGCCCCGGTGCCCAGCCACTAGCTACGGCCGAGGCCCACACAGGCACGTTGTCACCTTCGTGATAACTAAGGAAAACTAATCACCAGAAGTTAAACACATCTTACAACGGGGAAAATGCGGCAAAATGTGAATTTCAGGCCTGTGTCAGTGACGCTTGCCAGAATCAATTGGCGAATTGGTCATTTTCTAACTCCGTCATCCCTCCTACATGACTAGCTGGCATTCTTTAAAAATGAGCCTCTATTCTCCTCTGTTTTCCTGGGAAAGCTCAGACTACCCATCTCAAGAGCACCGAAGTGGTGAATGGCAGTCTCGAGACGCCATCGCTGGCTGCGGCAAGCACAGAAGATGTGTTCCCAGCAGAGCCCCAGGTCAGGCGGGCGGGGGTCCCCTGCCTGTCGGGGGAGATCCTGCCAGCTGGAGAGAACCCCAGTTCTGTAAACCCAGGTCTGGGGTTCAGTTTCCAACCCCCTCATCAGCAGGCTTCGTGGCACGGCCCCGGAGCACCCCTGTCTCACGTAGCCTGCTGGTGATGCTCTGGTAGCCTGCCAGCCGCTCAGGCACAAGGTGTGGAAGGGCAGCGCGTCGGGCCTGCCTGGCTCGGGCCAGCCTGCCCCACTCGCCCACAGCAGCGGCCACCCGCTCTGTGCAGCCGCTTTGCCAGCTGTGGGTTCTCTGGCTGCCCAGGCAGGTCTGTGAGTGCCCAGAACAGCAGCGGTAACTTCTCTGAGCCTCGGGATGGTTCACTAACCACGAAGTCAGGTCCGTGCCCCTCTCGTTTCTCTTCTCACGGACCCTGAATCCTGCCCACTTAGGAGAACGGGCAGCGTGGCCCACTGTCCTGGTCGGTCACCCCAAGAGCTCAGTGGGGGCTGCTCTCAGACGAGCAGCGCTGAGAAGTGGGACCCGCTACCATCCAGCGGCCCCACGGACAGGCCCCGAGGGTCCCCAGCAGGGACGTGGGGTCTGTCCCCACACTCGGCTTCCCTCTCCGCAGCCCCCCGAGTCTGCATCAGTGACTTGACTGAAGAAGCCGTGCTTATCTGTTCTGTGGACAGCCTGACCTCACAGGAGGGCAGGCACGTCTAACTTGCAGGAGAATGAGATTTTATGACCTAAGATGAGCCCTGCATCCTTCAGGGGACCTGATGCTGTGTTCGTGTGTCACTCAGTCCCTAGGGAGCCTTTCCCCTGGACAAAGGAGGCGACTGTTTGTCGTCTGAGGGTGGAGCTGCGCACATTGAGGAGAGGGTGTGTCTAAAGGCATTCTGCTTCCTCAGTCCCCAATTTGCCGTGAATATGATTCAGAAGTTCTGAATCTACTTTATAATTCTTAAATACCTTTGGCTTATCCAGGACATTGTTACTATCTCTGGGAAACTATCCTTAATGAGAGAAAAACAAGACTTGCAGAAAAGCACAAGAGGAAACCCAGGTGCTGAAGGCCAGCCCGGCTCCGAGTCCGCCTGCACAGAGTGGCCAGCACCACACATCTGAAAACCCAGGGCGGGCCTCCCGAGTGCTGTTAGGGTCATTACCTGACTGCGCCCGGCGGCCAGCGCTCCGACTTCCTCCCCAGAGCCAACTGCGAGCAGGTGTGCCAGAGGGCGTGATTATCAGAAACAGGGCTTTACAAACACCAGCCTCCCCAAGTGCTTCTCCCCGGCTTACTGAGTGCAGAGAAGCCAGTTCACACGCCCGGGGCAGAGACCACGCTTATTTAACTCATCAAAAATACAACGTGATTATTTGAGATTTATTTTATCCCTCCCTCGAACTTTTCACTGGGGGAGGAAGTACTTTTCAGTCTGGTCCCAGGCTAGCAGGTAAGACGCAGATAGTGGTCACCAGCACCCATAAGCTCTTTGACTTAGATGGACAATGAGTATTTTTATTTTTTAAACCTGTTTTCTTAATCAGATTTGATGAGCCAGCCAGAGTCCCCATACTACTTTAGTGACTGTAGGGCTCACTAAAGCTTCACAGGCTGAGGCGGCCTGCCCCGGGTCTGCCCTGGAACAGGGCTGTGACAGCCCCACCACGAACACCATGAAACACCCCCCCAGAGCCATGAAATAGAGAAGCGGGAAACACAGGGCGGACCCTGGGGCTGGGCTGGCCGTCTCCTCCTGCTCCCTGTCTGTCCGCACAGCACGGCCCACGGCAGCGGGAGCGAGGCCCACCGCCCCCGTACTCCCGAGCCGCAGGCCGTGCGCGCAGGACCAGGCCGAGGTGGAGCTGTGCTCTGTGTTCCTGTCCAGTCGCCTCGTGTCAGAGGCTTGACCTGCCCTCCTGGAGGCCAGGCCACTCGGGCCTGGAGGAAGCTGGGTCTGGGTCTGTCAGGCCGGCTCAGGCCTCCACTTTCTCCCCGACACCAGTGGGCTCCAGCCACCTCCCTGCCGAGCTTCTGTGCCGGCTCCTGGCCCGGCCCCAGGAAGCTATCGGGCAGACAAACAACACGCAAGGGGGCCTGTCGTGAGCTGGTCATGCCTCTCGCTGAGGTCAGTCCACCCCAGGGGCGCCAGGGCCATGGACACGGCTCCTGAAAGCATGGGCCAACAGTGACTGTCACGATCCCAGAGGGGACCCACGGGGGCTCTGCTCCCCCCTGCCTCCTGCCACCCCGATCTCCAGGCCTGGGGGGCCTGGCAGGGCCACCGGCAGGGAGACTGCTTGTGCCCCAGGCCACGGACACCATGTGACCACGGGCCCTCTCCCTGCTGGGTAGGATAATAAAGTACTTTGTTACCTGTGAGTTAGAGGCCTGATAGCAACATTATCGCCCCACCTGTGATTAGGGGGCATCTGGGCACCAGAGACTCGGTCACATATGTGAGTAAACTCAATTTGTTTCTGTTCCCTGATTATGAAGGTCGTGGTGGTTTAACCCCGTTGGGACCGCCCCCGCCGCACTATCTGCTCAAACAGAACTGGGAAAGGAAACACCGGCAGTCATTAAAAGCGAATTACCTTGTTTTACGAAGATAGACGAGAGAAGGCCTCACAGTGTGGGGGCGCTGGGACGGCTCCATGGCCCCCCGGGGCCGGGTGGGGGGCAGACCACCTGCAGGGAGGACGCTGCTGGGAGGAGACCCAGGGGGTCACGACACCCCTGGTGCTTCTGGGAAAACCTGGGACTATTTTAAGCAGTTTTGAAAAGCTGCCAAGAATGCAGTGTGTGACAGTTCAGGTGTTTCCTTTAGCTGTGAAAGTAGGAACAGGAAGTATGTCAAGGTAGTGGGAAGATTTCTGAGAGCTATGGAGCCCGCCAATATTGCTGGTTTTAAATGTAGCAGAGGACTTTCTTAACAACTATCTTTACTGAAGTAGAGTTGATTTGCAATATCATGTAAGCTTTGGATGTACAGCGCAGCTTCAGTTACACGTGCGTGTGTATGTGTGTGTGCGTGTGTGCGTGCACATGTGTGTGTGCCTGTGTGTGTGTACACATATATGTATATTCAAGTTCTTTTCCCTTGTAGGTTATCATATAACACTGAGCATGCATGCTATGCTAAGTTGCTCAGTTGTGTCCGACTCTCACGACCCCGTGGACTGTAACAGGCTCCTCTGTCCATGGGATTCTCCAGGAAAGAATACTGGAGTGGGTAGCCTTTGCCTTCTCCAGGGGATCTTCCCCACCCTGGGATAGAACCGAGGTCTCCCACACTGCAGGCAGATTCTTTACTGACTGAGCCACCAGAGAAGACTATAACATGTATACTATGGAGCATACATGAGTGTACATTTGTATGTATACGTGTGTATATTCAGGTTCTTTCCCTTCTAGGTTATCATATACTGCCGAGCATACGTGCACGTGTGTGTGTATACATGTATATTCAGCTTCTGCCGAGCATACATGCACGTGTGCGTGTATACATGTATATTCGGCTTCTGCCGAGCATACGTGCGCGTGTGTGTGTATACGTGTATATTCAGGTTCTGCTGAAGATGCGTGTGTGTGTGCATGTGTATTCGGGTTCTGCTGAGCATGTGTGTGCATGTGCGTGTGCGTGTGCGTGTATATTCGGGTTCTGCTGAGCATACATGTGCATGTGCGTGTATATTCGGGTTCTACTGAGCGTGCATGTGCGTGTGCGTGTATATTCACGTTCTGCTGAGCGTGCGTGTGCGTGTGCGTGTATATTCGGGTTCTGCTGAGCGTGCGTGTGCGTGTATATTCGGGTTCTGCCGAGCATACATGTGCATGTGCGTGTATATTCAGGTTCAGCTGAGCGTGCGTGTGCGTGTGCGTGTATATTCGGGTTCTGCTGAGCGTGCGTGTGCGTGTGCGTGTGCATGTATATTTGGGTTCTGCTGAGCGTGCGTGTGCGTGTGTGTGTATATTCAGGTTCTGCTGAGCGTGCGTGTGCGTGTATATTCGGGTTCTGCTGAGCGTCGCTCCCTGTGCTGTGCAGTGGGGCACTCGTGTCGTGGAGGCACTGGCTCTGCTTCTCAAATCGAGGCGTTTGGCTGCCACCTCCTGGCCGCTGCTCTGCTGGCTGCCCCGCCCTCAGGCTCCCGGGGGCGTCCCGGGCAGCAGCGTACACTAGTGCCCGTAACGGCCGGTCAGGCAGGCCTCAGGAACCCTCGGTGCACAGGAGTCAGCTTGCTGGGCTCCTGACCCGGGCAGCCAGCTGTTGCCCCTGCACTCCTGGGCACAGAGCAGATGGGGCAGCCAGTGGGGAGGCCCTGGGACACAGGGGTGATGGCGGAGGCTGCGGCACTGGGGCAGGCCCTGCATGGTGTCCAGGGCGGCTTCAGCCACAGGGCCTGCACCGGGAGAATGAGAGGGGGCACGGATGTGACCCGGACCGGGGAGGAGACGTGGGAAAACCCGCTTCACTCACTGGAGGCCCTCGACGTGCTCAGACCTACAGGGGACGCTGCAGGAAGTGCCTGAAAGGACCACAACCTGCCCATTCAGCAGGCCAGGCAGACTCTCAGAGCTGGACGGCAGAGCACAGGTCCCCGGGTGGGGGGCTGGGGAGGCTGGCATTTAAGCAGGACAGAGTTAGGCTGGGGTGAGAAGTGGGGAACACGATGCTGTGATGCGACTGGACACACATGCACACATCCAAAACACAGGCCTGTGCACAGAGGGAAATAAAGACTTCCTAACCGCCAGCAAAGCTCAGCGTGGGGGCATCAAGCCTTCTCACCCGGGAGTTTCCTGGTGGCCTCGTGGTTAGGATTTGGGGCTTTCACTGCCACGGCCCCGGTTCAATCCCTGTCAGGGAGCTGAGATCCTGCAAGCCGTGTAGCGCAGCCAAATTAAAAAAGAGAGACTTCTCACCAGAGCGGAGGGAAAGAAGGGGCCACACTCTGACCCCCAGGAAGGACGCACACTGCCCTCCATCTGGCTGGCCAGGATGCCTGAGCCCCACCTTGAGCCACAGAGGGAGAGCCATGTGATAAAGGGCATGGGCGCCTGGAGGTCCCGTTGCCCAGGTGGAAGGAGATAGAGTGAACTTCTGTCCCTCGGGCTCTCCTGCTCCCTGGGCACCCCCGCCACCAGTCCTAAATGATGAACGCTGACTCCGCCCCTGCATCCCAGCAGCCCGCAGGCCGTGGGGGGTGCGCACAGTGTTGAGGATGAGAACCCCACGGTCACCAACTAGCACAGGCTGTGTGGACACCTCCAGGGAGCTGCCCACTCCTGGGGACCCACCCAGGCTTCCGGCCTACAGCCTGCTCCGCCCTGAGGCCCATGGCAGGGACAGCCCGGCTCTGTGGTTCTCCATCCTCCATCCAGACTGGCTCCGAGTCAGCAGATGAGAGTTACTCCACGAATACTACCTCCATCAGGGGTCCAGGAGCCATCAGTAGGCCAGAGCTCACCCCGGCGTCCGTGCAGCCACGGCTCAGACAGCTTCTCCCAGGTGACAGGCTGCCCCGGATGCAGCGACCTGCAATAGCCGCCCTCAGCTCGGCTCTCTCTGGGTCGGCAGTTCGGGTGGGACTCGGGGCTCCCTCCCAGGCCTGCGGTCACCCTGTGTGTCGCCTGAGTCCAGCTGGCTGGCCCCTGCCCCCACCCAGGGTAGCGGGCAGACAAGCCCTTTTCAAGGCCCTGGCGCACCCCATCTTCACATGCCCACTGGACAAAAGGAGGCTCCGGGCTCGGGCTGCCCAGAGAGGCAAGTCCCAGGCGGCTATCAGCTCACACGCTTTCTCCTTCTCTGTCTATCTGTCCATCTCTCCGTTCGGCCTGAGTCCCTGAGAGAATGATTCCATGGTGTGGACACAGTGGCCCTGGGTCCGCGTGACACCTGGCCGACCAGCCCAGCAGGGCAGCGAGTGGACAGCGGGGACGCCACAGGCAAAAGGGTGCAGGCTTGGGGGGCTGACGTGGGGAGCCTCCTCTGGCCCCTCCTCACGTGGCATGCCCTTCTCCACAGCTGCCCCAGAAGACGGGCACTGCCACTCTGCCAAGCGAGGCCCTCGGGCACAGAGAGGTCACGTCCCTGCCCAAGGCTGCCCAGCTGCTAAGTGCCCAGTGTCACCCACGCCTCTGCCTCACGGCTTGATTCAGCCTGGCTTCCCAAGTCCCTGGAATCCCTGAGGAGACTTCCTCCCCAGCCCACACCCCACCCACCACGGCCTTTCCCCAGACCAGCCTTGAACTGCAACCCCGAGGATCCTCACTGGAGCTCAAGGACTGCTTCTGCGCCCCACCTAGGCCTGCGGCTCTGGAGGCTGAGGGCTGGTTTGTGTAACTGTCCCGCGAGCCTGCGAGTGGAGCCCGGTGCGGGTTTGGCTGTCGAAGCCCCCTCTCTTCCTGTGAGACGGGACAACCTGGTCCTCCTCCTACGGATGGGGGCTCGGGGCCCTCTGGGCACAGAACAGCGGGAGTGGGGGTGGGGGTGACGGGCCTGCATCCTGGCTGGAAGCGTGCACAGGCTTCCACGTCCACGGTGAGCGAGGGAGACGCAAGCCCTGCAGCTCGACCGGCTCCTGCAGGTGGGGCGCACTGGGCGGGAAGGGCCTGCCTCCAGGTTCCCGGCAGTGCACAGGCGTCTCCGTGCAGGGGGACACCACAGATCTCATCCTGCTCCCAGGGGTCTGGAAGCTTCTGTATCTGGAGTCAGACACCCTAAAATTGGCAGTGAACCTTTTATGTGAAAACTGTGGCTTTCTCTTCTATTTTCGAGAGTGGTCTTAAAGGCCTGAATTACTTAAGAAATCACTATACACCTAAAACTAATACCATGGTTTAGGTCAATTATATCTAATTGGAAAACAAAGAACGGAGGAAAAAATACCCAAAACCTATTCCTGTCTCTAAACTCCCACTTCCACCACGCACACGCACACGCACACCTCTGTTTTCCGGACTGACTCCGCCATCAGGGCTACGAACACTAAATCAGGAAGTGAGTATCTGATGGCTTGGACCCGGGATAAGTACACTGTATGCTCCTTCAGTTCAGTTCAGTTCAGTTCAGTTGCTCAGTTGTGTCCGACCCTTTGCGACCCCATGAATCGCAGCACGCCAGGCCTCCCTGTCCATCACCCACTCCCGGAGTTCACTTGGACTCACGTCCATCGAGTCCGTAACGCCATCCAGCCATCTCATCCTTGTTCGTCCCCTTCTCCTCCTGCCCTCAATCCCTCCCAGCATCAGAGTCTTTTCCAATGAGTCAACTCTTCGCATGAGGTGGCCAAAGTACTGGAGTTTCAGCTTTAGCATCATCCCCTCCAAAGAAACTCCAGGGCTGGTCTCCTGAAGATCTTTAATTCTTCTCTCACAGGCAGGCAGCGCGAGCTACCGCGCACTTTCTCATCTTCCCATCTTGCAGAGGAAGAGTCCTGCACTCAGGTGATGGGCTTTGGACCTCCCTCCTCGCTTTTTACCTGACGCCTGGCCTTCCCGGTTCACACACCTCTCACACTATGTGATACGAGTTTAGCGTGTGTGCCCGTCTGGTCTTCCCCTTCCCACTATAACTCAAGGAGAGTGGAGATTTCTGTCTTTCACTCACCCATGCACCCACCCTGGTGCTCAGAACCGTGTCTAGCAGAGCAGCTGTTGTGAATCTGCCGAGCGACTGGGTGGTTGATGGATTTTCTGGGCTGGCTAGTATCTCTTGTGGGTGAAAAGGCTGCGGTGTCACACAGGTGCCTGATCCCAGGGCTTGTGGGAATCTGGCAGTTTCCCCCATCCCCAGTAAATTAATCACCAGGACAAATGAACCAGGGTGATGAAAGGCACAAAGCAGGAAAGCAGACCCAGGGTAAAAGCACACACACACGCACACGCACACGCACACACGCACACGCACACGCACACACACGTTACCACACACACACACACACGCACACACACGTTACCTTTCCTTTACAGATTTAGCTATTGAAAAACTCAACTGCAAGCTTCAGGCACTGGTGTCTCCCTTAAGAACCCTGGGCGTGGTGTCGCCTTAGGAGGACTGGCCCCAGAAAACCCCTTGGGGTCCCCCAGATTGGACACAGGAAAGTGGGCCCTTCTCTCCTCACAGACCCCCCAGCCAGGGCAACTCACTCTTTCTGTGTATCATTTTCCAAGGTGCTGTTTCAGCACAGAAAACCTGTGCTTGGAACCACGGCACTGCATCGGAAGGTGATCCCACTCAAAAACCACCAGCATCTTTGCAGACTCGGAGCACCAACCCCGCGCCCAGACCAGCCTCCTTTTCTTCCAGCCCCGGGTGCCCGTGGGGCGCCTAACGCCCCTTCCTGAGACCCCCGCGGGCGGCAGGGGCTCCACGAGGGGGCGCGGCCACCCCTCGGGTGGCCCTCCCTGCGCCCCCGGGCTGACCCCGCGCCCCGCCCGGCCCGCGGTCCCCCCCGCACCGGCTTGGCGGTGATAAGGCGGCGGCCCTTTGTTCCGCCCCCAGCTGGGTAAACCGCGCCGCCGCCCCTCGCCGCGGCCGCCGGCCGGGGGCACCTTTGTCCCGCCCAGCGCCGCGGACAATGGCCGGGGAGCCGCACATTGTCCGGCACCCTGTGTACACTCGGGCGGCCAGGTGCGCGGCCGCGGAATGCAGGGTCGGCGCGGGGCCGGCGGGCGGGGCGCGCGCGCGGGGGCCCCCTCCGTCTCCCGCCCTGACCTCCCCTCCGCTTGCTTGGGGGTCCCCCGCCGCCTCTCGGGGTGCAGGAGGGCAGGGACCGGGGCACGG
>SJYG01000505.1:122631-155842 GCA_006410535.1 Litocranius walleri
CCAGTCACGGTGAAGAGAACCTGAGCTCAGAGTGGTGCCCTGGGTGAACAGGGGCCGGCAGGGTTCCCAAAGGGCAGGATTCGCCTTGGGCGGGGCCGCGCTGTCGGAGGCAGCAGGGTCCGCAGGGCTGACCCTGCGCGGGTGGATGGCGGGGAGACCCCCGGGCACTGGGACTCCACCGCCGGAGGCCCGCGCGGCCGCCCTACGGCCAGGCCGGGCTTGTCTGGAAGCAGTGCTTCGTCCCCCTCGGGGGCCGGCTGAGGGGACCTGGCTCGGGGTCCTGGGACCCGGGTCCTCCAGGCGGCAGGGCCTCTCTCCCCCGAGTGCGGCGGAGCGGGGCTGGCGGCCGCTCACTCGGCGGAATGAATTGTTCGCTGTGCCCGGAGTGGGTGAGGATGAGCCAATGATTATATTTAAATTTGCTATAATTGATTTGGGGAAGAGCTACTGTGACAAGAACGAATTGATCATTAAATTTATTAGCGAGATAAATTCCGTCGCGATTAAGCCGCTGGCTGGAGACGCTGGGGCCGCGGGCGGGTCCCGCCTTCTCGGCCGCCAAGCCTCCGCGCCAAGCCGGGCTGGCTCCGCCGGGGGGCAGGGGGGCGGGGGTCGTCACCACTCTGCCTTCTCGCCCTGCTCCCTGCCCCGCTGTCGCCGGGGGAGCGAACGGTTCCTGGGCTTCAGGAGGGTCCGGCCTTGGGATGGGGCAACGACCTTCTGCCGAGGCCGGATGCCCACCCCGTTCCAGGGCCGCCGCCGGTCGGGGGAGGGGCCGGGGTTGAGACAGGGTGTAGGGGGGGCGCCGACGCCGGGCCAGCCGGAAGGGGGGGCGCAGGGGACTATCTCCCAGATGTGCAGCCTGCCGGCCGGATGGCTTCAGGCTGAACTGGAGCAATGTGGTAGGAATTACAGCGAGATGCAGACGGAGGGCAGATTTCCTTAACCCCCAGGCTTCTTTCTCGTCTCTCTCCTCTCCCCGTTTCCCACCCCTCTCCTGGGGCTCTCGGGCTTTCCCCCTAGTTGCAAACCCAGTCCCGGTTCCCCCACCTTTGGGCCCCGGGCGGCCAGGCCCGCGCCCCGCCGCCCGAGCTGACAGCTGCGCCGGCCGGGCTCCCAGCAGCGCCGCGCCCCCGGCCGCGGCTGAGCCCGCGTTTTATGGAAAGAGCTGGGGTGATAATGAGCTGCCAGCAAGGATATTAATCTCACCCGGCCCTGAAGTCGAGGAGTGGCCCCCGCTCGCCCGCGCGGTAATCACCCAAATGAAACTGCAGGCCCTTCTGAACTCATTTATCTGCCGAAGGGGGGCCCGCGGAGGGGGAGGGAAGGGGGAGGGGCGCGCCCCAGCCCAGGTGCGGGTGAGACGCGGGAGCGGGGGAGGCAGCTGATGGGGGGAGCAGCAGGGCTCGCGCTCACCTGTTTCCTCCGGGCCCGGGGCAGCCGGCCAGTCACGCGGGGGAAGGGGCGCCGCGGAGGGCGCGCGGGCATGTGCGCCGCACATGGCGAGGGCCCGGCTCTGCCCGTGATGGATGGCGCGCGCGGCCGCGTTGATTAACCCAGAGCTGCCGCGGCCCGGCTGGAGCGTTCTCGCCTTCCGCTGCGGTCCTCGCCGGCTGCCGTTTGCACTGATCCGGGAAAACTAGCCCTGGCCGGCTCGAGGCGCTTCGTGAGAGAGGGCCGAGATCGGAGAGGTGACGAGCCGCGCTGTCCGAGGCCATCCTGTGCAGGGCGCGCAAGCAGCGCCGCGGCCAAACGGACCCTAGAGACCAGTGTAGTCATTTGAAGCTCCTTTTATGAAACATCCAGAATGTGTTTCCACGTCTGGTGCGCCAGCGAAGAAAGAAAATCCTCACAGAAATAGGAAAACATGCGACGTCCAGAGTTACTCCTTTGAGATGCTCGCATGCGCGACAGATGTGAGCCGGCACGTGGACACCTGGCCTCGGGGACTTTTAGCGACACTTGGTACTGGCGATTCCCCAGCAGCAGGAATCAAGTTCCCCCCACCTCTGGCCTCAGGGCCGGGAGGAGGTGGCGGTCCTGACACCCATTCGCGATTCTGATTTTCACCTTCTGCTGTCAACTCAGCAATACGGCCCACCCCATCATTTCAGCAACAAAAAATAGTGAAACTTGCCTTCACAACTCCCCTCAAAAGACTTGCACTCTCATCCAGTAAAAAAAACCAATTTATTTTACATTCCATCGTGGGCGATGGCAGAAGCTAAATGATAATTTAGCATGCGTACGTAGACATTTCTTTATATATATATATATATATATAAATACAACATACAAAAATAAAGACAATACAGTTTTGGGATATCCAGCAGTTTGAACGCTCATGACATAAATTCCCCCCTTCCCAATATACATAAGCACAAAACATTTTTTTCTTTTTCCAGCACTCAGAAGAACGGCGTATCCGGAGAAGGTTTCAGGTTTCGGAGGTCGTTTAACACTGCAGGTTTCCGAAGTCACCATTCGGGAAGAAGGGAGCCGGGAGGCAACCCCGATGGTCGGCTCTTCTCAGAAACGCCAACTCCCAACGCAAGCCAAATTAAATAAAAAGAACAGAAGAGTTCGAGTTTGAACCTGCTGGGCCTCCCTCTCTCCGTCCCTTGAAAACGGACCCAGAAGGGCAGCCCCCAGGACCCCGCACCTTGGCTCGCGGGCCTGGGGGCGCGGGTGAGGTCGCGGCGTCTGGGCCGCCGGCGGGGCCCCTACTGGGGCTGGTGGCCGGGCGCGCCGGGCCGCGGGGGCGGCGAGTCGGCCCCGGAGGAGCAGTCGGAGGAGGCGGCGCGCGCGCCCGCGCCGTTGCTGTAGGGGAAGCGGTCCTCGTCCTCGTCGTCGTCGTCGTCCTCGGGCTCACTGTCCCTCAAGTCCCGCAGGCGGCGTGCGCCACCCTTGTCCCCGGGCGCCGGCGGCCCCAGCGGCTCCTCTTCCCCCGGGTCCTCGGCGCCGCCGCCTTTGCCCGCGCCGCTGCCTCCCTTCTGCTTCTCGGCTTCCTGCGCCGCCTGCTCTTTGGCCTTCTTGCTGCGCTTCCACTTCATCCGCCGGTTCTGGAACCAGATCTTCACCTGCGGGCGCGCGCGGCGTGAGAGGCCGGCCGTCTCCCTCCCTGCCGGTCCGTCTCCTGCGCCCCGGCTCCCGCCCCTGCTTGCGCGGGGCCGGCGCGTCTGCCAGCGCCAGGGCCTGGGCGGGGTTCCTCTTAGAGGGCTCAGGAGCTCCGGAAGATTCTGACACGGGCTGGGGGCTCTGAAGAAGCTCAAACCAAGATCCCCCGCCACCCCCGAGGTCTTCCACCTGCACCCTCGGTCTGCGTGGGAAGGGCCAGGGCAGCTATGCTGCCTGCCGCTGAACCTCAAGATGCTCCCTCCTCTCTCTTCCCGGAACAAACAAAATTGCTCTAATATGGCTTGAGGACTACCTGCTTCCAAACAGGGTGTGTGCGTGAATGTGTGCATGTGAAAATTCCTGGGCCCACCAGAAGCAGCTGAATCAGACCCTGGCAATAGGAACCCTGAGGGGAGGTGTGGACTCCAGAGCAGATGCGAATCCACACCCTGATGATCGACAGGAGCAGCTCCAGGTGCCCAGCGAGGCCCGGGGTGGGGAGAGCAGAGCCGCAGGCTCCCTGGGAGGCTGGAACGGGCGGTGGGGGGGTGAGGGGGGCAGCATACCTGAGTCTCCGTGAGCATCAGTGAGGTGGCCACCTCGAAGCGTTTGGGCCGCGACAGGTACTTGTTGAGCTTGAACTGGTGCTCCAGCTCCAGCAGCTGCTGGCTGGTGAAGGCGGTGCGGGGCCGGCGGCACTTCCCCAGCAGGTTGGACTGCGCCTGGGCTGGGGTGGGAGAGGCCATAAGGCTGGAGCAGGCCGGAGCCAGCAGCGCCCCTCACACCCCGATGCCTGCTGCTTGGGCCCCACAGGGTTGCTGCTCGTCTTCAGGGTCAGCACCCCCTCCCCAGGGAGGCCCTGGAGCCCCGGACCCCACCGCCAAGTGGACCCAGACCATCTGGGTTTAATGGGACCAAATCTTTTCATCCCAGGCAGGGTGTCCTATCGACCAGGCTCACCTTGCCCCCTCCGGTGAGCGTTGGTGGAAAGCAGGTGGACAGAAAGGCAAGTAGCAGAGGCCCAGAGACCACCCCCTGCCTGCTCTGCCCAGCGCCTTCCCCCCAACTCAGGCCCTGAGAATCACTTCCTGCTTCTTCCCAGTGCAGAATTCCCACCACCACCTCCTTACAAACAAAACGAGCAGAAGGAGAAAAGGGGGAGAAAGAGGAGGAAGGGAGGAGGGAGGAAAAGGGCCAGATCCTGGGCCTAAGCATGTGTTCCTCCAGTAACGTGTTTTCTGACAATGCTGCCTGGTCCCCAGGGGCAGAGCCTGGGACAATTGGAAGCTTTCCAGGACAATTCTCATTACGCAAATTAAAGGCCAGGGCACAAGGGGGATCCGGCTTTCTGTGTGTTCAAGGAGGTCTCTCTGCTTTATTTACATAATTTCACACGGTTACATCACAGAGAATTTTATGACCTCAAAACGAGACTTCCCTTGATTTCCCAGGAGCCTGACAAGTGTTAGACAATAAAAGAAAGGAAAGAAGCAGCCAGCCCCGGGCAGGCCAGTCCAGGCTCCCCTGGGATGGGCAATTTGCTTTATGGGAAGGCCCACGCCCCCTGCTTTAGTTAAACAAGGCCCCGAATTCCCAACTTGACAATACATTAGAACTTTAATTAAAACGCTGGCTCTGAAGGGACCATTTGGGAGATGCCCTCTGATGGCTGAGACACCAGTTGAAACCAAACAGGTTTTCCAGGGAGAACCCATTCCAGCATCCTTGCCTGTTCGTATTGCCCTTTAGGATTCGGTGTTCAAATTCTTTCTCTGAACTTAAAGCTGGCTGGGCTTTAATTAGCTACCTCCGGGTCAAGATTAGGAGTAAGAATGAGCGAAGCATGTTGGCAAAGCGGTGGGGTTTTAGTCGATTTTCTGGGCAGCCTTGGGCTCCACACAGGCCCAAGAAAACAGCCAGGTGGCCAGGGAACCCAGTTCGGGGGAGGGGGGCAGCTGGTGTGCACAACCCCTCCCCCCAGGACCCCCATGGCAGGAGACTAAGCCTGCCAGGTGCTGGGAGATACCATCAGAGTGGAAGATAGCTGGGTGGCATTTCAGCAGCAGGGCTTGCTGGGCTCCGAGGCCAGGCCCCGAGGGCTCCCTGGGTTTGGTGGACCGGGGTCAGCAGTTCAGGTGTGCCTGAAGCTGTGGATGCGAGAGCCAGCTTGCCCTCTGCCTGGCCTGGATCCGGGAGAGGTGACCCCATGGAAGGGAAGGGTGGCTATCAGGGCCTTCTGGGAGCTGAGCCAGGCCGGCCTGGGGCTCGGAGGGCAAACAGCGCACATGCTGGGCTTTTCTCACCCGGCTGTGACTTCTCCAGCCTTGTGGGATCCTAGCTTTTCTCTATTTAGTCATAACCATTGCTTCTAGCAGAGGAATCTGATTTCTGGCAAGTGTTTGTTTTCTTTTTCACTCTCCCCCACCCCATGCCTGCATCTCTCTAAACAAATTCACTCAGACGGAAATAATGGGGTCTCTTTGTTTGGGTGTTTGGCCGCTGGAAGCATAAAGCCTCACGAATCTTCCACTGATAGAGCCCGGGTGCAGCGAGCGGACCAGAGATCCACACTCCCCGCTGCTCCGGTCCTGGGCCCGGCTGGCGCGCGCCAAGAAAGCCTGAGAGAGACCCAGGCCCCGGCGAGGTGTCCCGTCTGAGTGGCGAGTTCGCCGCCCACAGTTGGGCCGCTCTGGGGTTGGGGGTGGCCAGCCCTCCCGGGCTGCGGTCTCGGGGAGGGGTTTGCGCTGTGCTGGGCGCCCTGAATTCGAGGTGGGAGCCTGCTGCTCAAAGCCCCTTGGGGTCTGCCCCAAAGTAGGAGGGTGCATCTCCGGCCCGCTGGAGCATGCCATGTTGGTTCAGACCCGGCCACCTGCCTTCCTGGGCCTCTCCCCACCCCAGACCCGGCGCCTTCCAGAGGCGGGCACAAGCCCCGCAAGGGCCCCAGCCTTGCGTCTCCAGCCTCTTGAGGCTCATTCCTCCTTTCCTACTCTGGGAACTCTACCCTCTCCTGGGAGGGACCCGGAGTCTTTCCAGAGCCCAGAATGTGGGGCCGAAGTCACGTCCGTCCGTTTCTCTGAGCATAAAGCCCTGGTTTCGGTGGCCTCTGATTCCCAGGCACGCCTAACTCTGCTCTCCTTCCCCCAACACTTCCTTCTCCTCTAGCCTGCCGGTTAATCATTAGATTTTAGTCTCACACCTCCAGCTGCCCCTTCCCGTTAAGAGAGGAAAAGAACAAGGACCACGCGTGGCCATTTTTTTTCGATTGCTGGCGATCCCACGCTGTGGAGCCCGCGCGAGTCCTCGCAGGCCCCGAGCGGAGCCGAGGCGGCCTGGGGGCGCGTCCACAGCTCGCTCGGGGCAGAGAGCCGGGGCAAGAGATGCCGGGCGGAGGACGCGCGGAAGACCCTTCTGCCCGTCCTCGCCACCCCCGCCGCCGCCGCGCTTCCTCCTCGCTCCACAGGCTCGGGGCTGCTCGGTACTCACAGTTGAAGTCCGGCATCTTGGGCAGGATCATGCCCGCGGTGGACGCACGAAGCCACTGGTCCAGCTGGAAGGTGCCGGCGCCCAGTTTGATGGGGTCGGCGGGGTGCGCGGGGTGCGCGCCCTGCACCTGCGGGTACGCGTAGGAGAGGGCAGGGTGCTGCCCGGCCAGCGCGGCCGCCGCCGCCGCCGCCGAGTAGCCGTAGACCGGGTGACCGTAGAGCGCCGCCTGCGCCGGGAGCCCCGCGCCGCCCTGCGCGCCCCCCGGATGCAACCCCAGCGCCAGGCCCCCCGCGGCTGCGGCGGCGGCAGCTGCTGCAGCGGCCGCGGCGGCGCCGGGGTGCGCGTGGTGGTGGGGTCCCCCGGGCCCGCCGCCCGCCCCGCCTCCCGCTGCGCCGCAGCCCGCGGCGCCAGCTCCCAAGAAGCCGGGTTTGGGCAGCAGCGCGCAGTGCGCGGCCAGCAAGCGCGGCGGCGAAGGGCTCTCTGCGCGCAGGCGGTCGGCGGGCGCCGCGGGCGGTTCCGAGGACGCCGGGCTGCAGCTGCCGCTCGCTCCGCCACTCGCCCCGCCACCGCCGCCGCTGCCGGGTCCAGCTGCGGCGGCCGCGAGCGACGTGACCAGGGCCAGCGGCGCGGTCTGCGCCGAGGCCGCTCGCGGGGGGTCCACGGCCAGCAGCGCGTCGATGCGGAAATTTTTGGATTTTTCCATCTGCTCGTTAGGAGCCGGCGATCGGCGCCGGGCGGTGCGGGACGCGGCCGCGTGCCGGCTCGCAGAGTCCGTGTGCGGCGGCCGCCGGCCCCCAGGCTCGGTATGGTTATGATTATTTGCCGGTAATCAAAGTGGCCGCTGGAAACTCAGCCGAGGGCGACCATGGTCCGAAAGCCTCCTCCGGGCGGGCCCGCCGGGGCCACGCTCACTCGCGCCCGCTTGGAGCCCACGCGAGCGCTCGGCGCGCCGGGGCCGGGGAGCCCGGCTCAGCGCTGCAGCCGCGGGCGAGCGCGCCGCTGGGGCCTCGCGCCCCTCCGCGCACTTGAAGCGCAGCGCGGCCGCCGATTGGCGCGCGCGGTGGGGCCTGGGGCGGGGCCCCGGGCCGCCATTGGCCGAAGGCTGCACCTGTCAGCGCCCCGCCGCCCGCCGCCCCGCCCCCGCGCCGCGGGGTCCTAAAGAGAGAGTCTGAAGGGCCGCGGGGGCGGGGCGGGGAGGCAAAGGGCTGCGAGGGGCCCGTCCCCACGGTGCCTGCTCGCGCTCCTGACGCTGCAGAGCGGGCCGGCGGGTGTTGGCCGCCCTACCCAAGTTCAGCGTGCGTCCTGTCCTTCCTCCCCGCCAGCACTTGAGGGTGCCTGCTTCTGCCGGGAGAGCCCACGCGGCTTCCACATCTGGAGGCTCTGCTGGCAGAGGGTGTCCGGCCCTGCCTCGAGGTCTTGAGACGCGCGGAGGGGTGGGTGGCTGTGTCCCTGCCGCCGGTCCCCCTTCTCTGGGACTTCTGTGCGGCTCAGGTGTTGTGCGTGGGTGCGTGGTGGGGCGGGCGGGGGGGGGGCGCACACGAGCCCTCGCCCTCAGCCCTCTCGGGTCCAGGTGAAAAGCTGCAATACCTTGGTGCAATACCCTGGGGCAGGCCCTCGACTATAGAGTTCTTCCTCTCGGCCAGGGACACCTGGCTGTGAGCACGCGGCACGCGGTGCCCACCCCGGCCCTGGAGAGCCCAGCAGGGCCGCAGGCCTCCAAGGCTGGTCACTCTGATCCTGCTGCCCCGAGGCCCTGGGCCAGAAGATGCAGGCTCTCTCCTGCCTGCAGCTCTTGGAAATTGGAGGAAAGGGCTTCCCTCATCCGGAGCAGGGCAGTGGGGAGAGAGTCCAGCCATCACCTCCGTCCCCCATTTGCACTTAACATATTTACAGTAAAAAACACTTCCAAGGACGTTTTGAAGCGGAAAGAATGGCCATGCAGGTCCAAGAGCCCAGCGGCCACCAACGTCAGGCTTTGTCAACAGCTCCATTACACTTAGTTATCTTCTCCAGACCAATGGGAGAATTCGAGAGGGAGCTTAGGTGGCTTCGCCTGCAGGTGAGAGGTGACTGAAGCACAAGAAGGGGCTGAGGGAGGGGCCGAGGACCAGGGGAAAATAAAACACAGGGCCAGGTAAGCTTTACAATTAGCAGGTCAGGTTGCCACAGAGAGGCTTTTAGTGGTAAATGCAGGGACCAAGTCATTTCCCTTCAAAGGCTTTTTACCCAGGTGAGAGTGGATCACAGTGACTCCTGGTTCCGGGGGTGAGCAGTGTTTCCTTTTCACTCTAACAGGGTAGATCCAAGACCCACAGGACTAGTAGGAAGATTAGGAGGATAGGGGCAGATAAGTGACAGCAACTGGAATAAATGTTACACGGTTTTGCAAGAAACGGCAGCTTTGACGTAGTGTTTATCTTCTCTAGATCATGTCTCTGTGGTGGTAAAAGTGCAGTCATCCTTCCTCTGAGTGGAGAGAGGAGTGGACTCACATCCCTCGAACACCTACTATGTGCCACAGGCTCTCTAGAATTATCTTTCTTCATCCTCACTGTGATACCTGATGAGGGATTTCTCATCTCCTTTAGAGTGTAGATTCAAAGAGGTTGAAGCTTTCATCCCAGCAAACTTGTTAAGCCTCAGAGTTTGAAATGAGATGGGTGTGACTTCAGGAGCTTCACATTCCCACTTGCTGTCCCCAGTTCCTCCAGGGTCCCCAGCCCTGTTCCCCATCCTGTCTGTTCTCTCTGGGGAAGGAGGGTTTTACAAGGAGACCTGAGAGTAGCCAGCGGTTCTGGACAAAAGACCTTCTTCACCCTTCGAGGGAGGGTGACAGTGTCTTTGTTGCCACTCTGCAACACTCTCGACCACTCTTCCCAAGACAGAGTGAGCGGAGAACGGGCGAGGCCACTGCTCTGATGGGGCCATCTAGCCCCATGGCTGGCTGCCTTTCCCCATCTCATCAGCTCCCCCTCCTCCACCTGCACTGCAGGTCGGCTGGTCCTGAGAGCAGCGATTTAGGAGGTTGTGGCAGGGGCATGACTGCAAGGTAAGCGTCCCACAGTAAACCGCCTCTCTGCAAGCTGAAATAACCGCTGCCAGGGCCATCTTAGTTGGTGATGGGGTGTGCAGGCTAGACTCCATAAACCACCCCATCTTTAGCAACAAAATCGTTCTTTTTTTAAAAATAGAATTCCTAGAGGACTCCACATTACCATTTTTTTTCTTCCTACGCTCCTGAATTCGCATAACCTTCTGGGCTTCTAATCTGTCTGGACTGGCTGGTAACACTGCCTGAAGAGACAGAACGGACACTGCACGTGGGACCCGGCTTGAACCAGGTCACCTGGTTACCCTGAGTCCACACCGCCTGAACGGCCCAGGCTGCCTGGGTGCCTCTCTAAATGCAGTGATTGCAGGTGTAGAAGCTTCTTTATCTTGAGTTTTCTTTGTCTGGAAAAGTCAGGGTTAGACAAAACGGATCCTACACGCTAAAGGACTTGACAACGGTGACACACACTGCTTGTTAAGAATTAGGCAGTACACCCGGGAGGTCTCTGTGAAGTTGTATGAGGAGAGAGAGGCAGAGCACTGAAGCGGTCGGGGAGGTTTGGGGTCTTTGTGTGGTTTACAACGTGTGAAGCTGTGCACACCGGGCACTTCCTGTTTCCAGCATCTGTATTGACCCAGCCCAGCTGGCTTTGAAGGTTTGGGGTAGACAGGAGCGGCCTCCTGTCTGGGGAAGGGCCTTAGCGAGAGATCAAAGGTCTGGTCTGAGTGGTACCCCTGGCCTCGGTCTCCCTGCCAGGGCCACAGGGAGAACCCTCCATTTCCCAGGAGAAGCACCTCCCATCAGGCTGCTCCCGACCCTGCCCCTCCGCTCCGGGCAGCGCATCCCTTTAACACCTTCCTCAATGAAGAAAGGAAGACTGGAGGTGTTTACAGACTAGTGGGCAAGAAAGGGATGTCGTCATCCATGTCTATTCATGTCTGGAACGGTATATGTGGAGTTGGGATAAAGCCTAAATATTCACGTGTTCAGATGATGGAAGGCAGGCATCTTTCTTCATCACTTACACTTCACCTCCTTCCACGTGAAGCGGGGCAGGCACAACAGAGCAGGAGCGTGAAGGCGGCTCCACCGCCGGCCTGGGGCACAGGTGGGAGACGACCTTTCCTGGGAACCGTTCTGCCCAGCTACCCCCATACCCCCCAGAGCTTGAAGTTTCCAGAGCTGAGACCAGGACGGGTGCAGGTGATTCAGCCTGACCCGCCCAAACCATGCACTGCTCCGGGACTAACTCTGCTGAACTTCAGTCGAACCACCATGCCGAGCGTCCTTCAGGATACGGGCACCGGGGTGCTCTGTCACTTGCCAGGGTCAGGACCTAGGCTTTCAGACTCGAACCCAGGCAGTCAGGTTACTTTGCAAAGATGCTGGTGAGGAATCCCTGGGTCTGTCAGGGCGGAGGGGCAGGAGGGCGAGGCAGGAACTGTGTGAGATGCTGGAGACTGGCGCGGGAGGGGCTGGGGTCACTGGAGGGCAAGCTAGGGGGCGGGGCGGGCCGCACAGGTGTCCCCCGACCCCCCAGAAGCAGAGCTGGAGAAGGGGGCCCAAGGTGTCTCATAGCGCGCCCTTTGATTCACCGACCTCCTCCTAGATCCGGGTGCTCGGCCTGTTAAAGGGACTGGGGAGGGCCTGCAGGACACGCTGGTGGTTCCCTACTCCAGGCTGCGTGTAGCCAGGCGCCTGGGCTGAAACCCAACCCACCTCCGGGCATCCCTGGGGTCTCGGTCTGTCCCTTTCCAGCTGACTCAGCCTCAAACCAGGGTCCCCCCGAGGGCTTGCTAAGAAGGCCAGAGGATGCTGCAGGGTTTACATTCCCATCATTGGAACCACTCAGCAAGCTACCAGCCTTCTATTTTTGGAAATTTCCTCCAAACACAAAAATATCTGCCTTACTCTGGTACTTTGGGCAGCCTTCCAGCTTCCCGGGACACCAGGGCGAAGGGACAGGCATGGGGTATCCGTAGAGTGTTCCCACCCCATGCGGGTCTCCTCCCACCAGGGAAGGAAGAGCCAATACCCAGCCTTTCTGTTGCACAAATTCAAAGCTCCCGGGTTACAAAGAGAAACAATATTTCCCCCAAAATTCAGGAGCAGGGAGGAAGCTCATTGGAGCCCCTTGAGGGGGTAAACAAACCTCAACGGAGCCGAGCAGCTTCCGGAGAAAACCGCATTTTGGCCAGAGGATTTAAATTCAATGTCATTTAACTGTAGGTTCACGCAGCGGCCTCTACCTCATGCTGTTGGCAGAAACAAGGTATGTAGCAGGCACACCTGAGAAGCCAGCTTTTTCAGAGCGCAGAGGCCCACAGGACCCCTCCAGACCTGCAGCTCTCCTGAGTCCTGAATCTGGGTGATTTCTTATTTTAAAACCGAGAACAAGGCTCACCTGCACTGGGAGAGCCCAGCTTTCCGGTTTCCCAGGCGATGTGTCTGGTCACTTAAGAGCAGCTTGCTAAGGTGTTCGGGCAGCGCTGACACACCTCCCCACCCTCAGCACCCCGCCACCCCCAGAGGCAGAGAGGCTGCAGAGCCCAGGCTGGCATGTCTGCCCCCCCTCACCCCAGGAGGTCAGACGGCACAGGCTGGCATCCGCCGGGCCTGGACCCCGACTGCCTGCCGAGTCGCCACAAACACACGGAAGACGTTGCTTGGGGGCATTTTAACGCTTCAGTGGGTGCACTTTTTACTGCGTTCCGACTCCAAATTATGGCTAAATAGTAGTGCACTAATGTCCAGATCCACGGTGGGTAATGGCAGGAAGTCGCTGCTAATCGGTCTATTTAGAAGTTGCTGAGGTGGCAGAAGCTGAGGCAGCTGGGGGGAGGTTTAGGCAAAGAGATGGGGGGACGGAGGGAAGCTGGACCTCCTCCTGCTGTGCCTGCCCAGAGCTGGGGGATCTTCCGTCAAGTTTATCTCTTTCAGCCCAGCCCCAGCGTCTCCCGCCAGGTGCCCGCTCAGGGCCCCAGGATGGCTCTCAGGCTCGGGGTGGACTTGGGGCTTGTATTTGCAAACAGGAGGTGGCTGGTTTGCTAAGGACACCATCCCGGGGCTTCCTCGCCCCATCATAGCCCCATCTAGGTTTCTTAAGTGGGGGTCGGTGGGGTATGGTCAGCAGGCAACTGCCTGCCTCCCCAACTGGGTGAACAGGGAATATGTCCCAGAGAGGAATCTAAGGCCCCGAGCAGGGCTGGCAGGAAGTGCGACGGGGTCAGGTTTTCCACCACCCCCTCCACCTACCAGGATACCCAAGTGCTCAGTCCTGAGTGCCTCAGGCCACCTTCGAATAGTCATTGTCACTGTGGAAAGTGTACCCATGCCCCCATCTTACAGAGGGGCAAACTAAGGCTCTGAGAAACCAGGCACTGTGCTCTAGAGCCCACAGCAGAGAGGCCAGGCTCTGCTTCCAGCCCTGCAGTCCCGGCCTCACACTGCGGCCTGGTCAGTCACTCCGCGTATCTAATAACCCCTTTTCCCAGGGACCTTTGACCCGGCCAGGCTTCTACCTGTGGGGCCTGACAATGGCAGGGAGGTGGCATGTTTGCTGCTAAACAACAGAGGATCCGCCGCCCCCTTCTTCCTGGCCCAGCTGGCCTGGGGCTTTGCTCGGCCCTGGAGTCAGCCCTCCCCACCCGCACCTCCGAGACTAGGGTGAAAACGGGCGGCCCTCGCTGCCTTCCCGCCGTCTCCGGGGCTCTGTGTGGCGGGCAAGATAATTTGGCTAA
This sequence comes from Litocranius walleri, assembly GCA_006410535.1. Lineage (NCBI taxonomy): Eukaryota > Metazoa > Chordata > Mammalia > Artiodactyla > Bovidae > Litocranius > Litocranius walleri. The sequence goes on from SJYG01000505.1 coordinate 136,024, forward strand.
TGAACTCGTTAAACGGCCCCTGGTGACCCGCCTGGCCTCCCCTCGGCCCATCTGGGAAATTCCACTGAAAGGCTGCAGAGGGTCCTGCGCTGCGCCGTCTGTCCCTACAAGAGGCGCGCACCCGGCGACGCTGCGCCCCTGCATTAAAATAATTACCCGGAGGGACAGGTGGCCCTCTCCTCCGGGAGCATCTGGGCCGCGGGGCCGCCGCTGGGGGTGGGGAGCGGCGGAGGGGGGTCTTCCCGCCCTGCAACGACCCAGTCGGCCGAGGCCTGAGCCGGGAGACGGGGACCGCGCCCCCCAGGCGCAGAGGAGCGGCCGCGTAGGGACCCCCGGGCTGGGACGCCGGCCCAGCCGCGAGCCAGGGAACAGCAGGGGCGGCGAGCACCGGCCCGTACGCTCGCGGGCGGAGGGGGCGGCTCTCCGTGCGCCTCCAGCCCGATAGGAGCGGGTTTCCAGGCAGGGTGGCGGGGCAGGAGGCGAGGAGGTCCCCGCTGTGCTGCTAAAAAGAGCGGCGCAGCCCAGGCGCGGGGCCAAGCCTATTGCCAAAAACACATATTACACTGCGACATTCTGTAAATGAGATAATGATACATAAACCCGGATGATAGATGTGACGTGCCTGGGATGTCTTCTCTAAATTAGCTGCTCGCATCGACTGCTAATAATGGTGAGTTTATGAAAGCAATTTCAGTGCGAAATGCGAGAGGGTCTCCTTACTCTCATCAGCCTGCCTCGGCTAATGGACGAGGGGGTCAGGCTGAGAATTATTGACACGCCCGTGCCCTTAACCTGCTTCCCAATAAAGCTGATTAGTTTTCGTCAATTCATCAGCTAACCACTCTTGCCGGAACTGCATCAAAGCCTTATTTGCACAGGGGAAATCAACAAGTCACAGATCGGCCGATCAGGGGGCTGCAGATCCAGGGCCGCCCTGGGGCCCAGGGCTACCCCTGCCGACCTTGCACCCACCCCCGCCATCCAGAGCCGGCCTCCCCCAAAGTCTGAGCAGCGCGCCTGGGAGGAGCACAGCAGAGGCGCTGGGCCTGAAGATGCGCCTCCACTTCCCTTGAGGACCAGGGAGAGGCCTAGGCCCAGCCCCTGCCTTCCGTCCACTCTTCTGGGTCCTGGTGCTCCAGGTTTAGAGCGGGTCACCTTGGGGGGGAGGAGAGATGTCACAGGGGGCGCAGGGCAGAGGGCGTGAGTGAGGGGCTCTCTGCCACCTATCTTTCCCGAATGTCCCCACCAGGGGACCCCAGATTCTGAAGGGTCAGTGCAGGCAGGAGCGTGTCCACTGTAGGCAGAAAGGTGTTCGGGGGCGGGGCTGCCCCTGACCTCAGCCGCTGGGAGAGGGCGCCAGCTGCCGGAGAGTGCACCTGGGTTGGGGCTCAGGCTGGTTGCCTCCGCCTGCGCCCCAGGTGAGCCGGCTGCAGTAGAGGCCCTCCAGGCCTTAGGCTCCCACGGGTAGAAGAGGCAGAGGGGCTGCGTGCTGGACGTGACCTCAACTCCCAGCTTGCAGGTGGGGGAGGAAAACCTGCGCTGTCACTTTAAGCCCCCAGCGACCGCCGCCTCCCAGCCCCATCCCCCCTCAATTTAATTTCATTAAAACAGAGCATGAATATTTCTATTAAACCTAAAATGAAATATGAAGCCATTTAGACTCTGCCTGCACCAATCACCCAGATTTATGACTTTTATTCATCACATCAAGAGCTTGGAAAAATGAATTTTCTTCACCCAGGAAGGAAATAAAACCTCAGGCTTGGTCATTTCCAGAAAGCTGTTAATTTGACCATGTGGTAATTACTTTCACAATTAACTGAAATACAAATCAACTTGACAAATCGGGCTAGTTTATATATTAATTAGCCTGTTTAAATTTATTCATTATGAAAAGACAATTTAGGGGGACCTGCGGTGTCTGTTTTATTGCAATAAATTATTGTTAGGAAATGGGTCTAATAAAATATCTTAATATTTAAGGATATTGTATACGCGGGGGTGGGGAGATGCTTTATTGACAATTTCATTTTCCAATTAGTAATTTTGTTGTAATCTATTTGCGAACCGGGGACTCTCTCAGAGGCAGGGCTCTGCTGGCCTGGGCGGACCTAAGCAACGGGGTCGAGCTGCCGGCAGAGACAGGAGCGATTCCGCGCGGAGGGCGGCCGGCGGGTCAGACGGGAACGTGCGGGTGTGGGGCGCAGACCCGGAACCAAAGCCGGCGGACTCTGCGCTCGCCGGCCCTCCTCCTCCCAGCCCTGGCGCGGGGGGCTGATTTAATAGAATGTCGATAGAATCATTCGATGCCTTTTAGCTTGTGATCTTTATAAATGTCCCTCTATTAAATTAGAAAATGATTCTCTTCTCGTTTAATTGTATTCTTTCGTTTCTTATTTCCAATTAATTAGTCCTATCGACGTTGCAATATTTTAAGTGACTCGAGTCCGTTTCCAGTTAGAATATATGGGTCAGCACATGCAATTTTATACCCGACAGAACTATATAATGCGGGTTTTAACTACTGGTCCCTCATCTGTCTTGAACATCTGGCCGAAATGGGCCGCCGGGCCTCCTGGCAGCGCCCGGGTCGGTGGGCACCGGGGTCTGCCCGGGCTGGGCTCCGCGGCCACCTCCACTCCCGGGGCCTTTGCATGGCTGCTCTCGATTTTAACCCTGCCGCCTCGGGCAGCGCTGCGGGGAGGAGCCTGTCGCCCCTCCGGGCGGCTTGGGGCCGCGGCCACCCCGCAGGCTCTGGGTGCGTCGGGCGGCTCCCGCGCTCCCCTGTCCACCGCCCTCGCTCCTCGCGGCCTTGAAAGGCCTGAACGTCGTTTTCAGGAAACGGCATGGCCGAGTCTGACTGTCCAGTCTCTCGGGCTCTGCTGCCCCGACAACGGCGTCCCTTCCGCCACAACCATCTGACGGCTCAGAAGTTCAGCCTGACGCTGAGGGGGTCCACCTCTCCTTAATTAATTGATGAATTAACTAATTCCTCCCGGGAAGAGGCGGGCGTCCCGCCGGCGCCCCCGCACCCCCTCCCCCGCTACCGCGCGGTGATTAGGGACCAGCTGGCCTGTTCGAGGCCCCGCCTCGCTCCCACCCCGACCCAGCTCTCACCTCTCCTCACCGCCACCGTACCCCTACTCCTACTTCGCCCCAGCCTCAAAGGCAGTAACTGACGGGAGGGGTCCCTACCACTCCCTGACCTGCCCAGCCAGGGGAGGAGGCGGGGGCAGGGTCCACACCCAGCCCTGCGCCAGCCCCTCTCCTGTCCTTCCTCCTTGATGTGGATGCTGGTAGGTCCCCAGGGTTGGCTCCCTGGAGTCCCCGCCAAGTGGGGCCTGGGTCGCAGTTACGGCCGTTCGGCCGAGTCAGGACCCAGGGTTAATGTCAAGCTTCCCCAGCCCCTGCCCCATCCCTGCCTGAGCCTCTCAAGAGACCTCCCTTCTGGCTCAGACTCCCCAGGCCACTTCTATTGACAGAAACCTTCCCCAGTTTTAAGGCTGGGTGGGAGGTGGTTTCCTCCAGCCAGGGTCCTGGGAGCCCCTCGTCCTCTTTTCCCTCCCCACGGCCCCTCCGATGGGCCATCTCAGATAGAAACTGGTTTTGTATATTTCTAACCAGCTGAGTCTCCCCTCCCACAACTTTCTGGACTGGGGAGATCTCTAGGCACCTCCAATTCCTTCCGCGGAGGGAGGGGAGACTCTGGTTTCCTCTTCAAGGTCCTGTCCTGAAGGTGGGAACATGAGATCGCTTGGCACAGCAGCCCTGGGGCACCTCCTGCCACAGCCTCTGTTGGGGACCCTCTTCCGCAGGAGCCCCAAACTCTCTCCTCCAGGCCCAGAGGGATCCTGCTCCTGGGTCTGCTCCCTGAATGTTGGTGGTGGCGGGGAGATGAAGAGGGGACTAGAGAATGACCTTTGTAAGTCTGCGCCTCTGAGGCCATGGGAAGCCAGGCCAGAGAAGTTGGGGCTTTGCCAGGGTCCCGCCTGCGTCCTAACCCCCAGTTAGCCGCCCTTCCGGGAGTTGCCCCTCTGCCGAGACGCTGCTCCAGGGACAGGCAGGAGCTGGCGCCTGGGGTCTTTACTGCAGTGGCACTTTTTGAGGGGGAAGGAGGACTTCGGCCAGCTGAATCTGGTGCCCATTCCTTCAGCCGCTCTGCCTAAGATGGGAGTGGGGAACTCTTCAGTCTGGATGCTACTGGAAAATCTCCAGTACCAAGCACCACAGTAGACCAGCCTTTCCCAGAGAGTGGACAAGGCAGGCCGTCTCCTTTAACTCACCCTGAATCCTTCTGCCGGGGGAGATCAAACTGTGGTCAGCTGTCTTTCTGGTTATTAACCCGACTGTGCACCGACAGGTTAGCAGGAAGGAGTCCTGGGCCGCAGGAGAGCCCTAGACGGCAAATGCTGCAGACATCTGCCCGGCTCCCTGTCCGGCCTGGGGGCCATGGCCACGCCCAGAGCAAAACACACGGATTTTACGTTCGTCTCCTCTGCATAGTCTGAACGTGGTCCGGAGCAGGGGCTGGAGACGGGCCAGCTGCGGGGGCGGGAGCGCAGGTAGCCTCCCCAAGTGAGCTTTCTGCTGGATGAGTATGTGAGGGTGCGCTCACTGAAACTGTAGTCTGGAATACCTCCACTGCCCGCAAACATCTCCCGCTGTGGCTGGAGGGGGCGAGGATCCAGCCGCATTCCCCTGCCCCAGGTGACATGCACAGAGACATTTCTGGTGTCTTGGCCCCAAATCTATTTAACATGATCCAAGTCAGCAACTACTCATCAAGCCTCTTGCACAACCAGCTTAATATTGCAAAATAAAGCAGTCGCTTAAGATACCTTTCTGTGCTCAAGGAACTTAATTCCTTCCAAAGGGAGGAAAGAGCGTGCACAGATGGAAGAAAAACGCAAAGGACCCTGCCCCGCAGCGAGGATGGCGCCTGCTGGAGGCGGACCTGCAGCCGGGCCACTTGCGATGGGATGTATCCCAGGTCTGTCTCTCCAGGACCCTTCCAAGGGAAGAACCCCAGGCTGCACAATGAATGGTGTGGGAAGCTTGTCTTCTTTTCATCTCACAATGGAAGCATGACTTCTGCTCGAGCCCTGGGCTCTCATTCTTTACCCATCGCCTTGGCATTTTACTTAAACTCCTTGGGTCCCAATTTCATCATTCGTGAAAAATGTCTTTTGCCACCCATCCTTAAAGTGCTATTGAGAGTGATATATCAGTCTCTCAGTCGTGTCTGACTCTTTGCGACCCCATGGACTGTAGCCCACCAGACTTGTCTGTCCACGGGATTCTCCAGGTCAGAATACTGGAGCGGGTTGCCATTTCCTTCTCCAGGGGATCTTCCCAACCTAGGGATCGAACCCGGGTCTCCTGCATTGCTGGCAAATTCTTTACCAGCTGAGCCACCAGGGAAGCCCACAGAGTCATTAGGAGGCTCATGAAGTCATCAAACAGAAGGGGATGTTTCAGCATTTGCGGTATTCCAGTATCTTCCTCCACGCGGAAGCCCAGTGGAGAAGGCGTCATTTATGCTAGTCCAGCTCCCGTTTGCGGTCTTAAGGCCATTTACAGGGGAGGGGGTGCAGCCTGGGGACTTGGGCTGCTCTGCCCCCAAATCATGCATCCAGCAAGTGGCGGGGACAGGGTCTGAACTGAGGCCTGCATGGCCCGAGGCCCTGCGTCGCCATGCTCACCCCTGCTCCTGCCCCGGCCTGGCGGCCCTTGGCAGAAAGGCCTTCGAGTCAAGCATCTGTCCCCTGTCCTAGCACCTCGCAACGGAGAATTTCCCATCGTGCACAGGGACAGTGTGACCTGTCAGGAGGATGAAGCCTCACATTTCTGTTGAACAGCCAAGCGCCACTGCTCTGTCAGCCTCTCAAGTGCTGGAGTCCAGCCACCAACAGCCTGGGAGCACCCCACACAGAGCTGGGGGGACGGTCAGGACGCACAGAGAGGGCCACTGATGCACACCAGTGACCTGGCGAGAGAAATGGCGGCCGCCAGGGCCAGCCCAGGCAAACCAGCAGGTTACGGAGCTGTGCTGAGAAGGAGGCCGACAGGAAGGTGAGGGCTGGCAGCAGAGGACCCGCAGGCCGTTCCCCATCCCACAGATTAGTGCAGCAAAATTAAGTCAGGAGGTGGTTCCCAAGACTGGGAGGCAAGTATTAGACAGACAGTTAAAGGGAAAAATGTTGAAGCCCAAAGAAGAGTCCCAGAAATACAATCAAGAAAATGAAGATAGTAACCAAAAGGGAGAAAAGAGAGAGACGTTCAAGGTCTTCAGAACTGGCCACATCTCAGGGTGACCCCGGGGGCGGGGGGGAGTGTGGGGCCAGCCAGTGGCTTCCTATCCGTACCTCCCAACCCCACCTGAGAACAGCTCACTGGGAGACAGGCCCCCCTAAGCTGTAGGGAGGCTGTCACCCCTCAAGAGGGCAGGCACCCGGGAACCGACTTAGGCAAGGCCTAATAACATTGGAGGTGGAGAAGGACAGACATGCAGAGGCTGGGGAAGGAGTCCAGGGTGGGCTGCCGGCCAAGGTAGCCGCGGCCTGCTGCCACGTGTGAGGTGACAGGCTTTAGCGTTTGTCTGGGGGGCATTAAGATGCCATGAATCATTGACAAGAAACCAAACAACGCTGGATCTATATGACCATTTGAGCCCATATTGCTCCAAGTAAAATCAAATTAGAAGCCTTTCCCCAATTAGATTATGCAAACTCAGGCTACGCGGAGCACAAACAGTGGTGTTCCCGGACACACGCCGGCAGCCCGCAACAACACCTCACGCAGCCCAGATGCTCTGGGGCGGCCAGGCTCAACACCGGCTTGTGTCAACACTCTCCCTCTAGATAATAAATATGAGACCCAGGTCCCAATTTCATCATTCGTGAAAAATGTCTTTTGCCACCCATCCTTAAAGTGCTATTGAGAGTGATATATCAGTCTCTCAGTCGTGTCTGACTCTTTGCGACCCCATGGACTGTAGCCCACCAGACTTGTCTGTCCACGGGATTCTCCAGGTCAGAATACTGGAGCGGGTTGCCATTTCCTTCTCCAGGGGATCTTCCCAACCTAGGGATCGAACCCGGGTCTCCTGCATTGCTGGCAAATTCTTTACCAGCTGAGCCACCAGGGAAGCCCACAGAGTCATTAGGAGGCTCATGAAGTCATCAAACAGAAGGGGATGTTTCAGCATTTGCGGTATTCCAGTATCTTCCTCCACGCGGAAGCCCAGTGGAGAAGGCGTCATTTATGCTAGTCCAGCTCCCGTTTGCGGTCTTAAGGCCATTTACAGGGGAGGGGGTGCAGCCTGGGGACTTGGGCTGCTCTGCCCCCAAATCATGCATCCAGCAAGTGGCGGGGACAGGGTCTGAACTGAGGCCTGCATGGCCCGAGGCCCTGCGTCGCCATGCTCACCCCTGCTCCTGCCCCGGCCTGGCGGCCCTTGGCAGAAAGGCCTTCGAGTCAAGCATCTGTCCCCTGTCCTAGCACCTCGCAACGGAGAATTTCCCATCGTGCACAGGGACAGTGTGACCTGTCAGGAGGATGAAGCCTCACATTTCTGTTGAACAGCCAAGCGCCACTGCTCTGTCAGCCTCTCAAGTGCTGGAGTCCAGCCACCAACAGCCTGGGAGCACCCCACACAGAGCTGGGGGGACGGTCAGGACGCACAGAGAGGGCCACTGATGCACACCAGTGACCTGGCGAGAGAAATGGCGGCCGCCAGGGCCAGCCCAGGCAAACCAGCAGGTTACGGAGCTGTGCTGAGAAGGAGGCCGACAGGAAGGTGAGGGCTGGCAGCAGAGGACCCGCAGGCCGTTCCCCATCCCACAGATTAGTGCAGCAAAATTAAGTCAGGAGGTGGTTCCCAAGACTGGGAGGCAAGTATTAGACAGACAGTTAAAGGGAAAAATGTTGAAGCCCAAAGAAGAGTCCCAGAAATACAATCAAGAAAATGAAGATAGTAACCAAAAGGGAGAAAAGAGAGAGACGTTCAAGGTCTTCAGAACTGGCCACATCTCAGGGTGACCCCGGGGGCGGGGGGGAGTGTGGGGCCAGCCAGTGGCTTCCTATCCGTACCTCCCAACCCCACCTGAGAACAGCTCACTGGGAGACAGGCCCCCCTAAGCTGTAGGGAGGCTGTCACCCCTCAAGAGGGCAGGCACCCGGGAACCGACTTAGGCAAGGCCTAATAACATTGGAGGTGGAGAAGGACAGACATGCAGAGGCTGGGGAAGGAGTCCAGGGTGGGCTGCCGGCCAAGGTAGCCGCGGCCTGCTGCCACGTGTGAGGTGACAGGCTTTAGCGTTTGTCTGGGGGGCATTAAGATGCCATGAATCATTGACAAGAAACCAAACAACGCTGGATCTATATGACCATTTGAGCCCATATTGCTCCAAGTAAAATCAAATTAGAAGCCTTTCCCCAATTAGATTATGCAAACTCAGGCTACGCGGAGCACAAACAGTGGTGTTCCCGGACACACGCCGGCAGCCCGCAACAACACCTCACGCAGCCCAGATGCTCTGGGGCGGCCAGGCTCAACACCGGCTTGTGTCAACACTCTCCCTCTAGATAATAAATATGAGACCCAGCACACACTGCTTTTAATTGCATCGATAAACTGGGATTAACCCCCCAAGGCAGGCTTCACTATTGCAATTAAATGTCCTCAAATAAATTGTTTCCTCAATAAGCAAATGGAAGGGCTGTGTTTGCCTTGAATAATAACAGGTGTAATATTTTACTGGCCCAAGTTAAGTATTAAGTGGAATCGCGCGCAGCCCTGATTTACTCCCTGAGATCGGAAAGTCATTTTTCATACGTCCTGTGCCGCTTCAGTACTGTATAAACAGCTAATAAAGCACTAAATCAACCCAGACCGACCTTGCATTTCACCTAAAGCTGCCAGGCCTCAGAAACCTGGCACCAAGCATTTTCAGGGCCAGGAGAGCTGCCCTGGGGAAGGAAGCTAGGAACCCCTTTGGGCTTTGCCTTTAGCTTCAGGGGCTCAGAAGTCCAGAATTCTATGAAAACCCTCTCAGCCATGCGATAGTCCCGCGGCGCTTTCTGACGTGTATGTTCTCTTGGGTTTTCTGGTTGAAGGAGAAGGATCTGGGAAGGGGGCCGAGGTGCCAGGTGTTGTGACCCTGTCCCCTTCGCTGGTCACGTACACAGGACATTCTTGAAGCCAGAGTTCCCCTTGCCCCCGGGAATGCTCACTTCCTGCTTGGGGTTTTAGAGGAGGAGGGATAGGCTTTTAAGGCTTTCGATGTCAGGAGGCAGGTTTCAGTTGGTGTGTCTTCGAGGGTACTCGGTGTCCTGGGAGGTTGGGGGTGCAAGTCACATTAGTTCTCAGATAAAAAGGATCCATTTTTCTAGAATAAAATTCAATAGAGCAATACTCTTCTTCTGCCGTAATGCAGGCCAGCATTTTCCGAACAGTGAGTGCTGAACTATCGGGGTGGGGGATCCCAGGACGCACTGTCAGTGGCCCATCTCATCTGGTCTTTCTGAGTTTAGCTGTGCTTTTCCTCCGATTCCCAAGATGCCGTTGTCGCTGTTCAGTCACTAAGGCGTGCCCAACTCTTTGCGACCGCATGGACTGCAGCAGGCGCCTGTCCTCCACTATCTCCCAGAGCTTGCTCAAGTTCATGTGAGATGGTTAGACAGCATCACTGATTCCCAAAATATATCTAGTAGTATCTAGTAATGAGAATGTCTAGCAATGAGAATTTGTCATCTAAGCATTTTGGTGCTCATCATAGATTTACTTTAATAGATTTATCTTTGTCTGTAAATTTTCTCTGGCTTAGTCTGTTTAGGAAAACTCCGTGGGACTTTCCTGGTGGCCCAGTGGCTCAGACTCCACACCCCCAGAGTCTGACCCCCGCTCAGGGAACTAGACCCCACGTGCTGCAACTGAGACCTCGTGCAGTCAAACAAACAAATGCTTAAAAACTAGGAAACTTGGCAACATGAAAGACTGCTCTCATTTTTCTCTATAGACCTTATTCTTGCACACCAAGCTGAATGTAAAATAAGGCATTGCTTTTAAAAAATCCATTTAAGACATACTGAGCCTCTGGTGCTCGTGAGAGAGGACTCGCGTGCAGCACTGAGCTGAGGCAGTTCCACCTCCAACCAGAGGCTGACAACCGCAGCCGAGGCGGCCTCGTGGAGAGAACGGGCAAGGCTCCTGTGAAGCCTCCACTCCACGGAAATCGTCTGAAAGACATGCCCCCCACCACTACCTCCCTCCACGCCTGGAGACCCGGGGCCTCTGGGCTGGGGTTTACTGCTTTAGTTAAAGAGCAATTTAGGACACATTTTATTAATACTCTCATCATCAACCTCCCCATCACCCTAACCTTTTCAGTCTTCACCAGATCGTTCTAAGCGATTACCAAGCCACACTTATTTTCAGTTAGTGAATCTTTCCCACTTATATTACCACAAGGAAAAATGCTTGCTTGGCTCCTACACAGACAAAAAAATATGCCTAGGAGTTATTGCATGCCTTAAATATATCAAAATGACCTTCCTTTGGACTGATGCCCTATAACTTAAGAGATGAAGAGAGTTTGGTTTTCCCAATCTATTATAAAGCATTTTTAGGTGATAAAGGATATCAGATGAGGAAGATAAAATGTTTCACATGGAGGACCTCATTCAGAGCACGGATATATCTGCAGATAATTGTAAGCTCTTCAGAATCCTTGATGGGAAATATATTGATAATACAATTTTTCTTTTGAAGGGGATTGTAATGATTGCAAACTTGGTTAAATAATTAAATTAATAAGAACTATTTGATTCAAACATGGGCCTTTTGATGATATACAGAGCTAATAATATCTGTCTTGCCAGCTAAAGAGGTTTTAAAAGACCATCCTGGCCTCTGTAGCCAGACCACTCTTGGCCCTTTATTAACCCATCAGTGACCTTTCTATTAAAATGCAGTTAAATGCAGTCTCCAGAAATACTAAAGAAAAAAAAGCAAATGTAAATTAGTTCACAACAATATTCTTATTTTATTCCTGTGAATTAAAAAAAAATCATTTTTATAATTATAAAAAGTTTCCATAAAAGATGGCCTTTTAAATTTTAGGAATCCATTGCAAAATAGAGGTAAAAATCCCAAATCCCTGTTAAAGCATCTCTAAACAGGAGCTCCCAAGACAGCGACATGCCAGGCAAAGCTCAGAACAGCTCAGAACACAAAGACCTGTACTTCGCAGGTGCCAAGGGTTCCTGGGAGCTGGTGCATGGTGGGGAGCGGGGGCAGGCAGCCAGGCTCCTGGGTGGGAGCTGGACTTTGGCGCCTGCCCGACCTGGGGACTGTGATGGGACCAATTTTTCTCTATAGACCTTATTCTTGCACACCAAGCTGAATGTAAAATAAGGCATTGCTTTTAAAAAATCCATTTAAGACATACTGAGCCTCTGGTGCTCGTGAGAGAGGACTCGCGTGCAGCACTGAGCTGAGGCAGTTCCACCTCCAACCAGAGGCTGACAACCGCAGCCGAGGCGGCCTCGTGGAGAGAACGGGCAAGGCTCCTGTGAAGCCTCCACTCCACGGAAATCGTCTGAAAGACATGCCCCCCACCACTACCTCCCTCCACGCCTGGAGACCCGGGGCCTCTGGGCTGGGGTTTACTGCTTTAGTTAAAGAGCAATTTAGGACACATTTTATTAATACTCTCATCATCAACCTCCCCATCACCCTAACCTTTTCAGTCTTCACCAGATCGTTCTAAGCGATTACCAAGCCACACTTATTTTCAGTTAGTGAATCTTTCCCACTTATATTACCACAAGGAAAAATGCTTGCTTGGCTCCTACACAGACAAAAAAATATGCCTAGGAGTTATTGCATGCCTTAAATATATCAAAATGACCTTCCTTTGGACTGATGCCCTATAACTTAAGAGATGAAGAGAGTTTGGTTTTCCCAATCTATTATAAAGCATTTTTAGGTGATAAAGGATATCAGATGAGGAAGATAAAATGTTTCACATGGAGGACCTCATTCAGAGCACGGATATATCTGCAGATAATTGTAAGCTCTTCAGAATCCTTGATGGGAAATATATTGATAATACAATTTTTCTTTTGAAGGGGATTGTAATGATTGCAAACTTGGTTAAATAATTAAATTAATAAGAACTATTTGATTCAAACATGGGCCTTTTGATGATATACAGAGCTAATAATATCTGTCTTGCCAGCTAAAGAGGTTTTAAAAGACCATCCTGGCCTCTGTAGCCAGACCACTCTTGGCCCTTTATTAACCCATCAGTGACCTTTCTATTAAAATGCAGTTAAATGCAGTCTCCAGAAATACTAAAGAAAAAAAAGCAAATGTAAATTAGTTCACAACAATATTCTTATTTTATTCCTGTGAATTAAAAAAAAATCATTTTTATAATTATAAAAAGTTTCCATAAAAGATGGCCTTTTAAATTTTAGGAATCCATTGCAAAATAGAGGTAAAAATCCCAAATCCCTGTTAAAGCATCTCTAAACAGGAGCTCCCAAGACAGCGACATGCCAGGCAAAGCTCAGAACAGCTCAGAACACAAAGACCTGTACTTCGCAGGTGCCAAGGGTTCCTGGGAGCTGGTGCATGGTGGGGAGCGGGGGCAGGCAGCCAGGCTCCTGGGTGGGAGCTGGACTTTGGCGCCTGCCCGACCTGGGGACTGTGATGGGACCCGGGTGAGAGGCTGTGGTCTTCTCAGCCTCGGTTTCCTTACCTCATCTGTAAAATGGGGCAATAACCTCCGTCGATTCTAATGAGGATGTCGGGGCAGGATGAAAGCACACGCGTGAGCATCTGGCACACAGTAAGGGCCTGGTGCATGTAGGTCCCCGTCTCTCTGTGGGATATTTGGTATCCGCTCATCGTGAAGTGCTGGCGGCTGGCGGCATGGGGGAAATGTGTCTGCTGTGGGCTGAACTTTTGTGTGCCCAGAATTCATGTCAAAGCCCTGGCCCCCAGTGCAATCGCTTATGGAGGTGAGCCTTCAGGGTGGGGGGCTCGGGTTTAGGTGGGGCCCCTGGGAGGGCCCTCATGACGGCAGTGAGGTCTTCCTGAGGCAGGTCAGAGCCCAGCCCCATCACGTGAGGACCCGCGGAGCCGGCAGGCCAGGCAGGGGCCTCGCCAAGGATGGAACCCGTCGGCGCTTTGATCCTGGACTCGAGCCTGCAAGCCTGGTGTTTCTGTGAGGTGGGTCCTATCGCTGCCCGTCTGGCGGGTCAACAGGCCGAGGCTCAGAGGGGCGCGGCAGCCACGCTGGCTCGCAGTTGCAGTTAGTCGGAAGGCCGTGCACCGGCTTCATGCGGGGTTCCCTCTGGAGCCTCCCGGCGCGAGCCCAGGCCGCTCTGGAGACGCTGCAGCCCCGGGGGACGCGGGCCCCGCCGCGTGTGGCGCTGACCACCCGCAGGTGCCGGGCGGCGATCCAGGCCTGCCCGCGGGCCGCTCTCTCTGGGTCTTCCCTGGCGAGCGCGAGGCTTCTGCCACCAGAGAGCTGGGCCCGGGGCGGCCACGGACCTTCAGAAAACCCACCTGCGTTCCCGCTTCTCGCCCCTTCCGAGCTCGGGAGGCGCAGAGCAGCACAGCCGCGCCCCGCCTTGGAGGGGCGAGTCCAGGCCCGGAGCCGGTGGCTGAGCCGGCGGTAGGCTCGGGAGCACCCGCGTTCCCCTCCCGGGCATGGCCGGGTCCGGCGCGCCCCGGGGACGGCCGACATCTCCCCACGCCCTCCACATGCCAGGCGCTGCCTGAGGCGGGACCGTGGCGACGCCAAGTCTCGTGTTGCTCACACTGCGTGGACTTACTGCTAATATCATCCCTGTTTCCTGGAATTGCAGACTGAACCCAGAAACTTGCCCAGAGCAGCAGCATCTGAGGTGGCGAAGCTGGGGCTCAAGCCCAGGGTGTCGTCGCACCTGACGGGGGTCTTTGGGTCGGATCCTGGTCGGGACAGGCAGAGCTCCACCAGTCAGGCTGGGGGCCCGTGAAGGGGGTTCTAGCTGAGGCCGTGGCATCCAGGTGGGTGCCGGGCTTGGGGCAGGCGGACCGTTTCCGGGACGTAGTGGCCAGGATGGGGGATAGGTGTCCTCTCGATGGGGTCACCCTGGCCTCAAGGCCTGGGGGGAGCCAGGCTTCAGTGCCCCCAGCTCCCGATGAGGTGAGCCAGGACAGGCAGCTCGGTAGATCCGGGCACCCCCTCTGCTTGTCGGGGGCCTCTCTCGCTCAAGGGGAGTCCAGTTTCCCGTGAGCGGATGTGGGGTACAGAGCCCCGGCAGAGGGCTGGGGGCTCACAGGCCTGTGGCCACAGAGAGGGAGAGATGGGGGTCGGGGGGAGAGGGGCCGATGAGGGGTAACAGGAGGCCCGGGGCGGCACCTGGTCGCGGGCGGGCACAGACCATTCTTCCCGGTAGCCACCTGCCCCTTGCCTGCTGCTGCTGCTGCTGCTGAGTCATGTCAGTCGTGTCCTACTCTGTGCGACCCCATAGACGGCAGCCCACCAGGCTACCCCGTCCCTGGGATTCTCCAGACAAGAACACTGGAGTGGGTTGCCATTGCCTTTTCCAACGCATGAAAGTGAAAAGTGAAAGTGAAGTTGCTCAGTCGAGTCCGACTTCTAGAGACCCCGTGGACTGCAGCCCACCAGGCTCCTCCGTCCATGGGATTTTCCAGGCAAGAGTACTGGAGTGGGGTGCCATTGCCTGCTCCTGGGCGGTTCTGAAACAGCTGGGAGCCAGTGGAGCCTTTCCTGGGCTCTGTGCAGAGGTCCAGAGCTCAGCGTTCGGCCTTGGCCTTGACCGTGTGTCTGTGTGCAGTCAAGAGCCTCTTCCCAGGATGACAGAGCCGCATCTGTTTGCAAGCAGCCCACAAAGAGCTGTGCCCGAGTCAGAGTGTCTGTGAGGACACTGCTGGATTTCCATGTGCCCCATAACCCCGTCACTCAGGGCCACTCTCTGAACACTGAATGCAGCTAAATGCTTTTGAACTGGTGCTGGAGAAGACTCTTGAGAAGCCCTAGGACTACGGAGATCACACCAGTCCATCCTAAAGGAAATCAGTAGTGAATATTCAGTACAAGGACTGATGCTGAAGCTAAAACTCCAATTCTTTGGCCACCTGATGTGAAGAGCTGACTCACTGGAGAATACCCTGATGCTGGGAGGGATTGAGGGCAGGAGGAGAAGGGGACAACAGAGGATGAGATGGCTGGATGGCATCATGGACTTGACGGACATGAGTTTGAGCAACTCCAGGGGTTAGTGGGGACAGGGAGGCTGTGCCGCCGTCCACAGGGTCACAAAAGTTGGACTTGACTGAGGGACTGAACAGCAACAACAGCAAATGCAATTTATTATTAAAAAATATTTTGTAAAGAATTAATTTCCCAGGAGGTTTCTGCATATTACTCTAATTGCTTTTCCGTGACTGACTAATTTTTTAAATAGCAGTTTTATGAAAAAAAAAATCCAAGTGTTTCTAGATGAGCAGCGTCTCAGTGGGAACAGGGTTCTCAGAGAGGTTTGCAGTCTTGATATCTGGGTTTATATATGGCCCTCTGTCGACACTACCTTTTGATTAATATTGTGTATAACATTCCTTAATGCATCAGCAGAATTAATTATGCAGAAACATTCAGGCATGCCGACATTATATTGATGAAATGACGTTTTATTGACAAAATGACAGTTTAATACTGAGCTTTCCTAAAGCTGTATATCTAATCAATTGCCTCATTCTGCAAGCGAGCCCATCAGAGTAAGAACCAGGTAAATCTGTCTGTCTGCTCCGCGTGTTCTCCGTAGATCTGCGTGGGGGCTGGGGGTGTGCGCGGGGCATTACTGCACCTCACTCAGACCTCGCAAAAGCTTTTGGGTGAATACCAGAGCGTGTTCACTCCCGCTGTGCTTATCTGGATGACGTTATATTGCTCTCCTTTCGTCACAATCTGCAGCCACAGCTCTTAGAGGCTCGAGTCTGCTTTTGCCCCCTCTTGTGGGTTGAATGGCGTCCCCCACATCCACAAATGCGTGTGCTGGTGTTCTCCAGTGCCTCATGCCCACCCCCTATTTAGAGAAGCGGGACTTTACTGATGGCCACGGGAAGGCGAGCTCATTAGGGAGGGACTTGCCCAATAGCCCCGGTGTCGGCACAGAAAGGGGCCCTTTGGCCGTGGCCACGAGCGCAGGGAGAAGGCCAGAGAAAGCCTAGAGCTCCATGGCCCCAAGTCAAGGCCCACAGAAGCCGGGAGAGGTGCGTGGGGCAGACCCTCCCCCGCACGCTCAGGGAGCCCGGCCATGTGCAGACTGGCCTCCAGATTGGGGACCGTGACCGCCGTTTGTCAGCCACGCACTTTCTGCTAGCCTGCTCAGGCAGCCCTAGGCGACCACCACATGCAGCTTCCAAACCATGAGGACTGTTTCCTGTTCTCTGAGCACGCAGAGACCCCAGAGCTCAGACTGTGCCAAGGGTCTGGCTGTTCAGGCTTTGCTGTGGAGCCTGGTCTCCTGGGACTGGGGTGGTGGTGCTGTTTAGTTGCTAAGTGGTGTGTGAATCTCTATGACCCCATGGATTGTAGCCCATCAGACTCCTCTGTCTATGGGATTCTCCAGGCAAGAATACTGGAGTGGGTTGCCGTGCCCTCCTCCAGGGGATCTTCCAAAGCCCAGGATCGAACCTGCCTCTCCTGCACTGAAGGCAGACTCTTTACCATTGAGCCACCAAGAGACCTCAGGAGGGACGTGGTGGCTCCAGCTTACGTGGGCTTAGATGACGGTTAAATATGGGTGGGGGTCTGGGAGGGATGGACGGAACACAGCCCCTGAGGCTCAGGAACCCCGAGGCTCTGGACAGCTCTCAGACCAGAGGTGGGGGAGACTGAAGCTGGTGGAGGCTGGACCACAGTGCGGTCACCTGCAGCTCAGGGCGTCCCCACCAAGCCCCTCACGTGGTCCTGTCTCCACGGCACCTCCTGAAAAAGTGTGGCTGCCCTGGCCTTCTCCATTTAACTCCCACTCCACCCGAGGCGGCCTGGGTAACAAGGCACCAAGCACTGAGGCTGTGGGATGCACGCAGGGGTAGGGGGGCAGAGAGGGCCCTCTCTGGAGTGGAACTGGCATGCTGGCAGGGACAGGAGAGGGCCTGGCAGGGACACGCAGCACCAAGGCTGCCTCAAGGACAGTGAGCATCTCCCCCGCAACTGGTCACCCGGGGTCAGAAGCAGGTCGGTGGCTGCTCGTCAGCAGAGCCACCTGAGAGCCTTTTGGCATCTGGTGAGACGTGCTGGTCTCAAGCCATCTTGGAGCCAGTGGGAACCCACATCCCTCTTAAAGCACTATCTTAATTGGCAGTTTCAGCAGAGAGGTCCAAGAACGAACGAGGATCATTACTGGGTACAGCTTCATCCGCTCCGCTGTGCCGTGAGCATTTATCAGGAGGGCCACCGATGTATTTATCATGAGGAGCGAGGCCGCCAGCCTTCCTTCCGTCATCTCTCCATTGCGCCAGTCGATGGCCAAGTCGTCAGGCCGTCCCTGCCCTTGCGTTGTTCGGGCTTCTCCTTGCTCCTGCCAGCGCCAGGCTTATGGGCCCCTCTCCAGCCAGGCTGGTCAGCTGGTCCTCCAGCAGGACTCAGCCCTGCCCCCCATGCCCACCCCCAGCAGAGCCAGCTCTCCTGCCTTGAAGAAGCACTCGATTGAGCTGGGATCTTGTCCCCGAGATGAGCGTTCGATCCCTGACTCAGGAAGACCCCCTGGAGGAGGAAATGCAGCCCACTCCAGTGTTCCTGCCTGGAGAGTCCCATGGACAGAGGAGCCTGGTGGGCTACAGTCCATGGGGTCGCAGAAAGTCGGATATGGCTGAGCGGGCGCTGGCTGGCTGGCTGTAGATTATAGCTACACTAGAGTGTGGACTCCGGACTGTTTCGGTCTCACTCACTCAGCGTGATTATTTTGCGATTCAGCCACACTGTATCACTAGTTCAGTTCAGTTCAGTTCAGTCGCTCAGTCGTGTCTGACTCTTTGTGACCTCACTCCCCCTTTTTTACATTCTTTTTTGAAAGTGAAAGTCACTCAGTTGTGTCCAACTCTTGTGACTCCATGGACTATACAGTCCGTGGAACTCTCCACTCCAGAATAGTGGCGTGGGTAGCCATACCTTCTCCAGGGGAATCTTCCCAGCCCAGGGAACGAACCCAGGTCTCCCGCATTGCAGGAGGATTCTTTACTGTCTGAGCCACAAGGGAAGCCCTTCTTTTTAAAACATGGTAAAAAGCCCATTCTTGAGTAATATCTTCTGCCACTTCCCTCATGAGGTGCTCAGCATTTTCTTATTAACTTATCAAAGCTCTACACGTACGTACGAAGGCCTTTACCCTTTAGTTATCACATTCATTGCCAATATTTTCCCCAGATTTTACTTTATAACTTAATTGTTATTAAAAAATATACATTAATATTTAAGAACGGTCTTACAGATGGTCCTCATAGCAAAGAGAAATGGAGCCAGTTCTAGGGCTGTCTGAGACGGCTGTGTCATCTCGGGGAGGACACAGCCCCGCTCTCCCTACTGTGCGATGCGGCGGGGCGGGGCAGGCCATCAGGAGCAGTGGTGAGTGAGCTCAGGGGAGAGAGGACCCTTGAGGTAGCCCAGTAGCAGGCTATTTCATCCAGATTCCCAGGTTTGCATGGCATACGTTCAACATGCGAAACTCGGTTGCGCCTGCATCCCACTCCTGTCTGACCCTCGTCCTGCAAATCTCCAAGCGGAGTACAAGGACACATTCTT
This sequence comes from Litocranius walleri, assembly GCA_006410535.1. Lineage (NCBI taxonomy): Eukaryota > Metazoa > Chordata > Mammalia > Artiodactyla > Bovidae > Litocranius > Litocranius walleri. The sequence continues at coordinate 154,848 of SJYG01000505.1, forward strand.
CCCACACTTCTGCAGCTGAGCAGACACCCACCCCGACTGTCTCAGCTTCAGCGTGTGGTCGTGGACCTACCTGCTCGTAGACCCCCCGCCCCGGCTCCCATCTGCCCCTCCCCAGCCTCTGGTGACCACTCATCTACTTCCTGTCCTGATGGACTTGCCTCTCCCGGGACACTGTGTATAAACGGGATATGTGAGCTTCTGTGTCCGGCCTCTCTCACTCAGTGTGTTTGAGGATCACCATGTTGCAGCCTCCGTCAGGAACTCCTTTCTTCTTGCCAAAGATGGACAAGGCATTTAGGTTGTGTTTTGTCTTTTGGCTGTTATGAGAAACGTCGCTTTGACATTTCGTGGGCAAGCTTTCGTGTGGATGTACATTTTCATTTCCTGTCGCTTATGCTTAGTAGTGAATGGCTGAGTCATCTGGTAACACAATATAGTACATTTTGAGGAAGGTGTGATGCTTCATTTACGTGTCAACTTGGCTGCACCACGGGTGCCCGGACGTTTGGTCTGACGCTGCTCTGGGCGTGCCTGTGAGGGTGTTGCTGGATGAGATGAAGATTTGAAACTATAGACTAAGGCCGATGGCTCTCCAGGGTTGGGCCTCATCAGTCACCAGGAGGCCTGGCTGGAAGGAAGGGCCGAGTGAGAGGGCCCCTGCTGCCTGATGAGACCAGCTGGAAAGCTGCTCTTTCCCAACCTTTGCACTTGTTCTTAAGGGGATTCCAGATGGCTCAGAGGGTAAAGAATCCACCTGCAACATAGGAGACACAGGAGACGCGGGTTTGATCCCTGAGTCAGGAAGATACCCGGAAGGGAGTGGCTACCCACTGCAGTACTCTTGCCCAGGAAATCCCATGGACAGAGGAGCCTGGTGGGCTACAGTCCACGGGGTCACAAAGGGTCAGACATGACTGAGCGACTGAACAGCAATAACAAGACCCCAGAGCCCCTCTCCCCCTCTCTCTCCCCCGCTGTCTCCCCCCTCTCTCCCC
>SJYG01000505.1:156547-240911 GCA_006410535.1 Litocranius walleri
CCTCTCTCCTCCCATCTCTCCCCTCTTTCTCCCCCCTCTCTCTTCCCCTATCTCCCCAACTCTCCTCCCCTCCTCTCTCCCCACCATGTGAGGACACGGAAAGAGGGTGGCTGTCTCCAGCCAGGAGGGGGCCCTCCTCCAGACCTGCAGCACCTTGACTGAAGACTTGCCATCCTCCAGAACTGTGAGAAGGAAATTCTGCTGTTCAGATCCCCCATCATGGTGATGTGTCTTAGCACCCCTGCTGTTGAGCATGGTAGCCTACAAGGTTCTCCACGTGCTCACCATGCTTCTCACCTGCTGTCTCATCGCAGCCACCCTAGTGGGCAAGGCACGCTGTGTCACTGTAGTTCTGACTTCTCTTGGGCTCCCCTGGAGGCTGAGCTGGTAGAGAATCTGCCCACAGTGTGGAAGACCTGGGTTCGATCCCTGGTTTGGGAAGACCCCCTGGAGAAGGGAAAGGCTGCCCACTCCAGCACCCTGGCCTGGCGAACCCGAGGGACAGAGGAGCCTGGCGGGCTGCAGTCCCCGGGGTCGCAGAGCGTCGGGCGCTGAGAGGCTCCTCTCTCGCCTCCTAATGGCCTGTGAATGTGAGCTCCACTCCACGTGCTTAGCGGCCGCTTGAACATCTTCACGGAAGAAACGTCTGCTCGGATCCTTTGCCTGTTTTTAGCGGGTTATTTGTCTTTTTATCAAGAAAGTGTAAGGGTTCTTCACATATTCCTGATACAAATTCTTTTTCTGATGTATGATTTGCAAGAATTTCCTTCCGCCTTGCCCGTTCACTTTCTGGATGGTGCTCTTGGAAGGACGAGTGTTTCATTTTCACAAAGTCGAGCTTACTCATCTTTCTCTTGTTATTTGTGCTTTTAGTGCCCTAAAGCCTAGGAAGGCTTCACCTAACCCAGGTGATGAAGATTCGCTACTGTGTTTTCTCGTAAGAGTTTGATAGTTTGACCTCTTAAATTTAGATCCATGGAGAATTCCCTGGTGGTCCAGTGGCTAAGACTCGGTGCTCCCAACGTGGGGCACCCAGGTTCAGTCCTCGGTCAGGAGGCTGAGACCCCACACGCTGCAACTAAGATGCCCCAACAAGACCAGGTGCAGCCAAATAAATGAATATTTTAAAATATAGGTCCATGGTCTATGAGTGAACTACCTTCCGCGAGGTGTGAGGGTCCAGATTCATCATTTTGCTTTGGATATAGCCTGTTGTCCTAGACTGTTGCAAAGGCAGCCATTAATATTTCCCCACTGAGTTGTCTCAGCAACCCAGTGGCAAACCAGCTGAGTGTATGTGTGAGGGCTCAGGTCTGGGTCCACAGTTCTTTCCCGTCCGTCGACACCATGCCTTGCCTGTGCCTCACTCTCTTGATCGCCGTGCCTTGAAGAATATTTGTACATGGGCCCGGGCGAGTCCTCCAGCACTGCTGCCCTTCTTCTTCAAGGCTGTCACGGCCAGGTGGGGCATCCACCGGGCCCTCTCCACTCAGGCTCCCCTGGAGCCGGTCTTGTTCATCTTGCTGGGGCACGTGGGAGGGAGCCGGTGTGCTGAGTCCAGGCCCCCTGTCTGGGCCCCTGCCCAGTGGCTGCGGGGGCTCCTGCCTCTCCCATACGGTGCTGTCTTGCGAGGCAGGATGCCCTCTCCAGGTGTCGTCCATGCTCACCCAATGCTGCTTCTCAGCCCCTGTCTGAGATTCCTCCTCGTTTCTCCAAGCTGTAGCCACTGGAGTGCGCCAGGCTCCACCCTTGACTTTCCTCAGGTCAAGTCTTTGCTCGAGTGACTTCCTTCGTCTCGTGGCTTTCAATATCCACAGTAAAAGGTAGATACCGGTTGAATAAAATAATAACTGCCTTCATTTGAATGAATGACTGTGGGAGTCGGAACGGTCACCCTTCCAAAGAATAAACTCGTGCTTGTGGGCTCAGCCATGTCTGACTCCAGGTGGAGGTCAGGCCAGCAATGGAGAACCAGGCAAAGGACCAGCTCCTGGAGGTGATCTAACATCTCCATCACGTCCTCTTCACTCGTTTACGTAAGGATGCGCCGACTGCGGTGTGGAGAGGCGGCCCTAGCATCTCTGACACAGTGACTGTGCCCGGACCAGCAGGAGGTCACCCAGGCAGACGTGTGGGGCCTCCACCCCAGTCTCCAGCCCTGGGACTGAGCGCCACAGAAGTGGGGACCGCACTGTCCGGGAAGCCCAGCTGCCTGTAAGCACTGCATCAGCATAAAGCCCCTCTAGGCCCTGGGCGAGGCCGGGATTAGCATAATGAAGGGAGAGTGAGTATTGATATTTTGTGTATCTGCAGCCTGATCCTGCCTGAGGAAGAAAGAGATCTCAGTACTAATGGAAATGTAATTGATGTACAAGTGCGGTTCTCCCAGTGACTCAGAAAGCAAAGCGCTGGCTCGTAAAATAGATAAGACTGGAGGCGGCCCCAGGGATCCTGGGGCATCAATCCCAGCCATGTTCCTGGTGCCAAACGCTAATAAGCCAGTGATTGTTCGAATTCACACAGGTACCACCCGCATTTATTGTCTCCTCCGGATCAGGCCTGCCTGCTGACCGGTGAATCAATAAGAACTCTTCACAGTTTCATTTCTTCTCCCTCAGCAGCGTGTCAGTGCACAAGATGACAATGGGGTGGGGTAGGACAGAAAGGGCACGTTGGCGGGAGTCCCGCGTTCAGGGCGGGGGAGCTGTGACTGTCTCCTGCGTGTGGCCACACAGGGGCTCTTATGCGAGGGGCGGCCCCATCTTGCCAGGCCCCTCCCACTGTCCTGCAGGGCCACTGCAGCCCCAAGAGAAGGGGCCTCGGCCTGGGTGATGAGCCTCCACGTTGCTCTGCCAGGTGCACAACTGGGACTCAGCCAGAGGAGGTACGGTGGCTTTCTGGAAGCCAGGGGAAGGGAGGGGCGGGTAGCCTTCCTCTCGCAGGGTCCTGGCTGTGGGCGTCTCTGCCACAGTCCTGGCTGCCTCTGAAGTCTGGACCCTGTGCCCCTTCTGTCTTCTGCTCAAGGGATGGTAGTGGTTCCTCTGTCACAGTTGCTGAGAATCTTTCTGCCCCTGCTCAGAGGCCTGGCCCCCCACTCCTGAGACTCCCTCACCCCGAGTCGCATCCCTTTAGTCCTTGACCTTTTTCCTGGTTCAAACCTGGCTCCTGTCCCCTCTTAGAGGATTAGGAGCTGATCTTGCGACTCATGGGTGCTTTGGCCCCTTGGTGGAGCCCAGGGACCTGCTTCTCAGAGGAAAGGTTTTCAGGCTGTGATACACCGTGTGACAGTGGAAGCGTTAGTGACTCCGTTTTGTCCAACTCTGTGCAACCCCGCCAGGCTCCTCTGTCCATGGGATTCTCCAGGCAAGAATACTGGAGTGGGCTGCCATTTCCTTCTCCAGTTCTTCCCTACCCAGGGACCAAACCCACATCTCCTGCATTATAGGTATATGGGGGCTTATAAAGGAAATCAATTGTTCTGAAACATATTTATCAGAACATTTGAGCAGACGTGTGAGAGGAACATGCTCACCTCTTAACCAGTGACTTAAACCACAAGGTCCCCGGCGCGGACGCCTCTGACGGACTGACATGGGCAAGCCACCTTGGGAGACCTGTGCGGTGGCCCAAGTCGGCAGTCACGTGACAGGAGTCCACAGTCACGTGACAGGGGCCTGGGTCACGTGACACTGCATGGTCTGCTTCCTGCTGCTGCTGGTGGGTTGTTGCCACATTCACAGTTAAAAGGCCTGTGAAATTCTGGTCGCAGGTTAGTGAAAACAAGGATATTATTTCCTATCCAGGTACAGGGACTCCTGACTTTTATCCACAGAACTCCTTTTTTAAAACTTTTTACTGGAGTAGTATTGATTTACAGTATTGTGTTAGTTTCAGGTGTGAAGCAAAGTGAATCAGTTATACATAGACGTATATCCACATTTTTTTCAGATTCTTTCCCATACAGGTCATTACAGAGTATTGAGTAGTCCCCTGCACTATACACTGGGTTCTTATCAGTTGTCTGTTTTTCTCTTTGCTATGAGGACCAGTCTGTAAGACCGTTCTTAAATATTGATGTATATTTTAAAAATAACAACAATTAAGTTATAAAGTAAAATCTGGGGAAAATATTGGCAATGAATGTGATAACTAAAGGGTAAAGGGCTTCAGTACGTACCTGTAGAGTTTTGATAAGTCAATAAGAAAATGCTGAGCACCTCATGAGGGAAATAGCAGAAGATATTACTCAAGAATGGGCTTTTTACCATGATGTTTTAAAAAGAAGGGCTTCCCTCGTGGCTCAATAGTAAAGAATCCTCCTGCAATGTGGGAGAGAAGGTCCCCTGGAGAAGGGAGAGGCTACCCACTCCAGTATTCTGGTCTGGAGAATGCCATGGACTGTATAGTCCATGGGGTCACAAAGAGTCGGACACGCCTGAGTGACTTTCACTTCACTTCACGTTTTTATATATAGTAGTATGTATATGTCAGCCCCGGTCTCCCAATTTATTTGTATCCCCTTCCCCCAGCCCTTGGTAACCATAAGCTTGCTTTCTACATCTCTGACTCTTTCTCTTTTGTAAATAAGTTTTTTTTTTTTCTGCCTCTGTGACTATTTCTGTTCATTTGCACTGCTTTTTATGATTCCACATGTGAGTGCCATCGTGGGATGTTCGTCCTTCTCTGGCTGACTTCATTCAGTGTGAGAGTCTCTAGGTCCATCCACGCTGCCACACATGGTCCGCAGATCTCCCGGGAAGGGCCTCTGGGACACCTTGGCTCACAGCCCTGAGATGCACTGTCCTTGGAGTTCAGCTGGAGACTCAGTGCCCTTCTCCCACTGGCCAGCTCACTGTTGCCCAGGTTTCTGAGTGGTCGTTGCTTTCCCTACCCTCCAGATGTCTGGCCACGTGGCTGCCTTCGCCCTGCTGTGACCCCGTGGCAGGCGGAAGTTTGCTGGGCTCCGAAGCTGGGGGCTCTCGGCCGATACAGCGAAGCCCGCTTTCCCAAGACCTCCTTTGGGTTAGGAAGCTGGGCCTCACACTCCAGAGCCCTTCACCCATCTCCTCTTCAGGGGTGGGGCTCAGCAGGTGTGGCTCTCATCACCAAACTCCACTTTTAATATTTTATGGAAATTCTGGGAGAATGCATCTTCTCAGGGGAGACAGTTTCCTGGCCCCAAGCAAGCCATCCATCGGTGGTAGCTGGAGCAACTTGACTTCCTGATGAAGTCACACACGTGCGTCTCTGGCCTCAGCAGGGTCCCCAACTGGATCAGTCAGGCGCTTTCCCAGGCATCCAGGGGTCAAGGCCAGGCATGAGGCCAGGGCTCCAGCACAGCGCTAGAGACCCCGTCCTAGGGTCAAGGGGCTGGAACACTTGTCCATGGAAAGACCATATAAATTCGGGCAAACTGCTGGTGAAAGACAGGAAAAAAAATATCCCTGAAACCAGCTGTTCAGCTAAATTGTTTTTTCTCCTCCGTTTAATTAAATTGGTTGGTTGGGTAAAAAATGATCCGTGTGGCTTGTGTGTGTGGATCCCGCCTTTCCTGTGACTCATGGGGTCGTGGGTCCCTGTAGGTGGTAACTTACTACACGCATTGTGTTATTAGAATCTTGGGGCCGCTGGAGCAAAGTGCTGCTGGGGCGGCTTTGTTGTTGCTCAGCCACTCAGTCGTGTCCGACTCTCTGCAACCCCATGGACTGCAGCACGCCAGGCTCCCCTGACCTTCACTGTCTCCCAGAGTGTGCTCAAATTCATATCCTTTGCAGTGGAAACATATTATATCACCGTCCTGGAGGCCCGAGACCAAGCTGTGGGCAGGGTGGGGTCCTGCTGGGGCCACGAGACAGCCTCGGTCCCGGGCCTGCCCCCAGTCCAGTGGTCTCTGCTGTCCTCGGTGTCCCTGGGCTTGTAGGAGCATCACCCCCAGGCCTGCCTCCGTCTTCACGTGGGGTCTTCTCTGTGGGCATCTGTCTCCATGTCCAGATCTCCCCCTCGTGTGAGGACAGTCCTGTGGGATCAGGACCCACCCTAATGGCCTCATCTTAACTTGATCGCATCTGCAAAGACCTGATTTTCAGGTGAGGCCCCTTCTGAGGTTCGGGATTAGGACTCCGTCATGTGAATCGGCAGGGGATGGGGGCAATGTAATTCAACTGATAAAGTGCAAGATATCTTATGAAACTGGGAGCTTCTCAAACCAGAAGCCAGGTCCCACTTCCATCTCATCTCTCAGACCCGGTGGCATCACTAACATCGGGTGAGCCCACGCTCAGACCAGCCCAGGGTGGAGCAGTGGAGCCCCCAGAAGTGGCGCAGCTGGAGAGAGGCCTTCGCGGGCTCCACTGCTGTCCTCCCTGTGGGCATCCCCTCCGCCGCGGCTGGGCTTGAAGTTGCTGGCCGGTGGGGCACACTGTCACCCCGTCTGGCCAATCAATACCCGGCAGCTGCTGTCCACAGTTGTGCTCTTGACTGAATAGCAGAGGTTCCTGCACCCAGATGGAAAGGGACCCCCCCCAGGACTTGGGGTCTCCTCCTCTCTGGGACAGAGGTCAGTGGCCCTTAGGTGGGGGTGCAGGAGAGGCGAGTGGGGGAGGCTCATGCCTCTCATTGTGAATTTTGGGGGGACAGTCCCATGGAAGCAGGAGCAGGATGGAGCCGGGAGAACACGAAATCTGGGAAAGAGTGTCCTGGGCTCAGCTCCTCCCCGGTGACCGTGGCCTATCCCTTGCCTACCTCGGGCCCTGCTGTCCCCCTCTGGGTGAGGAGGCTGTGTGCCCGCTGGGCAGGCGTTCTCACGGCTCTTCTGTGACTTTCCTCCTGTCCAGGGGGGTCAGCTCAGCCCAGGACTCCTGTGCAATGGCCTTACCGAGGGGTGTCCAGCTCCATGGAGAAGACGCCCCTCATCCTAGCTAGGGCAGGTGGGGCTTACAGAGGAGACTCATCTGGCCATGAAATAAGCCATCGAGCCTCAGACCGTGATTTTTTTTTTTTTTTAATCCAACCTTCTTAGTCAGACAAGTCACGTCCACGGAGATGAGCCGAGCTGCACCTGCTTTCAGGACACCAAGGCTGTGGACGGACTAACTGAGTTTCTCTGGGTGGTCCTCCAGTGGGTGGAGAGGAAGAGCCTTCTGTACCAGGGACCCATCCCCGAAACCCTGTGGGCATTGCCTCCTTTCAAGGGTTCTCACCTGGGCACAGTGGGCCGTCCCTCCTGGGCACCCTCACCACCGCTGCCTCCCGCTGGCCCAGGAGAGCCCTCCTTCTAGGCAGAAACTTCCAGTACGCTGCTGGCCCGTCTGCAAAGCACCCCTCCCCTGGCCCAGCCCTCCTTCTGGAGCCTTCTGTCTCCCTGAGCTCTCCCAGTCCGGCCGAAGCTTTCCATTCCTGGTCGCAGTCGCTGGTTCCCCTCCCTCCCCTCTGAGTACAACCCCCAATTCTTTTTCTTCTTTAATTATCTATGTATGTATTTTTGGCCGCACTGGGTCTTCACTGCTGCAGGCGCGCTTTCCCTGGCTGTGGCGAGCAGGGCTGCTCTCCGGGCGTGTTGCGTGTGCTTCTCACCAGGATGGTGGCTTCTCCTGTTGCCGAGCATGGGCTTTTGGGCTTGTGGGCTCAGTAGCTATGGCGTGAGGGCTTTGGTGTCCCGACAAACGTGGGATACTCCAGGGCCAAGGACTGAACCCGTGTTCCCCACATCAGCAGGCGGATTCTTATCTACTGTACCACCAGGGAAGTCCCACAGCCCCTCAGTTCTAGAATGTTCCAGCAGGTGCTTGGTTTAGGTTGACATTCTGGACAGCGTTAGAGCCATTCCTAAGATGACTAAGTTAAACGTATTTTGAAAAAAGCGGGATCTCTGTGCACTGAGTAACCCAGGCTGGTTCTCTCCGCCAGCATTTGTCAGCCTCTCAGCACATCTCCGTGCAGGCCTCCTGGGGAAGTTCTGTGAAGGTGCCCAGCCAGCCCAGGCACGTCAGCGAGAGCACTCACCTCTCCTGGGCCTCAGCCTGTCCTTCCTGCGTGCTATAGACAGAGTGCAGCCGTGCCCGGGCGGGCTGGCCCAGGCTCAGGAGGTTTATTAGACTGTCCCTGCTCCCCATTATAAGGCGCTTCCTGTTCCAATCGACACTGTTTGCAGGTAACCTAGCACCTTTGATCCAAGGTTGTTTACCTGCCCAGGGACACCAATAACTCCCTGAACTGTGGCTCAGCTCCAAGAGTTCCCAGGGACCCAGGTCTAGTTCCAGAACAATCAACTCTAAGTTGTTTAAGAAGCTTGTGTACATTAAAACAGCTATAAATCACAGTAATGAATCCACCAGCAAGGAGAGACATTCATTACACGTCTGATCAGAGGGCTACATCACGTGCCTTGGAGGGTGATAATGCCGGGCGAAAATGCAGTATCAACACACCACCCCTAGGCAGAAAAAGCTGCACATTTGGTGAGGGGGATGGACAGAGAGGAAAGAACCCCCCTCTTACCCCCAGCACATACGTCTTTATTAATGTAAGATTTCTTGGGGCCAACAGTTCAGCAAGGAGGATTTATAAACATATCATTTCAACCCTTGGAAGGATTTCAGCATAATTTGCCGGGCTCCTTAAGTGAGGTGAAAGCGTCTCCGGGGCTTTGCAAGGTAATAAAAGAGGGAGCCTGGCTGTTTGTGTGCCTGTGACTTCATGGCATCCGAGATGCTCCTACTTTCTTAACTAAGTAGGTCTGCTGGGGACCCGCGGGCACGGCGGGCTGGGAATGTCTGGAAGAGACACAGGACACTCGGAGCTGGCGGCCTGGGCCTGCCAGGCACCCCAAGGTCAGCTGTCTTTCTGAAATCCTTTCATTTGGAAGGGAAAACGCTGATGCATTTCAGCACAGCCCTCGTCTGATTTCCATTTGCAAATGAACAGGAATGATTTCTTCCACTTACCCTTGGTGATTAACCGCTGGCAATCAACACCACACACACAAATGTGCCTGCCCCAGTTTCGGCTCCAGCGGCTGGCCCCTTCAGAAACGTCACAGCTGCAGCTTCTGGGTCAGGAGCGGGCAGGCCTGGGGGACAAGCAGGTGCTTCACCTTGAGCCCGGGTCTGGGCTCTTCCCGCCGCAGTCTTTCCCTCTCAAGTCCAAGTGCCATCGTGGGCCTTCTCCAGTGGGCAGCGCTGCCTCATGCACTCTGTGAAGGACACGGCTGGCGTTGCTCATGTGGGCAAAGAGGCCATGAGGTCATGTGGGCATTTATTCTGGGGTCAGGACGCCTCCCCCAGAGGGTCAGCTCACTGGCCACTGGGGCAGCCCGCGCCCCTCACCGGTTCCCGACGCCATCAGGACACTGTCCCTCTGGGTGTCTCAGGTCCTTGGCCTCCTGGAGACGCCCCTGAGCAGCTTCTCAGGTCTCAGGGCAAGACCCTCCCCTTCCTCAGTCTGCAGCCAGGACACTCAGGGGTACTCTTCTGGGAAGGAGAAAAGGAAATCCCCTCCCATGCCTGTGGTTTGTGCCCTGGATGAAATTGACTTTGGGACGTCTGTGATGTCCACAACGTTCAGTCTGGAGCGAGCATCCCATCCTCACCTCTGTCCCCCGAGGGGGCCTCGGGCAGACTGTGGTTGGTGGGAGGGGCTTAGAGGGAAGTTATCCGGCCATGGAGAGAGTTATCTAGCCTCAGACCTTCATTTTTGTTTAAGAAGGATAGACACCAAGGCTGTGGACGGACTAACTGAGTTTCTCTGGGTGGTCCTCCAGTGGGTGGAGAGGAAGAGCCTTCTGTACCAGGGACCCATCCCCGAAACCCTGTGGGCATTGCCTCCTTTCAAGGGTTCTCACCTGGGCACAGTGGGCCGTCCCTCCTGGGCACCCTCACCACCGCTGCCTCCCGCTGGCCCAGGAGAGCCCTCCTTCTAGGCAGAAACTTCCAGTACGCTGCTGGCCCGTCTGCAAAGCACCCCTCCCCTGGCCCAGCCCTCCTTCTGGAGCCTTCTGTCTCCCTGAGCTCTCCCAGTCCGGCCGAAGCTTTCCATTCCTGGTCGCAGTCGCTGGTTCCCCTCCCTCCCCTCTGAGTACAACCCCCAATTCTTTTTCTTCTTTAATTATCTATGTATGTATTTTTGGCCGCACTGGGTCTTCACTGCTGCAGGCGCGCTTTCCCTGGCTGTGGCGAGCAGGGCTGCTCTCCGGGCGTGTTGCGTGTGCTTCTCACCAGGATGGTGGCTTCTCCTGTTGCCGAGCATGGGCTTTTGGGCTTGTGGGCTCAGTAGCTATGGCGTGAGGGCTTTGGTGTCCCGACAAACGTGGGATACTCCAGGGCCAAGGACTGAACCCGTGTTCCCCACATCAGCAGGCGGATTCTTATCTACTGTACCACCAGGGAAGTCCCACAGCCCCTCAGTTCTAGAATGTTCCAGCAGGTGCTTGGTTTAGGTTGACATTCTGGACAGCGTTAGAGCCATTCCTAAGATGACTAAGTTAAACGTATTTTGAAAAAAGCGGGATCTCTGTGCACTGAGTAACCCAGGCTGGTTCTCTCCGCCAGCATTTGTCAGCCTCTCAGCACATCTCCGTGCAGGCCTCCTGGGGAAGTTCTGTGAAGGTGCCCAGCCAGCCCAGGCACGTCAGCGAGAGCACTCACCTCTCCTGGGCCTCAGCCTGTCCTTCCTGCGTGCTATAGACAGAGTGCAGCCGTGCCCGGGCGGGCTGGCCCAGGCTCAGGAGGTTTATTAGACTGTCCCTGCTCCCCATTATAAGGCGCTTCCTGTTCCAATCGACACTGTTTGCAGGTAACCTAGCACCTTTGATCCAAGGTTGTTTACCTGCCCAGGGACACCAATAACTCCCTGAACTGTGGCTCAGCTCCAAGAGTTCCCAGGGACCCAGGTCTAGTTCCAGAACAATCAACTCTAAGTTGTTTAAGAAGCTTGTGTACATTAAAACAGCTATAAATCACAGTAATGAATCCACCAGCAAGGAGAGACATTCATTACACGTCTGATCAGAGGGCTACATCACGTGCCTTGGAGGGTGATAATGCCGGGCGAAAATGCAGTATCAACACACCACCCCTAGGCAGAAAAAGCTGCACATTTGGTGAGGGGGATGGACAGAGAGGAAAGAACCCCCCTCTTACCCCCAGCACATACGTCTTTATTAATGTAAGATTTCTTGGGGCCAACAGTTCAGCAAGGAGGATTTATAAACATATCATTTCAACCCTTGGAAGGATTTCAGCATAATTTGCCGGGCTCCTTAAGTGAGGTGAAAGCGTCTCCGGGGCTTTGCAAGGTAATAAAAGAGGGAGCCTGGCTGTTTGTGTGCCTGTGACTTCATGGCATCCGAGATGCTCCTACTTTCTTAACTAAGTAGGTCTGCTGGGGACCCGCGGGCACGGCGGGCTGGGAATGTCTGGAAGAGACACAGGACACTCGGAGCTGGCGGCCTGGGCCTGCCAGGCACCCCAAGGTCAGCTGTCTTTCTGAAATCCTTTCATTTGGAAGGGAAAACGCTGATGCATTTCAGCACAGCCCTCGTCTGATTTCCATTTGCAAATGAACAGGAATGATTTCTTCCACTTACCCTTGGTGATTAACCGCTGGCAATCAACACCACACACACAAATGTGCCTGCCCCAGTTTCGGCTCCAGCGGCTGGCCCCTTCAGAAACGTCACAGCTGCAGCTTCTGGGTCAGGAGCGGGCAGGCCTGGGGGACAAGCAGGTGCTTCACCTTGAGCCCGGGTCTGGGCTCTTCCCGCCGCAGTCTTTCCCTCTCAAGTCCAAGTGCCATCGTGGGCCTTCTCCAGTGGGCAGCGCTGCCTCATGCACTCTGTGAAGGACACGGCTGGCGTTGCTCATGTGGGCAAAGAGGCCATGAGGTCATGTGGGCATTTATTCTGGGGTCAGGACGCCTCCCCCAGAGGGTCAGCTCACTGGCCACTGGGGCAGCCCGCGCCCCTCACCGGTTCCCGACGCCATCAGGACACTGTCCCTCTGGGTGTCTCAGGTCCTTGGCCTCCTGGAGACGCCCCTGAGCAGCTTCTCAGGTCTCAGGGCAAGACCCTCCCCTTCCTCAGTCTGCAGCCAGGACACTCAGGGGTACTCTTCTGGGAAGGAGAAAAGGAAATCCCCTCCCATGCCTGTGGTTTGTGCCCTGGATGAAATTGACTTTGGGACGTCTGTGATGTCCACAACGTTCAGTCTGGAGCGAGCATCCCATCCTCACCTCTGTCCCCCGAGGGGGCCTCGGGCAGACTGTGGTTGGTGGGAGGGGCTTAGAGGGAAGTTATCCGGCCATGGAGAGAGTTATCTAGCCTCAGACCTTCATTTTTGTTTAAGAAGGATTTACCACTGGCCTCCTCCTCCATCCTGTCTGACTCTTCCTGCTCCAACTCCCTTGCAAGTTCAAACCCCCCGCCCCCAAGAACACCCTCCGAGACTGTTCCCAAGTTGCAGAGCCTTCCGCCTATGCGGAAGGCACACCCTCCCCAGTCCCCACCTCCACCCCACAGCACCTTGCCAACTTCCCTGCACCTAGGAAGTGGTGCGTTTTTTGGGGGTTCAGGCCAGCCTATGCCTCTTCTCGTTCCAGGTGCTCTTCTTGTGCTCCTGACCTCATTTCATGATTCCACATCTTTGCCACCCTCCTCACCACACCTCTGTTTAGAGAGCTCCAGGCTGAAGCAGCCCCTTGCCTGTGTGAGGGCTTTACTCGGGTGTCTCGCGGGCAATTCATATTCAGCACACGCAGGACTGGACTCTCCTCCTCGCCCCACGTCTGCAGCGTCAGTCCCTGGGGGTGAGCCAGGCACATGGGGTTCCCATGATCCTCCTGACCCTCAGCTGACACCGCGGACCCGCCACTGGGACGGCTAGAGTCCCCACCTGGACTGCTCCGGAACCGACTTCTCTCCAGCCTTCTCATCGTCGTCCGGAGCTTCATCGGTGCCGGCCTCGATTCTGCAGGAGCTCGCAGCTCCCTCTGCATGTATACTGCCTTCCTTGAACCCACGTTCCACAGTGAAGCCAAAACGGCATTTCGGACGCTCAACAAGTTGTCCTCAGGCCTGCCGAGCACACGAGATGAAGTTGCCCCGCTCAGGGCTCATGAGTCCTGCAGGGTTTGGCTGCTCTCCTGGCCTCTCTAGAGCCACTTTCTCATTCAGATCCTTCCTGGCACAAGATTGGAAGATCTTCTGACAGCACGCTGTCCCTTACTGAACATCCTTTCACAACTTATCATGATGACCTGGATGGGAGCAGGTGAAGAAGACAATATCAGCTGTCGAAGGGGCTGCAGAGACGGTGGAACTCTCTCGTGCTGTTAATGGCAGCATAAGTTGGTTCAACCACTTTGGAAAACTGGTCAGTGGTGTCTACTAAAGCCAGTCATACAACCTACATCACCCTGTGGACCCAAAATGCAAATCCAGTCAACCACAGAAGCAAGCAGGAAAGAAGCAAATAGGAGTGTCCATAGCAACTAAAGAAGAAAATAGGAATGTTCATAGCAACAAAATTTGTTATAACTCCCAACTGGGAATAACCCAAATTCATCAACAACAGAATGGATAAATAATTGATGGTATATTCATTCAATGAAATACGTGACGGTAATGAAAATCAAGCTGTTGCTGTAGATAACAGTACAGGTTATTGTTGTTCAGTCACTAAATCGTGTCTGACTCTTCACGACCCCATGGACTGCAGCAGGCCAGGCTCCTTTGTTCTCTACTATCTTGGCGAGTTTGCTCAAATTTATGTCTGTTGACAAACTCAAGTCCATCGAGTTGGTGATGCCATTCAAACATCTCATCCTCTGTCATCCCCTTCTCCTCCTGCCCTCAATCTTTCCCAGCATCAGGGTCTCTTCCAATGAGTCAGCTCTTCGCATCAGGTGACCAAAGTATTGGAGTTTTGGCTTCAGCATCAGTCCTTCCAATGAACACCCAGGACTGATCTCCATTAGGATGGGCTGGTTGGATCTCCTTGCAGTCCAAGTGACTCTCAAGAGTCTTCTCCAACACCACAGTTCAAAAGCATCAATTCTTTGGTGCTCAGCTGTCTTTATAGTCCAACAGTATCTCAAATATACTTCCATTAGAAGTTTTCTTTAAAAGATAATGGGCTAAAAAAATGATAATGGGCTGTATGCTTATCAAACCCAATCTAGATGCCCATGTCTTTCAGTTCTGGGAAGAGTGCTGGCATCACTTTTTTGTGAATTCCTCCATTTTTGTTGCATCTCCTCTGCTTCTCTGGAATCCCTATTAGTGGTGATGTGCGGCTTTTGGGGGTTGGTCCTAGTTTCCTTATTTTTTATGCTACTCCATCTCTTTGTCTTCTTGTATTTTTTTCCCCTGAGAGATTTCTTTAACTTCCTTTGCCAAATTTTCTACAATTTTAAAGATTTCTTGTCTTTTCAGTATAAGAGCACTTTCTTACTTATAAGTTGTTCCTCTGTTAAGATAACATTCAGTTCCATTGCTGCATGAATCCAATATCTTCTCTTACTTCTCTGCAGATACTAATTATAGCAGGTTTGGTGGTGGTGGTGTTTTCTTATTCTCCTATATTATCTTTGCTTTTTGTAGTCTCTTTCACTTTTCTTTATCTTTGTCTTTATATTGGAGGCTTTTCTCAAATGTCTTCTGATATGTGGCTATCAGCTCACATTTGATAAGGCATTAAAAACTGTTCAGAGCTCTGGGCATGTGGTTTAGATATAGCCGTAAATCCCTTCTATCCCTGCCGCTGAGTTGCATCCTGAGAGTTCTATGGTCAGATGGTAAACAGCGTTGCCGCTGCTGCCCCAGCTGCTTGGAGTTCTTGCCTATGGAGTTCAGCTGCCATGCTGTGGGGAAGCGCAAGCAGCCCTCGGAGGGGCCCAGGTGGAGAGGATCAGCAGCCTGGGCCGAGCCCCACACTGACAGCCCTGGGGCTGAACTGTTCTAGAAGCTGATTCTCCAGCCCCAGTCACGCCGGCCCATTGTATGGAGGAGAAATGAGCTGTCCACACTGAGTTCTGCCAACTGTGGACTTGTGCACAAATGATCGCCATTGTTTTAAGGCACTACATTTTGGGCTGGTTTGGTGCCCAGCGTAGACAGCCACTTCTACAGCTAGGCAGGGGGTTTCAGCAGTGTCACTCGGGGGTGGCCAGGTGGCAAACTGGCCTCTAGTTTGGTGAACCCCTGGGTACCTGACTGTAGACAAGACGTGGCCACCTCCCGCCTGGAGCCAGCGTGGGCGCTCCACCAGAGCCCACCCACTCCGTGCATCTGTCTGCACCCGCGTCCTTATGTAAGAAGCCTCTTTCGTTCAATCATTCCAGAGAAGAAATCGTCAGTCTCCTGAAGGAAGGGGACATGCAGGTTTCAAGGTGATATCTGACATAGAGGCAGTGAACAAGTACGTGAAAAGTTGGTCGTCAGAGACACGGAAATGGAAATCACACGAGACGTCACTACACGTCTATCAGAATTTTAAATTGTGATAAAACCAAATGCTGCCAGAGCTGCAGAGAAACCGGGTCATCCGTGTGTTTCTGGTGGGGATGTACGATGGTCCAGCCGCTGCAAACACAGTTTGGCGATTTCTCTAAAAATTAAAAATGGACTTCTCCTGCAACCCAGCAATTATCCATATATTCCAGAAAGGGAAAGGGAGGTTGCTCAGTTGTGTCCGACTCTTTGCGACCCCATGGACTGTAGCCTACCAGGCTCCTTTGTCCATGGGATTTTCCAGGCAAGAGTACTGGAGTGGGTTGCCATTTCCTTCTCCAGGGGATCTTCCTGACCCAGGAATTGAACCCAGGTCTCCGCCATTGTAGGCAGACGCTTTACCGTCTGAGCCACCAGTCAAGCCCCCATATATTCCAGAGAAATAAAAATTTATTTTCACATAGAAACCTGTATGCAAATATTCATAGCAGTTTTATTTGTATTAGCCCCAAACTGGAAACTTCCCACATACCCTTCAGAAGGTGAATGGCTCAACTGAAGGGCATAGCTATCCTAGGCCACAGGATTCAGCCACAAATTGGAACCAGCGCTAATACATGCAACAACTTGAATGAGCCTCAAGGAAATCATTCTGCCTGTTGGGAGACTTGCGGCCTGAGTGAGATAACGTGATTATCAGAGTAGTGGTTGCCGGGAGTTAGGGATGCAGGGGAGGGGATAAAGGGGTCTTCGGTGATGACTCAGTTCAGCGGCTTGACTGTGGTGACTGCTTCAGGCTACACAGGTGATAAATCATGCAGAGACACACACGCATGAGTGTGTGTTTCTGGCTTTGACAGTGCACTATGGTGGCGAACGGTGCTCATGCTGGGGGGCGGTGACAGGGAAGGGTGCCTGGGACCTTCCTGCACAGGAACCTCCCCTGTGCATGGGACCTTCTTTGCAACTTCCCATGACTCTGCAGTTATTGATAAATTAAGGGTTTTCAAAAAAATAGTCTGGGCCTGAGACTTCCCTGGTAGTCCAATGGAGCTCGGAGACTCCGAGTTCCCAATGCAGGGGACCTGGGTTCAATCCCCAGTCAGGGAGCTGGATCCCATATGCCTCAACTAAGACTCAGCACAGCCAAATAAGTAAATAATTTATTTTAAAATAGGCTGGGCCCATGGACAAAGAAGGGCTTCCAAGTTGGTGCATTGGTAAAGAATTCGCCTGCCAATACAGGAGACAGGTTCAATCCCTGAGTCGGGAAGATGCTCTAGAAGAGGGAATGCAACCCACTTCAGTATTCTTGCCTGGAGAATCCCATGGACAGAAGGGCCTGGAGGGCCACAGTCGTGGGGTCGCAGAGAGTTGGACACGACTGAGCGTGCAAGAACACACATGGACAGTGATAAATAAGCAGCAACTAAAAGCTGTGGACAACCTTCTAAAACCAGTCAAAGGCTCCCCTCCTTAATCTTTAGATTCCTCATGCCATGCTTTCCCGTTTCCTGGAAAAAGTGATGCTCCAGCCCATCTTCAGCGGAGGCCGCTACTACTCCCAGGATCTGTGTCTCTTCTCTGACAATAGAATCTCTGACTCTTAGCTCCCTATTAACATATATCCACCCGGAATAAAGATGGCCTTTTTCAGCCTTCCCTACATCTAGTGGTTGTATGACTACGTTCTAGTCAGTGCTTTGTAAGCAGNGCCATTGTAGGCAGACGCTTTACCGTCTGAGCCACCAGTCAAGCCCCCATATATTCCAGAGAAATAAAAATTTATTTTCACATAGAAACCTGTATGCAAATATTCATAGCAGTTTTATTTGTATTAGCCCCAAACTGGAAACTTCCCACATACCCTTCAGAAGGTGAATGGCTCAACTGAAGGGCATAGCTATCCTAGGCCACAGGATTCAGCCACAAATTGGAACCAGCGCTAATACATGCAACAACTTGAATGAGCCTCAAGGAAATCATTCTGCCTGTTGGGAGACTTGCGGCCTGAGTGAGATAACGTGATTATCAGAGTAGTGGTTGCCGGGAGTTAGGGATGCAGGGGAGGGGATAAAGGGGTCTTCGGTGATGACTCAGTTCAGCGGCTTGACTGTGGTGACTGCTTCAGGCTACACAGGTGATAAATCATGCAGAGACACACACGCATGAGTGTGTGTTTCTGGCTTTGACAGTGCACTATGGTGGCGAACGGTGCTCATGCTGGGGGGCGGTGACAGGGAAGGGTGCCTGGGACCTTCCTGCACAGGAACCTCCCCTGTGCATGGGACCTTCTTTGCAACTTCCCATGACTCTGCAGTTATTGATAAATTAAGGGTTTTCAAAAAAATAGTCTGGGCCTGAGACTTCCCTGGTAGTCCAATGGAGCTCGGAGACTCCGAGTTCCCAATGCAGGGGACCTGGGTTCAATCCCCAGTCAGGGAGCTGGATCCCATATGCCTCAACTAAGACTCAGCACAGCCAAATAAGTAAATAATTTATTTTAAAATAGGCTGGGCCCATGGACAAAGAAGGGCTTCCAAGTTGGTGCATTGGTAAAGAATTCGCCTGCCAATACAGGAGACAGGTTCAATCCCTGAGTCGGGAAGATGCTCTAGAAGAGGGAATGCAACCCACTTCAGTATTCTTGCCTGGAGAATCCCATGGACAGAAGGGCCTGGAGGGCCACAGTCGTGGGGTCGCAGAGAGTTGGACACGACTGAGCGTGCAAGAACACACATGGACAGTGATAAATAAGCAGCAACTAAAAGCTGTGGACAACCTTCTAAAACCAGTCAAAGGCTCCCCTCCTTAATCTTTAGATTCCTCATGCCATGCTTTCCCGTTTCCTGGAAAAAGTGATGCTCCAGCCCATCTTCAGCGGAGGCCGCTACTACTCCCAGGATCTGTGTCTCTTCTCTGACAATAGAATCTCTGACTCTTAGCTCCCTATTAACATATATCCACCCGGAATAAAGATGGCCTTTTTCAGCCTTCCCTACATCTAGTGGTTGTATGACTACGTTCTAGTCAGTGCTTTGTAAGCAGAAGAGGTGTCTGGAGTGGATGCTTAATGGAAGAGATGGGACCCTTGCCTCATCCTTCTTCCTGGAATATGGACACAATGGCTGGAACTCAAGTATCCTCTTGCATCAAGAGGTGGAGGCCGCCATTATTCTTTGTGGTCAAACTCAATGATGCATCATCCCAAGGCTTCTGCACACAGTCCCAGGATAGAATTCCTCTCTCTGTTCTGTTTCTGCTCAGATCATGCCTCCTTATTTTTCAGTGATGCTTCCTCCAGAAAGTCTTCCCTGAGTTGAGTCTCAGGTGAGGCATGAGCCGTTGTGGGGCTGTTCTCCTTCATCTTGATGATTTCCACTAGTGGAGAAGAGCCATCTCTCTAAAAGCAAGGTCCCAGAGGAGGACCCCTGCGCGACCTCTGTGCTCCACTGCTGACTTCGGAGGAGCTGAACCCTGACCCAGCCCGGGCCATGCAGGTTTCCTGCTCCAGAGACAGGCGCTCGAGATTCAGCAGCTGTCAGGCCTCACGAGTTGAGTCTGGAGCCTGGACTGTCTTGGTGCTGTTTCAGGATCTCGGTGACCACAGTGGCCACTACGACCTTATTATCACCACACTAAATCCTACCTAGTTTTTTTTTTTTCAGATTGTTGTTGCTCAGTTGCTAAATTGTGTCCAGCTCTTTGTGACCTCCTGGACTGCAGCACGCCAGGCTTACCCATCCTTCATCATCTCCTGGAGCTTGCTCAAACTCCTGTCCGTTGAGTCGTGATGCCATCCAATCATCTCGTACTCTGTCGTCCCCTTCTCCTCCCGCCTTCGATCTTTCCCAGCATCAGGGTCTTCTTTGATGGGTCAGCTCTTTGCATCAGGTGGTCAGAGTATGCATGACATAAAATTGATCATCTTAACCGTTTGCACGCGCTCAACTCAGTGACAGTACGTTCCTTCACATTGCTGTCCACCCATCACCCCTTCCATCTCCCTGACTCCTTTCATCTGGCAAAACTGACGCTCTGTCACCTTCAGAATCAGCTCCAGGTGCTTCCTATTACTTGCCACTAAGAGTTTTAACCAGGACACATGGGACTGGGCCAGATGTGTGTACTTCCTGGAGGGTTTGGCCGTGTGCATAAGAAGCTTAGGTGGAAGGTCAGCTTGGAGGGGCCCCGTGGGTGGTGAGGAAGGCTGAGCTGGAGCCCCTGTCCCCTGGCTGTGGGGGGACAGCACACGTGTCTAAGCAGCGGGTGGCAAGTGGGAAGTCTGACTCGGCAGTGGTGAGCAGTGTGGATTGGGGAGGAATATTAAAGGACATGGAACGAGTCCATTAACTCAGCAAGTGCTTATCGAGCTCCTGTGATCCACTAGGCCCCATGCTTGGCCCTGAAATACAGCGAGAGACAGGGCAGACAAGGTCTCTGCTGCTGTGAAATTTATGTTCTACTTGGGGAAGACGCATGCTGTGCAAGTCTATAAATGCACAAGACAATTTCAGGTAGCAAAACTGCTATTAACGGGATAAAACGCAACAATAAGATGAACAGTGACAGGGGACGGTGCAGTCTCTTTCACCAAGACCTTGACTTAGGGTGAGGGGATGGAAGTGGTACTAGGGCAGGGTCTAACCCAGGAGGGAGTCATTCATTCCAGTTAAATTTCACGAATTGTTATGTACCTATTGGCATCAAAACTTGGCCATGTCTGTACTAGCTTACAGTCAGCTACTTCTGTGCCTAGATGGGATTGGGTGTTGAACATAGGCCAGAGGATAGGGGGTGCACAAAGGGCTGGAGGAGAAGAAAGCTAGAGCCGCTGAAAGAAACTGGAATGTCTGCAGAAGGGTTAGTTTAGGAGGAAGTTGATTTCTTCAGCTTGGGCCTGGAGGTTTGGAGGTACAAATAGGACCCTCAAGTGGAAATGGTCAGCTGACCCGAGGTCAAGCCTGGGAAAGTCAGTCCCAGAAGCAGCCCCGCCCCGCCTGTCCCTTCGCCTCTTGAGGCTGCCCCTGGGCAGCACAGCTTATGCGGTGGCCCCTGCAGGCCAGGCTGCAGAAACGCTAGCTTCGAGTGAGGGCAGCTGTCCTGCGATGTGCAAGAAGACAGGAGAGCTAGCTGCTCCAATCAGGAGTTGCGGCATTTTCATGCTTTTCCCCAGACGGTCAGGAAAAGGAGGCCGTTCAGGCAGGAGCACCCTGCCGCTGGGGACGCCTCATCCCTCGGCGCTCTGCTGTCTACAGGGAGGTGGTGGGGCGCCTGGCGCCATGAAGGAAGCTGGGGCTTTAAGGAGGGGCGCACGCTCACACGTCTGGGGGCCCCAGAGCAGTTCTGAGCAGCGGGCATCCCCTTTCTGGGGCCAGCTTTTGGTTTCGGGTCACACTCCTCTCCTCAACCTCACCACCCTCTCCATTAATTAATATGTGACCTGTGTGCTAAGTCACCTCAGTCGTGTCTGACTCTTTGGGATGCTATGGACTGAAGCCCACCAGGCTCCTCTGTCCGTGGGATTCTCCAGGCAAGCATACTGGAGCGGGTGGCCATGCCCTCCTCCATGGGATCTTTCCGACCCAGGGGTCAAATCCACACCTCCTGAAGCTCCTGCATTGGCAGGTGGGTTCTTTACCACTAGCACCACCTGGGAACCCAATATATGACCTGGTGACCCTGAAATATCTAGGTAATGAACCTGGAGTCAGGGAAAGTCTTTGCAGAGTGAGGAAATTGAAGTTCAGAGACTGCAAGTCACTTCTTCAGGGTCACACAGCAGATCAGTGGCAGCAGATGGTAGAAAAGGCCTTCTTTCAAAAATAAAACCACACCTTTGTGCTTCCAAACTTGAGGCAGTCAGCTCCAAGCAGCTGTGGAGGGGCTAAAGACGAGCACTGCTGGGCTGTCCCAGAATGAATCCCTTTCCTCCCTCCCCTGTACCCTTCAGACAAGATTTACTGAAGTCAAGTGAACCTTGGTTCAACCTTGTTCGCAGGTTCTAAGTGGTCGTTTCATTTAAGACATTTAACTAAAAGCCCTTTCCATGGAACCAACTCCTGCAGGCATGCTGCCAGCAATTAATGAAAGATGATAAAATAATAAAAGAAGTAATACATTAACTATATTATCCTTGCACATTTGGGCAGTCCTTTTCATTATATCCTCCTTATGGACATTCTCCAGCAACATTTGAAGAGCTCCTTTATTGCTGTTCTCTGACTGTTTAGGCTTCCAGACATTAACAGGCCGCTTAATGCTAATGCTCTCCTTCGCTCTCCGTCTTCGCTGGTGGGCTGGGAGGCGCATCACTTGCGTGCCTCTGCCTTTCTGCTTGGAGAGGGAGCTGACAGAGAACTGGGGATGACAGATTTCATTTTTGGACTCTCAGCCTCTGAAAGAGATTGGTTTGCTAATTAAGAGAAATGATGCAATTGGCCTCCATCTCTAATTTGCTTAAAGAACAATTTGGTCCAGAAGCTAAGTGTCCCCGTGGAGACATAATTTCCAGGTCACAGTCCGTGGTGGGCATGACTGAGATCTTTCATACCCTGAACAGAGGACCTGCGGTCACACTCTACACGCTGTGTGCGCACACCTCTTCTCTACCCAGCTGACCTTCCGCCTTCCCCCAAGATTTTACCAGACTCTTTAATACCAGTCGGACTCCTCCACTTAAGGCCCGGGTCTTTACTCACAAAAAGAACTCTGAGGGACTTCCCTGGTGGTCCAGAGGTGAAAAATCCACCTTCCAATCAATGCAAGGGACACAAGTTCAAACTCTGGTCAGGGAACTGAGATCCCCTATGTCTCAGGACAACTGAGTCCACGCCACAACTAGAGGTAGGCCTGAATACCATACCTAAGACCTGACGCAGCCAAATTAATTAATTTTTTAAAAAGGAACTCTGAATTTGGAGAAGGGGAAACATGTCCAACAAAAACATTAGTGCTCCAAAATCTCTCTTGAAACTGGTGGCCACGTGACATAGTTCTAACCAATGAGATGTAAGGAGACGTGTGGGTGTGACTTCTGGGAAAGTACAGGTGACCATGTGGCACAGCTCTGACCAATGAGATGTAAGGAGACGTGTGGGCGTGACTTCTGGGAAAGTATAGATAACCATGTGACACAGCTCTGACCAATGAACACGATTTCCGGAAGCTCAGCTAAGCGGACACAGGAAACGCTCCTTCCTCCCCTCTCTTTCTTTCCCTTTTCTTCTCTTCCCTTCCCTTTTTCCTGCCTGGCAGGAGGGCAGATGCATTCTGGGTAGGCAGCCTGCATCTTGAAACCACTGGGTTATGCTTAGTCTGAGTCTGGAAGCTCGCATACGAGGCAGGATGGAGCAGAGCGAGATGGGGGCTCTGGCAGCATTTTTGAGCTGCTGCGCCTGCGTGGGTCACCCACCTCAGGACTTCTTACAATGGGGGCCAAGTCCTTAGGCACGGGGGCCGCTGTCGGACTGGCTTCTTGCTTACAGCTGGTTGCCATCCTGGTGATACAGGGTCGCATCAGGGTGACAGGCAGGATGAGCCGCGGTCACCCTAATGAGCTTGGATATGGATGGGTATCCGCCAGGGGCCACTCTGGCCAGTTCCAGCCTCCTCTCTGCTATAAACTTGACTCTCACAGGCTCTGGGGCTTCTCTGGTGTCTCAGACGGTAAAGAATCTGCCTGACATGCAGGACACCTGGATTTAGTCCCTGAGTCAGGAAGATCTGTTGGAGACAGAAATGGCAACCCACTCCAATACCCTTGCCTGGAGAATCCCATAGACAGAGGAGCCTGGCAGGCCACAGTCCATGGAGTCACAGAGTTAGACGTGACTGAGCAACTAACACCTAGTGCTCTCGTGGCCTCCGTCCCTCCTGTGTTGACTGCTCTTGCTCCTGAGCTTGCCTGGCAACAACTGGCCTCTTGAGTCCTTGAATGACTTCTCCTTTCCCAGCATCTCTCACCCCAAACTCAGCCTCAGCTTCCAGTCCTGATGGTCTTGTTAAGGGGGCACAGGCCCCGCCCCCCACACCTCTGCCTTCACCAGAAGCTGACTGGCCTGCGAGAAGTCTGTGGGTCCAGCAGATGGTGAAAGAGAGAGACCTCAGACAAATCGCAGTGGGCGCCCTTATGCCCAAGCCGTGCCCGCCCACCACGGAGCACACTCTGCAACCTCCGGGCATCATCCTTCCTTCTCTGAGCCCTCAGTCCAGGAAGCTGACTGGCTTTTCTGAGCGAATCAAAGGAAAGGCGAGAGCCTTAAAAAATCAGAGTGCCCGGCTCGTTGGACCCTGACAGCTGGGGCTTCACTTGGGGGTCTCAGACAATCTCTGTGAGGACGGGAGGGTCTCTTTTAACTGAAGCACACACTGAAAAACGTCTCTCGTCACTTTATTTTCCAGCTGTTTCTATCAAGAATGTCATTTTCGCTGTAGAGGTCCCTTTACCTAATTAAGCTTCAGGTCTGGGCCGCTGCCTGTCTGACCAGCTGGCTTCCACAGCGGCAGCCGCGCTTCCCCTTCGGTTGCGGAGGACGGTGTCCCTCAGGGAGTCTTCTTCCTGCAAGGGAGTGAAGTGGGTCTGGGCTGCGCTGGGAACACAGGGCAGAGAAGCTATGGGAGAAGCTCTGGGAAGAGGTCAAGGTCAGAGCCCGAGAGGTCAGCCAGCCCCTGCCAGGCAGGCCGGGAACAAGGGCAGCCAGGGGCAGGAGGGGGCTGGGAGCCTGGAAGAGAGCAGGCTTTCCCAGCCTTCAAGCGCGCCCCTGCCCCTCCTTCCTCACCTGGCCTCGGACAGGCCGCCGTGTGCTGAGCATCCCCGTGTCTCTTTGCTCCCGGCCTCAGTGCTGTCCTCTGATCTGACCCCTCGCTGCAACCGGCTGACTTCCCAGGCCAGCACAGGCCACGTTGCCCTCCGCCCCAGAGGGAGCGGTGTGGTCTTGGCTGGAGAGCTGGCGTGTGGTTGTTCTGACCTTGGATCTGGCCCTGACTGTGGGGAGCATGGTGAGGGCTGTTCAGAGGGCTGACCCAAGACCAACCCAGCCGGCCCCTCACAACACCCTTTGTCTGTGAAGTGTACTGCTGCCGAGGGCTTTGAGGCGGCAGCGCTTCAAGCTTCAGGGCTCAAGGCAACTGGAGTGTTTGCAAAAGCAGAAGGACAAAACACCTGGGGCAGACCTTCCCGAATCAGCAATAAAACGCCTGGGGCAGACCTTCCCGAATCAGCAATAAAAGGCCCTGTTTTGCCTAAACCCGATCACTCAGTGATTTCGGTTTGTTCGCTGGTGGAAACAATGGCCTATATTTCCTATATTAAAATTTTGTGGACGATTACTCTTATGTATCCTTTTTTAATTCCTTTTCATTTTGCTCTTGGAAGAAATCCTCATAACCTTTCAATTTAGCGATTTCGTGTTATTCACTATGGAAATCAGAAAGCTTTGCCAGGTTGGAACTGAAATGTCAATTAATTGTCAATTCGTCACATTGAGTAATTGATTAATTGGCACAATGTTAATCTCTAAATCAGTGGTAATAAATTACTTGGTTTTTAATCTTGACCTTCAAAGTGCTAAAACTCTTCAAATTGCCACTGTTCCTGCAGGAAAATGACTGATGAAGCCACGTTCCTCCCATAATTTTTGTTGCTCCTAAAATTCCTGCCTAATTGAGACTCACAGGCGTGTCTGCAAGCCAACTTTGCCAGAGTGCGCCCAGCCGTGCCCAGACATCAGGTGGAAATGGCTGGAAACTGGGCCACTGAGGGCTGGAACAGGGAGGACACTGCAGGCGAGGATTTTTTGCAAAGCTAATCACTTTACTATCACACAGAATTAATTTAATAGTTGCCCTATTTACCACAAAATTTATGGCTAAACCACTGGGAAAGTTTTCTTTTCTCTCTCTCTTTTTTTCATTTATGGGGCGGAGAACAGAGTAAGTCTTTACTGATTTCTGCTGGGGGTTTTTGCGTGGTCTGCTTGTTTATTTAGCTGCTTTTGGCTGTGCGGGCCTTTGCTGCCATGCTGGCGTCTCTCCAGCTGTGAAGCGCAGGCTTCTCACTGGGGTGGCTTCTCTTCCTGCAGACCACAGGCTCCAGAGCACAGGTTCACAGGTGCGGTGCCACGGTCTCGGCGGCTCCGTGGCCTGTGAGACATTCCTGGACCAGGGCTCGAACGTGTGTCTCCTGCATTGACAGGCAGATTCTTTACCACTGAGCCACCAGGGCAGTGGCTATTTCTTTTTTTAAAAAAAAATCTGATTTTCCTGTGTTTTAGTTTCATATTACAAATCCTACATTCTCCTTGAGCAAAGCAATATGTCTTTAAATAAATGCACTGAGCCTGACCCCAAACGGCTTGTAAAGGTTAATGTCTTTGTAATCTGGAGAGCTTCAGAAAGAGTGCCTCTGCATTTTCTTTCTGAACCTAGACTTGGCTGTCTGTCCGGAATCAAGGTGAAGTTGTGGAGCAGGTGGGAGACCACTTGCTTCTGGCCGTTCCTTTCTCTTTCCAGCCCTCCCTCTGGCCTCCGCTCTGCTGCAGCAGAGAAGTGTGGGCCTGCCAGCATTCAGGGCTACTTAAGAATTAACCGTCCTCTGAAGCCCTCTCACGCCCTTCCCTTGGCGCCCTGGGGCTCTGTGGGCAGTCCTGGCCCCTCTGAGCGCTGTCTTCCTTGGGAGCTTGTTTGTGGGCTCCTCTGCATGACCTGGGCACAGCAGGTTGAGGTCCCACCTGGAAAGCTTTGTCTCTAGTCTGTTGGTGGTCATGGGACTTCGCTGCATGAACGCTGCCCAGTGTCCACACGCTGCCTTGTGCTGGCCACTGTCTATCTGTCTCTGGGAAGCCACTTACATCAGTAAAACGAGATGAATGTTACTGACCTCACTAGATAGCTGTGAAAATTACTACATGAAAAAATGTTTAGGAAATGTGTTGTATATATAAAGTAGGCAGTGTCATTACTTTTTTTTTTTGACATTTCTAGGAGTTCTGGCAGAATTCACGGCTTTTCTGAGAACCCCAAACCACAAGTCCATTAGGCCTGGGGGTGTCCTGGGGCTGGTGCTGCAAGCCCCTCCTGGTCAGTGGGGTGGGCTGGACGTGGACGGACCCCACACACACACCATCAGGCTGCTTACAGGTCCCTTCCCAAACTGTGTGTGAACTTGCGTGCATCTGAACTTCCACAGTTCAGTTTTAAACCAGTCAATGAAAGGGACATCAATCCTGAATATTCATTGGAAGGACTGGTTCGAAAACTGAAGCTCTAATACTTTGGCCACCTGATGCAAAGAGCTGACTCACTGGAAAAAGACCCTGATGCTGGGAAAGATTAAGGGCAGGAAGAGAAGGGAATGGCAGAAGATGAGATGGTTGGATGGCATCCCAACTCAATGGACATTAATCTGAGCAAATACCTGGCAAGGTTGAGGGACAGAGGAGCCTGGAGTGCTGCAGTCCATGGGGTCACAAAGAGTCAGACACGACTGAGCGACTGAATAACAGCAACAGGGGACCACTGGGGAAATGTGAACATTACATGATGCGAACAAGTTGTCTGCTTTCTTTGGTGTGATAATGACAGTGTGGTTACATAAGTTACTTTAGGAGATGGAGTATTTAGGAGTGAAAAGTCATGCTTGCTCAATTCAGTTCAGTCGCTCAGTCGTGTCCGACTCTTTGCCACCCCATGGACTGCAGCACGCCAGGCCTCCCTGTCCATCACCAACTCCCAGAGCTCACTCAAACTCATGTTCATAGAGTCAGTGATGCCGTCCAACCACCTTATCCTCTGTGGTCTCCTTCTCATCTCGCCTTCAATCTTTCCCAGCATCAGGGTCTTTTCCAATGAGTCAGTTCTTCACATCAGGTGGCCAAAGTATTGGAGCTTCAGCTTCAGCATCAGTCCTTCCAAGGAATATTCAGGACTGATTTCCTTTAGGATTGACCGTTGGATCTCCTTACAGTCCAAGGGACTCTCAAGAGTCTTCTCAAGCACCACAGGTCAAAACTATCAATTCTTTGGTGCTCAGCTTTCTTTATAGTCCAACTCTCACATCCATACATGACTACTGGAAAATCCATAGCTTGACTAGACAGGCCTTTGTTGGCAAAGTAATGTCTCTGCTTTTTAATATGCTGCCTAGGTTGGTCATAGCTTTTCTTCCAAGGAGTAAGCATCTTTTAATTTCATGGCTGCAGTCACCATCTGCAGTGATTTTGGAGCTCTCCCCCACCAAATAAAGTCTGACACTGTTTCCACCCATCTATTTGCCATGAAGTGATGGGACCGGATGCCATGATCTTAGTTTTCTGAATGTTGAGTTTTAAGCCAACTTTTTCATGTTTGCTACTTGCTTTCAAATGTTTCAGCTAAAAGTGTGTATACACACACCCACATGGGCACCTATACCCACAATGACAGACGCAGGCTCACCTCCTTTGCTTTACTGTGCTTCACAGATACTGCGTTTTGTACAGGGTGAAGATTTGTGGCAACCCCAAGTCCAGCAAGCCTGCAGACACATTTTTCCACATTTTGCCCACTTCATGTCTCTGCTATATTTTGGTAATCCCCACAATATCTGAAGCTGTTCATTATTATTGTATTAGTTTTCATGACCCGTGCTCAGCGATATTCGCTGTGAGTGTTTCCCTCTGCAGGACGGCAGACGTTGCCAGTGTTGGGTGTGTTCTGGCTGCTCCTTTAACCAACGGTTTCCCACCGCTCCCCCTCGCCTCCGCCACCCTGTCCCCAAGACAACAATATCAAGATGAGGCCAGTTAATAACCCTATGGTGGCCTCTCAAGGTTCAAGAAAGAGGGTGATAAAACACTATAGATTGAATGAAACACATTTGTGGCCTGGATTTCACCAACTATCTGTCTGTAGTAAATTTTGGAGCTGGAAGTTACTTAAAAAAAAATTTTTTTTAAGGTGGAAATCTATGGCTTTTAAAAATTTTTTACTTATTCGCTTATTTTTGGCTGCTGCTGTGAGTGGGGGCTCCTTTCAGGTGCGGAGCCCAGGCTCCTCATTGTGGCGCTTGTCTTGTTGTGGGGCACGGGCTCTAGAACACACCAGAAATGCAGTTAAATTTATATTCCAATTTTCTTGCGTCTTTTAAGCTGCTGTAGCTTAAACATATACATATTTGAGAATAAGTGGAGAAATGGCACTTACAAATTGCTCTAGCCTTTTCCTTCTTTTTTCAGATTCCCAAGGGGACCTTAAATTGCAGGGAGAAAGGTCTTGCTAAGTATGTAAAATACATCTAAACTTATGGAGTTGAATAGACCGGAGAACTGAGCTGTGGCTACAGATAAGGAAATCACTCTGGATTCTCATAATTGCCCAGAGACTGTAGCTTCCCAAGGACAGGGCTTGTTGATCCCCTGCGTTCTGCGAGCCTGTTCGGATGACTATGAGTGAGTGGTTCCTGGGTGCGGTGAGGAAAGGAAGCAGGGCTGTTTCTCCCCATCACTCCCAGGGGCTGGGTGTTAGCTGGTGTCAGGGACCATGGGGGGCGGTGTTTGGATCCTAATTTTCATGGGTTAAGTCCTCTCCTGGGTTAAGTCCTCTCCTGGGTTAAGTCCTCTCCTGGGCTCTCCCCAGCCCAGAGATGTTCTTCTGTGGTCCAGTGTGAAGCAAGCCTGAAAAACATCCCAGAACACTCTGGAACTTTTCAGTTCGATTCTTCCCTTGGTGTCTGGGAGGCTGCTCCTCTTTACATTGATTAGAAAGAAGAAGTGTGTCTATTCCTGGTAATGCTCAGGTTCAGTTCAGTTTGGTTTAGTCACTCAGTCGTGTCCGACTCTTTGCCACCCCATGGACTGCAGCACGCCAGGCCTCCCTGTCCATCACCAACTCCTAGAGCTTGCTCACACTCACGTCCATTCAGTTGGTGATGCCATCCAACCATCTCATCCTCTGTCATCCCCTTCTCCTCTCGCCTTCAATCTTTCCCAGCACCAGGGTCTTTTCCAATGAGTCAGTTCTTCCCATCAGGTGGCCAAAGTATTGGAGCTTCAGCCTCAGCATCAGTCCTTCCAGTGATTATTCAGGACTGATCTCCTTTAGGACGGACTGGTTGGATCTCTTTGCAGTCCAAGGGACTCTCAAGAGTCTTCTCCAACACCACAGTTCAAAAGCATCAATTTTTCAGCGCTCAGCTGTCTTTAGAGTCCAACTCTCACATCCATACATGACTACTGGAAAAACCATAGTCTCGACTAGACGGACCTTTGCTGCAAAGTAATGTCTCTGCTTTGTAATATGCCGCCTAGGTTGGTCATAGCTTTCCTGCCAAGGAGCGAGCGTCTCCTAATGCTCAGGAGCCTGCTCTTTAACCTGCTGCGGCGTCTGCGCTCTCCTTGCTGAGGCAGTAAAGGGTGCAGCTGTGTGTTCGCCTCGCCGAGTGAGAGCATGGAGGTGGGGCCTGGCGGGAGCAGACCCCGGACACTTCAGAACACAGGCGTCTGTGGCCGGAGGCCGGCTCCTCGGTCTGAATCGCCCGCGCCGTTTCTCTTCAGGCCCCTGGTTTGGTAGCTGGCACCGCGCGGGCCTTCGGGGAAGCTTACTGTTGCTTCTCCACCTTCAGACCCTATAGGGGGCGGGCTGAGGGGACCCAGGGTCCAGGCTGTGAGTCAGCCTGCCGGGGGGAAGCAGAGCTCAGGGCTCGGTGCCCACCTGCCCATTACAGCTGGGAAAGGCCAGGTCAGGGTCTCTCTGCTGCCCGGTCCGTTCCTGGATGGAGCCTGTGAGACCAGCCTCGCTGCCTCCCCTCCAGACCCAGCCCCTGGAGGAGGTCGCCGGCAGCCAGGTGCAGCTGCACCCCGTTTGCAACAACCCTGCCATTCTTGGAGTGAACATGCACAGGTAGGCTCCTGACCTGCAGTGTTCTAACCAAATGCAAAATTTAAAAACCTCAGCAAGGCCGACGGCGGAGGCTGAGTGTGGAGAAGCGTGGAGTCACAGAAGCAGCCCCAGGAAGGGGAGGAAGGGGACATGTGGGTGGCTGTGTCCAGCCGGGGACCCTGATGGGGCCCGCGCTCCCCTCACCCCGCAATCCAGCTTCCCTGGGCTTTGTTTCCTGCCGCTTATCCTCCGGAAAGCGGTGGGAAGGAGGAGAGGGGAGCGGGCCCTCCGCACAGGGTGTTCACAGGTGTCTGGTTCCCATGCAGCACTCCAGCTGCACCCCCGACCCGAGATGCTGCCCAGCGTCCAGGAGCACCGGGGTGCCCCCCCCAGTGGCCAGTGACGACTGCTGTAGTGCCGGGGTCGGAGACTCTCATGTCCTGTGGGATCCAACGTGACCCCATCCGTGCCTTAACTAAGACCTTGGAGAGACCACTGCCTGGATTCCAGGCCTGTCCCTCTAACCAAGGGCAGCACAGACTCCAGGTGGCTTGTGTTGCCAGGCACAGAGGGAGGGGAAGGAGGGGACAAAGAGGTGGCCCCCGGCCCTGGGCTCAGCAGGAGCCACAGAGGACTGAAGGGGTCCAGGTGCAAACTCTCCTCCCGGAGTCACGGCATCTTCTGTCTGACGGATGCGAATAACTCCTTCCTCCTTTTCTGTGAAGACAGCCAGAGACGTTTCATCTTCCTTGAAAGCATTCTTTCGCCCTTTCCCTCGACTCTGCCTACCTACACGCAGAGGAGATAATAAACAGTAAATGGTGTTGATTGCATCTGCCCTTCCAGCAGGTGGCTTTCCAGTTCCAGAGCGAGAAGATGAACATGCATGGATGGAACTCTGCCAAGATTTCTGTTTCCCTTGCTCGTTCCTCCCTCTGGGAACTGGCTTCTCAGAGTAGGGGCGCCTGCTCTCTGTGACACCCTGAATGGCCCCGCGGTGCCCGCCTCCAGCAGGTCATAGCCTGGACACCACCACCCTCAAGTGGGCAGCCCTGCTGGCTCTGGAGAAAAGCCAGGAGACCTTAGCTCGGAGTCTCGTCCTGCACCCTCGGGTTCCCAGCCCCAGCTACTTGTCCGGGGCACAGCGCTCACAGTCAGGAGCCCCTGGGAGCGGGGACAGATGGCTGGGCCGGCTTCCAGTGTGAGACGTAACCCCACAGATGGCTGCCTTTTCTTCCACAGACACCAGCTAAGCTATTTCTCACCCAGATCCATTACACAAGCAGGAGAGGGAGTGTCAGACGAGAGGCGAGGCTCCTTTTCAGATCTAGGGTTTCTCCTCAGGCTGTGGTCTGCTTCCCAGGCCAAGGGCTCCTCCCCAGGCCGAGGGCTCCTCCCCAGGCCAAGGGCTCCTCCCCAGACCCAGGGCTCCTCCCCAGGCGGGGTGATTGGATTCACGCCCTCGGAGCCCACTTGTGGCCTGAAATCATTGTCCTTAGGTTTGGGGGCGGTTTCCAAGGAAGGCCCTGTGAAAAGGAACCCGGGGAAGACAAATGACCCATTTGTTTGAAAGGAAAAGCACTGCAGATCAATACTGGGGGGTGAGGGCGAAGCGGGGAGCAGAGGCCGGGGACAAGAGGCGGGGAGAGACAGGGGAGGCTCAGCCGTCGGTACAGGACCGGAAGCGTTTAAAATGCAATCCCAGTTTTTACACCTAAAAATGTAAAGCTGTCAATTTTCATTAAGGATGAAGCAAATGAAATCTAGATGGTGCCAAATAATTAATGACTTAATAACCCTAATAAATTTAGGTTTCATCAAAACCATGTTGCTGATAAGCGGCGATCACCAGCGAGACTGGGGAGGGGAGCATTAGGGGGGCCTCACACCTGTGTGGGAACCCGGGCCGCTGACATCTTTCCCAGGTACATCAATTACAATTAAAGAGTCATAAGAATGCCAAAACGGACTTCTTCAGCGCTTCGGTACGGAGGCCCTTGCATTTAAAATCAAAGCCATCAATTGTAACCACTGTGCCTTGTGATCCCGCAGGTGAGGCATAGGCTGATTCACTGCCTTGGCATCACACCCGTCCTGTTCATTAAGGACATTGATTTATCCCACACGGGGAGGGCTGCATGCGTGCCCCAAGCCACGCTGAGAGAGGGTTGTCAGACTCTGCACTCCACACAGGCAAGGAACTGACCAGGAGTTACGTCTCCAGAACCTGGATCGGACCTGACTGGAGCCAGACGCATGGATGGCAGGCTCAACATGGACCAGCCGTCCGCATTTCCGTGAGGGCAGAGGCTAGTTTTTCCCTCGTGCCCATGCCACGAAAATTTATTCTAAAATAGAAGCCTTTATATGGCACCTGGCAGGCTTGCTGGCTGTTTCAGGTGGCAGGCTTTGCGATTCATCAGTTTTGACACGGACCCAGGAAGGCCGCTGGGAGAGGAAGAAAGACGGGCTTCCCATGGGCCAGGCGAGTCTGCCGGAGGAGGATCTCAGGGCCGAGGGACTGGCACCGCCAGGGCCCCCTTAGCCAGGCAGGCAGCTCGGGGCCTGGCCCCCCAGGGCTACCACTAGCCGGGTGGGCACCTCCGGGTGCAGGTGACCCTTCCTCCTCTGGTGGGAGGAGAATTGGAGCAGTGGGGAGTGGCATCCATGTGCCCTGGCACTGGCCCTCTCTCGAGGAGGCCACTTGGAAGGAAGGGCTGGGTCCAGGTCTGACAAGCCCCCCTCCGAGACCAGGAATGCAGGGCACCCCGCATAGGTGGGCAACAGGGACATAGGGCACCCAGGTGCTGACAGGCTTTGGACCACAAGGGGGAGGGAGGTGCTGCCTGAGACCTCAGTGCGCAGCACCCCTCCACACCTGCTCAGGGAGACGGGATGCGCGGACACTGACCGCTTGCCCGGAGAGGCGAGCGCAGCCGAGAGGCGGAGGGTGGCCAGTGGCCAGGGCCGGCAACCTCGATGGGACTGGCGGGTGGTGGCCAGCATGTGGACAGGAAGGGGAGGGACAAGGAGAGTGGAGTCCAGGGGAGCCAGCCCCCAGCTGAGGCCGAGAGCACGGTGTCCCGAGGGCGTCCCGTAAACAGGTTCGGGGGCAGAGGGCGCCCGTGGGGCCGGCGGGTGGGCAGCCGGGTCTGGAGCCTAGAGCGGAGGCGGACAGATGGCAGGGGCTGTGACGGGCAGCATGAGCGGCGAGTGAGCCAGTCTCTTTCGTCCTTGCCCCTGAGGCCTCTGCTCGCTGCCCCGGGCCCTAGCGCGGTCCTGCCCTACCTCCTCTCCCAGGCTGGCCTTTCTCGGTGCTTGCGTGTCCCTGAACCAGACAGCAACATCCTCAGGATGGGCTGTCCCTCAGTCACGGCTCACAGCGGCGCTCAAAAAGCGCTCTGCTCAGGGGACTCAGCTGAGTGGCACCATTCCTGGTCTCAGAGGCCCTTCCAGTTCTGTGCACAAGCCTCGCCGTGACGCACCCACTGGGAGCCGTGGCTGGGGTCCCTCTCTGGCTCCCCGCCAAGGCGAGAGGCTGCCCTCACCCAGCCCTAGGTGTCCCGAGGTAGCACCTCTGCTCTGGTAACACTCAATGCTGCCTCTGGTCCTCTCAAAAAAGCTTCTCCTCCTGCAGTGTGAAAGGGAAAAGTTAATAGCTGACTTGTGTCCATCCTGTGGACCGTAGCCTGCCAGACTCTTTGCCATCCCATGGACTATAGCCCGCTAGACTCCTCTGTCCATGGAACTCTCCAGGCAAGAGTATTCTAAATAAGAAACACACTCATGCCCGGTGAGCTCAAGACCCCCCGGAGATGCCCACATTAGAATCTCCAGAGCCTCTGGGCACTTCACCTTGCCGGACAGGCGTGATGGTGTTGATACTGACTTTGGGGATTATCCTGGATTATCTGGGCAGGTCCTTAATAGGAGAAGGGTAGGAAGAGATGTGCTGGGGAAGCAGAGGGGGAGTGAAGTGATGGCTGGGAGGAGCCATGAGACTGGCGTGACTGTCTCCAGAAGCCAGAAAGGTGAGAAGACAGATGCGCCCCTAAGTCACAGAAGGAACCAGACACACAGCTGTTGTAAGCATCTGAGTCTGTGGTCTTCCGTAACGGCCACCACGGAAAAGAATGCAGGGAGACATGGTCACCTCCTACGATGGGAAACGTAAGCCTTCCTTGCTTCGTAAGAGCAAAGTTTAATAGAAGTGAGAAGCTCTGCCCAGCACTCCCCGGTGGTCCTGTGCTTGGGAGTCCACCTGCCAAGGGACGGGACACGGGTGCACCCCTGGTCTGAGAAGATCCCATGTGCCTCCAGGCAATGAGCCATGTGACACAGCCACTGAGCCCGTGTGCCAAGGGCCTGTGCCCCGCAGGACAGCTGCCGCGGCAAGGAGCCCACACCGCAACCAGAGGAAGCCCGCTCGCCACAGTGAGACCGACAGCAGCCCAAAACAAGCAAATATGCGCATCAGTTCAGGCGCTCAGTTGTGTCCGACTCTCTGCGACCCCATGAATCACAGCACACCAGGCCTCCCTGTCCATCACCAACTCCCAGAGTTCACTCAGACTCAGGTCCATCAAGTTGGTGATGCCATCCAGCCATCTCATCCTTGTTCATCCCCTTCTCCTCCTGCCCTCAATCCCTCCCAGCATCAGAGTCTTTTCCAATGAGTCAACTCTTCGCATGAGATGACCAAAGTACTGGAGTTTCAGTTTCAGCATCATGCCCTCCAAAGAAATCCCAGGGCTGATCTCCTTCAAAATGGACTGGTTGGATCTCCTTGCAGGGCAAGGGACTCTCAAGAGTCTTCTCCAACACCACAGTTCAAAAGCATCAGTTCTTCCGCGCTCAGCCTTCTTCACAGTCCAACTGTGAACTATCTTGGAACTATCTGGAACTATCTTGCTCTTTCCATGATCCAGCAGGTGTTGGCAATTTGATCTCTGGTTCCTCTGCCTTTTCTAAAACCAGCTTGAACATCTGGAAGTTCATGGTTCACGTATTGCTGAAGCCTGCCTTGGAGAATTTTGAACATTACTTTACTAGCATGTGAGATGAGTGCAATTGTACGGTAGTTTGAGCATTCTTTGGCATTGCCTTTCTTTGAGATTGGAATGAAAACTGACCTTTTCCAGTCCTGTGGCCACTGCTGAGTTTTCCAAGGATTTGAAATAGCTCAACTGGAATTCCATCACCTCCACTAGCTTTGTTCATAGTGATGCTTTCTAAGGCCCACTTGACTTCACATTCCAAGATGTCTGGCTCTAGGTGAGTGATCACACCATCGTGATTATCTGGGTCATGAAGATCATTTTGTACAGTTCTTCTGTGTATTCTTGCCACGTCTTCTTAATATCTTCTGCTTCTGTTAGGTCCATACCATTTCTGTCCTTTATTGAGCTCATCTTTGCATGAAATGTTCCTTGGTATCTCTCATTTTCTTGAAGAGATCTCTAGTCTTTCCCATTCTGTTTTGTTTCTCTATTTCTTTGCATTGATCCCTGAGGAAGGCTTTCTTTTCCTCTTCTTGCTATTCTTTGGAACTCTGCATTCAGATGCCTATATCTTTTCTTTTCTCTTTTGCTTTCTCTTCTCTTCTTTTCACAGCTATTTGTAAGGCCTTCCCAGACAGCCATTTTGTTTTTTGCATTTCTTTTTCTTGGGGATGGTCTTGATCCCTGTCTCCTGTACAATGTCACGAACCTCCATTCACAGTTCATCAGGCACTCTGTCTACCAGATCTAGGCCCTTAAATCTATTTCTCACTTCCACTGTATAATCATAAGCAATTTGATTTAGGTCATACCTGAATGGTCTTTCTTCAATTTAAGTCTAAATTTGGCAATAAGGAGTTCATGATCTGAGCCACAGTCAGCTCTTGGTCTTGTTTTTGCTGACTGTATAGAGCTTCTCCATCTTTGGCTGCAAAGAATATAATCAATCTGATTTCGGTGTTGACCATCTGGTGATGTCCATGTATAGAGTCTTGTCTTGTTGGCAAAGGATGTTTGTTGTGATCAGTGCATTCTCTTGGCAAAACTCTGTTAGCCTTTGCCCTGCTTTATTCTGTATTCCAAGGCCAAATTTGCCTGTTACTCCAGGTGATTCTTGACTTCTTACCTTTGCATTCCAGTCCCCTATAATGAAAAGGACATCTTTTTTGGGTGTTAGTTCTAAAGGTCTTGTAGGTCTTCATAGAACCATTCAACTTCAGCTTCTTCAGCATTACTGGTTGGGGCATAGGCTTGGATTACTGTGATATTGAACGGTTTGCCTTGGAGACGAACAGAAATCTTTCTGTCGTTTTTGAGACTGCATCCAAGTACTGCATTTAGGACTCTTTTGTTGACCATGATGGCTACTCCATTTCTTCTGAGGGATTCCTGCCCACAGTAGTAGATATAATGGTCATCTGAGTTAAATTCACCCATTCCAGTCCATTTTAGTTTGCTTATTCCTAGAATGTCAACGTTCACTCTTGCCATCTCTTGTCTGACCACTTCCAATTTGCCTTGATTCAGGGACCTGACATTCCAGGTTCCTATGCAATATTGCTCTTTACAGCATCAGACCTTGCTTCCATCACATGTCAATTCCACAGCTGGGTATTGTTCTTGCTTTGGCTCCACCCCTTAATTCTTTCTGGAGTTATTTGTCCACTGATCTCCAGTAGCATATTGGGCACCTACTGACCTGGGGAGTAACTCTTTTGGTATCCTATCATTTTGCCTTTTCATGCTGTTCATGGGGTTCTCAAGGCAAGAATACTGAAGTGGCTTGTCATTCCCTTCTCCAGTGGACCACGTTCAGTCAGCCCTCTCCACCATGACCCACCCATCCTGGGTGGCCCCACACAGCATGGCTTGGTTTCATTGAGTTAGACAAGGCTGTGGTCTGTGTGGTGAGATTGGCTAGCTTTCTGTGAGTATGGCTTCAGTGTGTCTGCCCTCTGATGCCCTCTCGCAACACCTACCGTCTTACTTGTGCATAAATACATAAATTGTTTTTAAACATATGGTCTGCCCAGAATCTCTGGGAAGTGGCCACCGCGGTGCTCGGGGCTGGAGCATCTGCTCTTGCCGGGGTTTGTTCTGGCTGTTGCCATAGCACCAACGTCCCCAGGAGGCCCCGCTGGCGTGTGCGGTTTACTCGTTACCCTAAGACCGTCTGAAGCAGGGAGCAAGCCGGGCTGAGCTGCCCAACGCGAGAACAATCCATCTCGTATTCCAAGTAACCGAGTCACTTCGGCAGCCTAGATGGGACAGTCTCTGCTGTTGGATTTTGAAATTCTAGACTTTTTATTTTCATTTCAAAATACCCTTCCAATGTATTTATCCTCACAGCAGACCAGGTAACCTTATGTTCATACTTAAAGTCAGTTCAGTTCAGTTCAGTCGCTCGGTCATGTTCGACTCTTTGCGACCCCATGAATTGCAGCACGCCAGGCCTCCCTGTTCATCACCAACTCCCGGAGCTTACTCAAACTCAGGTCCATCGAGTCGGTGATGCCATCCAGCCATCTCATCCTCTGTCATTCCCTTCTCCTCCTGCCCCCAATCCCTCCCAGCATCAGAGTCTTTTCCAATGAGTCAACTCTTCGCTTGAGATGGCCAAAGTACTGGAGTTTCAGCTTTAGCATCATTCCTTCCAAAGAACACCCAGGACTGATCTCCTTTAGAGTGGACTGGTTGGATCTCCTTGCAGTCCAAGGGACTCTCAAGAGTCTTCTCCAACACCACAGCTCAAAAGCATCAATTCTTCAGTGCTCAGCTTTCTTCACAGTCCAATTCTCACATCCATACATGACCACAGGAAAAACCATAGCCTTGACTAGACGGATCTTTGTTGGCAAAGTAATGTCTCTGCTTTTGAATATGCTATCTAGGTTGGTCATAACTTTTCTTCCAAGGAGTAATCATCTTTTAATTTCATGGCTGCAATCACCATCTGCAGTGATTTTGGAACCCAAAAAAGTAAAGTCTGACACTTTCCACTGTTTCATTATCTATTTCCCATGAAGTGATGGGACCAGATGCCATGATCTTCGTTTTCTGAATGTTGAGCTGTAGGCCAACTTTTTCACTCTCCTCTTTCACTTTCATCAAGAGGCTCTTTAGTTCCTCTTCACTTTTTGCCATAAGGGTGGAGTCATCTGCATATCTGAGGTTATTGATATTTCTCCCGGCAATCTTGATTCCAGCTTGTGCTTCTTCCAGCCCAGCGTTTCTCATGATGTACTCTGCATAGAAGTTAAATAAGCAGGGTGACAATATACTCCTTTTCCTATTTGGAACCAGTCTGTTGTTCCATGTCCAGTTCTAACTGTTGCTTCCTGACCTGCATACAGGTTTCTCAAGAGGCAGGTCAGGTGGTCTGTTATTCCCCTGTCTTTCAGAATTTTCCACAGTTTATTGTGATCCACACAGTCAAAGGCTTTGGCATAGTCAATAAAGCAGAAATAGATGTTTTTCTGGAACTCTCTTGCTTTTTTGTTGTCAAATAGGGTATTTGACAATGTATTTTCATCTTGAGGTGTTTTTTTCTTTTTCCCCCAGTTTGTGTGTTAAGGCTCTGAAATCCTTGGGAAGGTTCCAGGGCTTTACAAGCTCAGGCTTAGAGCCCTGTCAGCTGCAACCGGTGGGCGGCTGTTGTGCACGCCGACCTTTGCCATGCGCCTGATTGCTTGGCTGCAACCGGCCACTCTCTGGGGCCATGAGAGCAGCGCCCACATGAGGCTGGGCTGCTCATCAAGATATTATGAAAAAGAATCTATAAAATGTGCTGCTCCGGTGACAAAATCCTGTTCAAGTTGTTCTAGGGTAGGTCTGAAAAATTCCGAGCAGCGTGCAAAAAAGAAATGAGTCTAAAATTGCTTTAGCAAATGCATTCTCATCCCAGAGAGCAGGGACTTGTTGAAACATGTCTGGATGGCAATTTCTAGAGCGAAAAACTCCAAGAGGTTCTTGTTTTGGTTTATGAATTGCTTGTCTGAGGCAGAGACCCCCGGTAGTGGCCTTCTACCCGGGCCCGGCACAGACCGAGAAACTGTAAACGTTAGGTCTGTCCCAGCTTGATTTCATCGCACAGGCCGAGTATATTTTATGGGTTTTTGTGAAAGACATGATTTATGCTTTGAGACTCCTGGAAGAGCTTGCAGCCTTTAAAAATAATTTCTGAAAATGCATTTCTTTTTAGGGTCAGTGACTCCGGCAGGGAGCGCAGGAAGACGCAGGGCTTGACAGCAGCAGCGGTTTAGATGCTTTGCTCTTCCTTCAGGACGCACGTCTTCTTCTGGGATCTTCAGGAGCCTGTCGCCACGGGACACACGCACTCTGTGTTATCACTGGCACAGTGGCTATTTGTAGTCCCTTCACCCAGCGTTTCCTTAGCACCTTCGCGGGTCTGACTGGATCTCAGGGCCCCTGCAGACACTTCCTGACGTAGAATCAGCAGGCGGGGCTGAAGACCCGGCTGCAAGGCCTCATGGGTGTTGTGACATCCCTACACGTCGTGAAAAGTCCACCCACCCATCGCCTCCCACGGTCGCCGAGTCGTGGGAACTGTCGCTGGGATCCAACAGCCTCGCTGAGAATTTCAAGCGTATAGAGCACACTGTTAACGGGAGTCTCATGGCCGTGCCTTGGGCCTCCACAGCCCATCCTTCTTGTGTAACTGAAACAGTGAATCCTCACCAAACACCTCTCCCAGCCCAGCCCCCAGCCCCGGGCACTCGCCATGCCACTCTCTGCCTCTCTGGGTCTGACTGTTCTATTTTACTCTTCGGCCTTGCCACACATATCTTAGTTACCCGACCAGGGTTCGAGCCTGTGTCCCCTGTGTTGAAAGTGTGGAGTCTTAACCACTGGATGGCTAAGGAGGTCCTCAGTTTGACTGTTTTAGATTTCACATCTAAGTGAGATCATGTAATACCTGTCCTTCTGAGACTAGAGCTGGTCTTTTATTTTTTAGCATAATGTGCTGCCGCTCTGTCCATGTCGTTGCAAATGACAGGATTTCCTTCTTTTTGAGGCTGGCTAGTATAGTGTTGACATTTACCGCATCATCTTTATCCGCTCACCCAGAGAAGGGTATTGGGTTTGTTCCCATGTCTCGGCCATCGTGAACGATGCCGCAGTGAGCCTGAAGATGCAGGTGTCTCCTTGAGATTTTGATTTTAAATCCTCTGG
This sequence comes from Litocranius walleri, assembly GCA_006410535.1. NCBI lineage: Eukaryota > Metazoa > Chordata > Mammalia > Artiodactyla > Bovidae > Litocranius > Litocranius walleri. Next base: position 197,039 of record SJYG01000505.1, read on the forward strand.
ATCAATACCCACAAGTGAGATTTGCTGAATCACAAGGCAGTTCCATTTTTAATTTTGGAGGGAACTTCCATACTGTTTTCCATTATAGCTGCACCAGCTTACGTTTCAACAGTGTACAAGGGTTCCCTTTTCTTCACATCCTTACAAACATTCACAGTCTTTTGCCTTTTTTTTTTTGGTAATAGCCACTCTGGCAGGTGTGAGGCGATGTCTCATTGTGGTTTTGATTTGCATTTCTCTGATGTTTAGCGATGTTGAGCATCTTTTTATGTATTTGTTGGCCATCTCTATCCCTTCTTTAGAAAAATATCTATTCAGGTCCTGTGTCTCTGTCTCAGCCTGGTTATTTATTTGTTATTATTGAGTGGTACAGGTTCCTTGTGGACTTTGGAGAGGCCACCTGATGCGAAGAGCTGACTCACTGGAAAAGACCCTGATGCTGGGAAAGACTGAGGGCAGGAAGAAAAGGGGGCGACAGAGGATGGGATGGCTGGGTGGCCTCACCAACTCTGGACATGAGTCTGAGCAAGCTCCGGGAGATGGGAAGGACAGGGAGGCCTGGCGCGCTGCAGTCCATGGGGTCGCCAAGAGTCGGACACGACTGAACGACATCAGCAAGCCCTCTTCAGCTATGTGGTTGGCATGCTTCACTCCCAGGCTGGAGTTGCCATTTCATTGCACTGGCGGTTTCCTTAATTCTGCATGAGACTTTCAGGCTGATGCCGACCCACTGGCCTAGTTTGCCCCCCAGCCCTCATCCCCTCACCTCACACCCACTAATCAGGATTTCTGAGGCTCTCTTGGAAGCAGCTGGGCTCAGCTTTCACTTTCCCACTCCTTTCTTTGAAAGGACTCCTTCCTCCCTAGTAGTAGTCTAGGAAGATTAGCGGCCAATACCCTCTTCAGCTCAGAATGCCGTCAGCCTTGCCGTTGGCCAATGCTAGGGTCAGAGGGAGGAGGGAAGGTCATACAAGGGCAGGGAGGACGAGGTGTCGCCCAGGGACTCGGGGTCTGCGCAAGGAGTACCCAGCCCCACCGTCAGGCAGCCAGTCCCTGCGTCCAGGGTCTTAGAGTTGTGTTATTTGGAGAAACTGGAGGCAGACTCCAGATGGGTAACCAGGCGCATGGCAGCGGGAAGGGAGACGCGGCCCAAGGCCAGGCAGGCAGGACCAGCCCAGAAGCCTCCCCGCCCCCACCTCCAGGGAGGAGTCCCGCTCTGCACCCTGGGGGCAGCCCTGTCAGTCGTGTCTGACTCTGAGCGACCCCAGAGACGGCAGCCCACCAGGCTCCTCATCCCTGGGATTCTCCAGGCAAGAACACTGGAGTGGGTTGCCATTTCCTTCTCCAATGCATGAAAGTGAAAAGTGAAAATGAAGTGGCTGAGCGTCGGACACAGCTGCAGCCCTCCAGGCTCCTCCGTCCATGGGACTCTCCAGGCAAGAGTACTGGAGTGGGTGCCAGTGCCTTCTCCAAATCAAAGCGCAGATGCCACCAAATATGGAAGCGTTTTCCAAGAGACAAGCCCGGATTTGCCATGCCATCTTCTCTCCACTCACACACCTTCCAAAGGTTTGGGATTTTTTGGTGCTGTAATCAGTTGAATGGACAACAAAGAACATTATGCTTCCAACATGACAGAAGGAGATAAAAACAAGTGAAATGATGAAAGGATCTCAGAAGAAGCAGAGACCATGGAATGAGTGGAAGAAAATTACCAAATAACTGCCAAGCTCTTCAGGCTAACAAGAGAAAATACTGTAGCTTTAAGGCACAGGAAAACTACAGATAAAAGTCAGAGAACAGGAAAGAGAATAGTGAACAAGCAGATAAAAGTTGAAGGAATTCATCTCAGGACTGTAACCCCTGTCCATGGGATTCTCCAGGCAAGAATACTGGAGTGGGTTGACATTCCCTTCTCCAGGGGATCTTCCCCACCCAGGGATTGAACCTGGGTCTCCCACATCACAGGCATATTCTACCACCTGAGCCACCAGGAGAGCTCTAATAAATAAAAGTCAGAGAATAATGAACAAGCAGATAAAAGTTGGAAGAATTCGCCCTGAGAGTCTGCAGACAAAGGGATGCTCAGAGAGACCAGTGAGACCTGATCTCAAACTGTGACTGTCTCAGGAAAACAAAGTAGGGAAAAGGCACGGAGGGAATATGCAAAGAAATAATGAAGGGAGTTTCCCAGAATTGAAACATACATGTTTTGAAACTGAAAGGGGGCCTTTCCATGCTCTAGAATCATGAATGTAAACTCCCACATGGTCTGAAGTTCAAAATATGAAGGGTAAGATCCTAAACGGTTCCAGAGAGAAAAGAATCCCCAAGTTCTGTGCAAGGGATCGAGGTCGGAGCCTTCTCGCATCCTCAAAGATGCCATGGAATCCAGCGTCCCCTATGCAACCAAACTGTGTGGAAAAAGAATTCACAGACATCAATGACTTCACGAAGTCTATTGTGTCAGGTTCGTCCTTAGCAAGCTGCTGGCCGATGCAGCCCACCCAGTGACAGGTGAGCCAGGTGGAATGGGATCACAGCGTTTCCAGAGAGATGGCATGGCTGAAGGGGGTCCCCACGCCAACGGCTCACTGGAGACAATGAGGTGCATTTGATGTGGCCCTTGGGGGTGAGGACACGTTGCAAAGGGAAAGGAATGTATAAAAGTGAAGGCAGTTATAACAGGAAAAATGTTAGGCTGAGCGTCGGACACAGCTGCAGCCCTCCAGGCTCCTCCGTCCATGGGACTCTCCAGGCAAGAGTACTGGAGTGGGTGCCAGTGCCTTCTCCAAATCAAAGCGCAGATGCCACCAAATATGGAAGCGTTTTCCAAGAGACAAGCCCGGATTTGCCATGCCATCTTCTCTCCACTCACACACCTTCCAAAGGTTTGGGATTTTTTGGTGCTGTAATCAGTTGAATGGACAACAAAGAACATTATGCTTCCAACATGACAGAAGGAGATAAAAACAAGTGAAATGATGAAAGGATCTCAGAAGAAGCAGAGACCATGGAATGAGTGGAAGAAAATTACCAAATAACTGCCAAGCTCTTCAGGCTAACAAGAGAAAATACTGTAGCTTTAAGGCACAGGAAAACTACAGATAAAAGTCAGAGAACAGGAAAGAGAATAGTGAACAAGCAGATAAAAGTTGAAGGAATTCATCTCAGGACTGTAACCCCTGTCCATGGGATTCTCCAGGCAAGAATACTGGAGTGGGTTGACATTCCCTTCTCCAGGGGATCTTCCCCACCCAGGGATTGAACCTGGGTCTCCCACATCACAGGCATATTCTACCACCTGAGCCACCAGGAGAGCTCTAATAAATAAAAGTCAGAGAATAATGAACAAGCAGATAAAAGTTGGAAGAATTCGCCCTGAGAGTCTGCAGACAAAGGGATGCTCAGAGAGACCAGTGAGACCTGATCTCAAACTGTGACTGTCTCAGGAAAACAAAGTAGGGAAAAGGCACGGAGGGAATATGCAAAGAAATAATGAAGGGAGTTTCCCAGAATTGAAACATACATGTTTTGAAACTGAAAGGGGGCCTTTCCATGCTCTAGAATCATGAATGTAAACTCCCACATGGTCTGAAGTTCAAAATATGAAGGGTAAGATCCTAAACGGTTCCAGAGAGAAAAGAATCCCCAAGTTCTGTGCAAGGGATCGAGGTCGGAGCCTTCTCGCATCCTCAAAGATGCCATGGAATCCAGCGTCCCCTATGCAACCAAACTGTGTGGAAAAAGAATTCACAGACATCAATGACTTCACGAAGTCTATTGTGTCAGGTTCGTCCTTAGCAAGCTGCTGGCCGATGCAGCCCACCCAGTGACAGGTGAGCCAGGTGGAATGGGATCACAGCGTTTCCAGAGAGATGGCATGGCTGAAGGGGGTCCCCACGCCAACGGCTCACTGGAGACAATGAGGTGCATTTGATGTGGCCCTTGGGGGTGAGGACACGTTGCAAAGGGAAAGGAATGTATAAAAGTGAAGGCAGTTATAACAGGAAAAATGTTACACAAGAAAGGAAATACAATCATAGTGCAGATTCCATGGGCTGCCAAAATGACAGCCCTGAGACGGGAGTGGTTACTGAAATTGTAATTAATTAGAATGAAACAAAATTCAATTCCTTAGCTGCATTAGTCACAAAGCTCATCGTCACGTAAATCTGAGGTTAGGCAGGTCAGATGTAAAACATTTTCTGCTGGGGTCCAGTCCCGGTGGATCCAGGTTAATTCGAAGGTGGGGACGGAATAGGCATCCTGGAAAAAAAAACTTATTTAATTACATATAGAGAGATTGATTAGAAACAGATAGTGCAGTAAGAAAATTAGTGGAGAAAAAGAGGCTGAATAACTGGTTTAAGTGGAATACTAATCACCACCTACGTAGGCCACAGGCGTCTTTCTGTTCTCCCGAAGGAGAGGAGGCACTGAGGCCTCCCCGGTCCAATCTCAGAAGCCCAGGCAGAGTTAGTAGGCTTTGTGCGTACCCCCATACCAGATGGGAATTCAGCCAGGAAAGCGGGGAGTAAAAAAGAAATGACACGGGGGAATCAGTCTTTCCAGAAACTGATCCCATTTCTTTATTTTTCAGGTTTGTTTTTATACCTTTTGTTATACATAGGGATGAATACAGAGTCACGTGGGGGTCAGCAGACCTGACCCTTGTCACAATCAGGTGCTTCATATAAAATTATACAAAGGTCTTATGAGTTTTTACATCATCTTCTGACCATGAAGTCTGCTGACATTTTATGGCCCTTTCTGATACCGGTCAGTTAACCAGAAAACTTATTTTTCCAGGGGTGATTTTTTTCTTAAATCAGGCGCCACCTTCCAAATAAAGTTGCATTCCTATAGGGTGAAGGTGTAGTGAGTTACAATCAAGAAAGGAATTTATTTAACCTAAGGTTTAACATGATTAATCTTAAAGGTTAGTACTTATTTCTCCTATATGCTTAAAAGTTAATACTTATTTCTCCTATATGCTAGTTATATTCATTATAAGGGCAGGGAACATGGAGATTTAGCAGCAAACATCAGCCCAACAAATGAAAATCCTTTCACCAATGTTCGCCTTAAGATCTACTTAGTCTTAAGATAGTGATAAAGTTACATTTTTACATAGCAAGGACACAGTGATTTGTAACAAAGTACAGTGATCTATAACAAAAGAGAAAATTCATTAACTCAAAAAGTCTAGTATTGCTAACATAAAAAACTACTATATTTCCTTTTCTATATTCCAAATACATTGATTAATATATTCTCAGGTGCCTAAGGATATGGAGGCCTGGCGGCAATCATTGACTCAACGAGAAGAAAAAGCCCTATGCTAATTAAGACTCTCAAAATACTCCAAAACTCTCTGTGCTGTTTATGGTTGGGAGGTTGTCACACAGCTAGTCTGTCAGCAAAGAGGTTTGACCTGAGACACCCTTGTCCCACTCAGGGCAGGGAATTAGCAGCAATTATTGACACAACAAATGAAAAACCCTTTACCAATATAATTCCTAACCAACCCACTATGCCTTTAGTAAGTCCGAAACATCTCGTGCCTCTCACAGTTGGGGGTTGTAAACAATCACGTTCAGCTGGAGGAACCTATACAGGCAGGCTAGATAACCTTCAGAGTTCCTAAGTTGAAACACTCTTGTCACGCCCAGGAATTTTTATTGCCTTGGAGCTGCACGTTTACTCCTTCTCCGAGAGAAATGGTTATGGGGAAGAGCTCCCCGTAAAGTACTCTGGTTTTGGGGTAGATGCTCGGGAACAGGGGGTTTCCTGAGGCTTGATCACGCCTTTGCGTATGCCAAGCTTCCTTCCTCATGGCCTTTGCCATGGGCAGAGTTCCTCACACTGGCCCCCAACAATTTTCATCATCTCAGGAAGTTCTGTTGGACAGTGCCCGCTAGCATGGAGCTTTGGGTCAGCAGAGACAAATATTTACATTATCACAATGATGAAAACACTAAATGTCGATGTAATGCGGACCTGTGTGGCCACGGTCCCAGTGGTCGTGTGTGGATGTGAGAGTTGGACTGTGAAGAAGGCTGAGCGCCAGAGAATTGATGCTCTTGAACTGTAGTGCTGGAGAAGACTCTTGAGAGTCCGTTGGACTGCAAGGAGGTCCAACCAGTCCATTCTGAAGGAGATCAGCCCTGGGATTTCTTTGGAAGGAATGATGCTAAAGCTGAAAGTCCAATACTCCTATACGCCACTTCAAGTGAAGAGTTGACTCACTGGAAAAGACTTTGATGCTGGGAGGGATTGGGGGCAGGAGAAGGGGACAACCGAGGATGAGATGGCTGGATGGCATCACTGAGTCAATGGACGTAAGTCTGAGTGAACTCTGGGAGTTGGTGATGGACAGGGAGGCCTGGCATGCTGTGATTCATGGGGCCACAAAGAGTCGGACACAACTGAGCTACTGAACTGAACTGATGCATCTGTCTGGGGAAGCCAGTGGGGAGGGGTATTAGAGGGTTTAAATCCTCATCTATGAGGTCGCGTCATCGTGGCGTCATGACGTCAGCGTGGTGAAGACCGAATCCAGAGTTCGCTGCATATGCTCCTTACACAGAAAGAACCAGAATGAAAAGCTGGAATGTGGCCATCCAGGGCGCTGGGGGTAGAGACCTAGATTTTTTTTTAAGTTTAGAAATATACCAAAACCCGTGCATATTTAATGCACAATGTCCTCCGATTTCACCTGTGATGTCACACATGACAGGAATTCCTTATTTCTTTAAAGGCTGAAAAGCATTCCATCATATATGTACATGTGTAAAAATACATATATGATAAAAGTGAAAGTCACTCAGGCACATCCAACTCTTTGCAACCCCATGGACCGTACAATCCGTGGAATTCTCCAGGCCAGAATACTGGAATGGGTGGCCTTTCCTCTAGGGGATCTTCTCAACCCAGAGATTGAACCCAGGGCTCCCACACTGCAGGCGGATTCTTTACCAGCTGAGCCACAAGGGAAGCCCACATATATATGATATCTATAGCTAAAAATTTTAAAGGTGTTCACTCACTCTCTTTTCTATAATTATCCCTTGAAATCTTTACAGCTCTGTTTGGGTTTTCATCATCTTTGTATGACTGGAAAAGGTCAGTTTTCATTCCAATCCCCAAAAAGGGCAATACCAAAGAATGTTCAAACTACCGCACAATTATGCTCATTTCACATGTTAGCAGATCCTTCAAGCTAGGCTTCAACAGTATCTGAACTGAGAACTTCCAATTGTATAAGCTGGATTTAGAAAAGGCAGAAGAACCAAAGAACAAATTACCAACATCTGCTGGATCATAGAAAAAGCAAGGGAATTCCAGAAAAACATTTATTTCTGCTTTTTTGACTAGACTAAAGCCTTTGAGGGCTTCCCTGGTGGCTCAGAGGTTAAAGCGTCTGCCTCCAATGCAGGAGACCTGGGTTCGATCCCTGGGTTGGGAAGATCCCCTGGAGAAGGAAATGGCAACCCACTCCAGTATTCTTGCCTGGAAGATCCCATGAACTGAGGAGCCTGGTGGGTTACAGTCCACGGGGTCACAAAGAGTCGGACATGACTGAGTGACTTTACTTACTTAAAGCCTTTGACTGGGTAGATCACAATGAGTGCAACTGTGAGGTAGTTTGAGCATTCTGTGGCATTGCCTTTCTTTGGGATTGGAATGAAAACTAACCTTTTCCAGTCCTGTGGCCACTGTTGCCTTTCCCAAATTTGCTGGCATATTGAGTGCATCACTTTAACAGCATCATCTTTTAGGATTTGAAATAGTCAAAGGGAATTCTATGACCTCCACTAGCTTTGTTTATAATGATGCTTCCTAAGGCCCACTTGACTTCGAATTCCAGGATGTCTGGCTCTAGGTGAGTGATCACACCATCATGGTTATCTGGATCATGAAGATCTTTTTTTGTACAGTTCTTCTGTGTTTTGTCGCCACCTCTTCTTAATATCTTCTGCTTCTGTTAGGTCCCTACCATTTCTGTCCTTTATTAAGCCCATCTTTGGATGAAATGTTCCCTTGGTATCTCTAATTTTCTTGAAGAGATCTCTAGTCTTTCCCATTCTATTGTTTTCCTCTATTTCTTTCCATTGATTGCTGAGGAAGGCTTTCTTCTCTCTCCTTGCTTTTCTTGAGAGCTCTGCAGATAGCTGGGTAATCTTTCCATTTCTCCCTTGCCTTTCACTTCTCTTCTTTTCTCAGCTGCTGGTAAGGCCTCCTCAGACAACCACTTTGCCGTTCTGCATTCCTTTTGCTCGGGATGGTTTTGGTCATCGCCTCCTGTAGTGTTACGAACCTCCATCCACAGTTCTTCAGGCACTCTGTCAGCAAGATCTGGTCCCTTGAATCCAGCCTCCACTGTATAATCATAAGGGATTTGATTCAGGTCATACCTGAATGTACTAGTGGTTTTCCCCACTTTCTTCAGTTTGAGCCTGAATTGTGCAATAAGGAGCTGATGATCTGAGCCACAGTCAGCTCCACGTTGCATTTTTGCTGACCGATAGGGCTTCTCCATCTTTGGCTGCAAAGAATCTAATCAGTCTGATTTTGGTACTGACCATCTTCATGAACAGTATGAAAAAGCTGTTCACCTACTTCCTGGAAAAAGTAGTAGCTCTCTGTAGCATCATGAAATTTTGTTGCAGGAAGTGGGACCCCTTTCAGGGCACAAGAGCGGGCTCTTATCTAACGCTCGGAAATGAATCGTCCGAGGAGACACACAGGTGCTGACAAAGTCAGGGACTTTATTGGGAAGGGCGCCGAGGCGGAGAGCAGGAGAGTGAGGGAACCCAGGAGAGCTGCTCTGCTGCGTGGCTCGCAGTCTCGGGTTTCATGGTGACGGGAGCAGTTTCCGGGTTGTCCTTAGCCAGTCATTCTGACTCAGGGTCCTTCCTGGTGGTGCGCGCCCTGTTCAGCCAAGATAGATGCCAGCGAGAAGGATTCTGGGAAGCGGTCGGACACGTGGCAAGTCCTTTGACCTTTCCCGAACTCTGCAGGTTGGTGGTGGCTTCTTAGTTCCGTGTTCCTTTCCAGGGCCTCCTGCCATAAAACAACTCACGGAAACAGTTACTATGGTGCCTGTCCAGGGTGGGCGGTTTCAGTCAGTGTGTTTCCCCTAACAGTTTGAGTGGAACCAAATCTCTGCCATCAAAAACTGGCCTTATATTGAACTGTACATTGAGAGATCAACCAGAATAAGTGTTCAATTAACAAAAAAAGGAATGTGAATAATGCCTCAATGAACTTGGAAGTGCAGACATCTCCTGGAGGTCCTGATTTCATGACCTTCGGATAAATATTAATATCCAGACGTGGAACTGCTGAATCATCTGGTGGTTCTGTTTTAATTTTCTGAGGCGCCTCCTTACTGCTTCCCACTGTGGCCGCACCAATTCACCTTCCCACCGGCAGCGCACTAGGGTTCCCTGTTCTCTGCACCCTTACCGGGCTTGTTACCTTGCTTTGGTCTGTTTGTTTTTTTAATAGTGGGTTTAACAGGTATGAGATTAGATCTCACTGTGGTTTTGATTTGCATTTCCCTGGTGATGAAGTGACATTGAGCACCTTTCCGTGCATCTGTAGACCATTTGTATGCCTTTGGAGAAATGACTATTCAGTTCCTTTGCCTGTTTTTCAATTGAATTATTTGCTTGTTTGCTGCTGCTGCTGCTGCTAAGTCGCTTCAGTCGTGTCCGACTCTGTGCGACCCCATAGATGGCAGCCCACCAGGCTCCCCCATCCCTGGGATTCTCCAGGCAAGAACACTGGAGTGGGTTGCCATTTCCTTCTCCAATGCATGAAAGTGAAAAGTGAAAGTGAAGTCGCTCAGTCGTGTCCAACTCTTTGTGACCCCATGGACTGCAGCCCACCAAGCTCCTCTGTCCATGAGATTTTCCAAGCAAGAGTACTGGAGTGGGGTGCCATTGCCTTCTCCGATGAATAGACGGCAAACAGCAGGTTCCTATAGGTCTTCAGCATCACGTCCCTGTACAAGGTCCTCTGAGCAGGGTCCAGGAATTCCCACTCCTCCTGAGTGAATTCGATGGCCACATTCTCAGAGGTCAGTCGTTCCTGAGAAATAGCCATGCCTCACTCCTTTTCTTTCCTCTTCCTTAACTTCAGGGCTTTCTCAGGCAACACGAGTCTTCAGATGTCTTGAGTCAGAGGCTGCATCATTCTCCGCTGACACTGCTCATTTGTTTGGTATTGAGTTGTTATAGGAGAGACCTACTTTTGTTTAGAGCCATGTACTGCTTGATTTTGCAAACGATGTCTGTGTATTACTTTGATAAAGATTAAATCTATGAACACTCCAAGCTGTACTGTATGTGGACATGTGGACGCACAGGACAGGCGGTGGAGCAGAATTGCATGGCTGGGGGAACGCACAGCTTCCTTAGCACAGCACCTCGGGGTGGGGGGCGGGCAAGGTAACTGGGAGGCAACATGAGGGCTCCAACAATTGCTGACATTCTGTTTCTTTAAGGAAAAACAATGTGTGGGCTTCCCTAGCCACCGGGTGGTTAAGACCCTGTGCTTCCACTGCAGGGGCTGCGGGTTCAGTCCCTGGTGGAGGAAGTTCCATATGGTGCATCGTGCAGCAACCCTCCCACCCCCGCCAAAAAGGAAAAGAGGTGTGAAGCAAAAGTGGGAAATAATTCCTAATCTAGATGACGAGGACAGAGGGTGTATTTGCTATACTCTATGTACTTGTGTTTCAAACGTCTCATGAGAGAGAGAGGTGAGAACTCCCCCACGACAGTGGCTCGTCTGCACACGGCGTTGTCGTCTGCTGTGTCTCTGCCCGAAGGCGTTGCGATGGGCTCCATCACAAACAGAGCCAGAATCCGTGTGTGGAGCCTGCTATAGCTCGCCATCCCACATCAAAGAAGCTGCCAGAGATGGCCAGAGTCGTGCCCGAAGGGCTCGCTAGCTGAGTCTACTGGTCTCCCCCAGCCGAAGATGGGGTGATACAAGCCCAGTGAGAATGCTGATTACAGTGGGCAAAGATACAATCTATGGGGTTTTCTTATTCTTAAAGAAATATCCTGGTGGCCCAGTGGCCACGACTGGGAGCTTCCGGTGCAGTGGGCCCGAGTTCAACCCATGTTCAGGGAACTGGATCCTGCGTGCTGCACCTAAGACCCAGAGTAGCCTAATAAATAAGTAAAAATATATTAAAAGCAAAAAACCTCTGCAAGCGCTGACGATTCCAGTTTCACTGTAGCAGAGGATACAGAGCAGAACCAGCAGCAGGGAGAGGCAGAGGGTGGGGACGGGCGCGTCCTGGTCTTCAGGGCCACCTGACCTCCCAGCACCCACATGTGACCAAGCTCCCGGCTCACCGTCCTCGCCCCCTGAGGATGTGTGGGCCTTTCCTGGGGGCCGCCCCCCTCATTAGCATAAGTGGACGGGGTGGTCCGTGTACTTAATGAGGACCCTCCATCACTCAGGAGGGCCTAGAGCGTCCCTCCAAGGGACTGGAAAGACCAGCCAAGCTCCTATGCCACAGCTGGCAGAACATGGGGAGTCCCAGGAACCAGTGTGAAATCTCCAGAGCTGGTGGAGAAAGAGAAAAGGCAGTCTAGCATGTGCCCTCCTCTCCCGTGTGGACTGTAGTGGGTCACAGACAAGCCTGGCGCGCTGCAGTCCGTGGGGTCGCAGAGAGTCGGAGACAGCTGAGCACCTCAGCAACATCATCGCCACCTCCTTCCAGGTCGGCAGCTGAGACTAGGGATCCAGGAAGTCAGGATACAGGACAGACGCCCTTGACCAAGAGAGCTTACCCTTAGTGTCCGTAGGGAAGCGGATCCCTGGCCAGGGCGATGCTGCCCCTGGCCGGGTAGCCTGCTCAGCTAGTCCTTAGTGAGTTTTGCTAAACATCCTCCCAGTCCTGAAATGCAGGAAAAAGGCTCACTCTGAAACATGATGGAGATAATTTTAGAATAATAAGCAAAGACATCGTGATATTAATATAAAGAATGGGAATTGGAATTTACATCCATTTGGGTAATTTTCTTGATTTCTCACAGTTCAAATTTTCTAATCTGTAAAATGAGGGGGTTGGACAAGATCCATGACTATCAATCTCTGTTCTATTTTAATATTGATCTATTTAATATCTGTATGTCAGTCTTTGCACCTCAAAAAAACATAAACTATTTTAAAGTAATCACATTTCCTCAGGAAAAATACCATCATAAACCTACTTACCAAATTTAATTTGAAAGACAAGCCACAGGCTCTTGGTTGCTTTCTAGTGCGATATTTATGGCTCTGCGTTCATTTATTAGTAGAGTCTGTATTTTGTGTAGAAGTGAGTGTAAAACCCAGATACCAGAATATGACTAGCTTGTTATCACACATTTTTAATTTTAAATCTCTATTGCACATCAATTCTAAGTATATTTCTTTTTACAAAGTTTCAGGACTTAGGCTTTCAATGGACTGAAGAAAATGACTGAACCCATTTTCAGTCTCAAGAGGAAAGCCTCTGTGCCTCTGAGGCCTGGCATCGTGCTTCCCCACGGAATCACAGCCTTGCAGCTACTCTCTGAGAAACTGTCTTGGGTGGAAAAGCATCTGAGTCACGCTTTGCTTTCTCATGCCTGCGTGCGCTAAGTGACTTCAGGCATGTCAGACTCTGTGCAGTCCTAAGGACTGCAGCCTGCGCAGCTCCTCTGTCCGTGGGATTCTCCAGGGAGGAATCCTGGAGTGGGCTGCCGTTCCTTCCTCCAGGGGATCGTCCCACCTCAGGGACTGAACCCGCATCTCCTGCTTGGCAAGCGGTTTCTTTACCGTTAGCGCCACCTAGGAAGCCCCTTTCTCATGCATACCAGGTTTCCTGTTTTCTTTCTGCTGCTCTGATTTTGCCATAAGGGAGAAGTTCGCCTTCACGCTTCAGGTTTTTTCAGCACCTAACTATGTCAGTTCAGTTCAGTTCAGCTCAGTCGCTCAGTCGAGTCTGACTCTTTGCGACCCCATGGACTACAACACACCAGGCCTCCTTGTCCATCTCCAGCTCCCAGAGCTTACTCAAACTCACGTCCATCGAGTCGGTGATGCCATCCAACCAGAGGCACTGATGCCATCCAACCATCTCATCCTCTGTCGTCCCCGTCTCCTCCCGCCTTCAATCTTTCCCAGCATCAAGATCTTTTCCAGTGAGTCAGTTATTCACATCAGGTGACCAAAGTATTGGAGTTTCAGCTTCAGCATCAGTCCTTCCAATGAATATTCAGGACTGATCTCCTTTAGGATGGATTGGTTGGCTCTCCTTGCAGCCCAAGGGACTCTCAAGAGTCTTCTCCAACACCACAGTTCAAAAGCATCAATTCTTTGGTGCTCAGCTTTCTTTATAGTCCAACTCTCACATCCACACGTGACTACTGGAAAAACCACAGCCTTGACTAGGTGGACCTTTGTCAGTAATATCTCTGCTTTTTAATATGCTGTCTAGGTTGGTCATAACTTTTCTTCCAAGGAGCAAGCATCTTTTAATTTCATGGCTGCAGTCACCATCTGCAGTGATTTTGGAGCCCAAGAATATAAAGTCTGTCACTGTTTCGATTGTTTCCCCATCTATTTGCCATGAAGAGATGGGACTGGATGCCATGATTTTTGTTTTTTGAATGTTGAGTTTTAAGCCAACTTTTTCACTCTCCTCTTTCACTTTCATCAAGAGGCTCTTTAGTTCTTCTTCAGTTTCTGCCATAAGGGTGGTGTCATCTGCATATCTGAGGTTATTAATATTTTTCCCAGCAATCTTGATTCCAGCTTGTGCTTCATCCAGTTCGGCATTTCGCAGGATGTACTCTGCATATAAGTTAAATAAATATAAATAAATGACTCCTTGACCAATTTGGAATCTAGCTGTGTGCCCAAAGGAATTGAAAATAGGGACTCAAACATGCTTGTACACCAACGATCAGAGTATTACTCACACTGTCTGGAACATGGAAGCAACCCAAGTGTCTACCAACAGATGAGTGAACAAACTCAGTGAAGTCCATCCATACAGAGGAATATCAGCCTTAAAAAGGAAAGAAACCCTGACCCCTGCTACAACATGGATGAACCCTGAGGACATTAGTGAAATGAGCCAGACACGAAGGACAAATACACTCCCGGAGACTGCACTCAAGATGGGGTCGGGGGAGGGAAGGACTGGGAGTCTGGGATCAGCATGTTCATTTAGGTGATATACAAAATGGATAAAGAACAAGGTCCCACTCTACAGCACAGTGAACTGTATTCGATATCCTGTGATAAACCATTAACGAAGAAGAATATTTTAAAAAAAAGAATGAGGGGACATCCGTGGTGGTCCAGTGGTTAAGACTCCGCCTTCCAGTGCAGGGATGAAGGCTCAGTCCCGGTCAGGAAACTAAGATCCCCGTGCTGCAGAGCAGCCAAGCCCTCGGGCCACAGCTGCTGAGCCCACGGGCTCTGGGACCCAAGGGCCACGGCTAGAGAGAAGCCCGTGTGCCGCGATTAGAGGGCCCAGCTGCGGCCGCCAAGACCCAGGCAGCCGAGGAGTGTAAAAAGCATGTGTGTGTCTGGCTGAATCACCTCGCTGTACAGCAGCAATTAACACAGCATGTAAATCAGGTCTACTTCAGTTAGAAAATAAAGTTGTGGGGAATGAAAAGGTGAGGCAGCCTCACCCAGGACTCCGCCTTCAAGACGGCGCCCGGCCTGCTTGTCCACGGGAGGCGTCGCCCCTCTGTAGTCTGCTGCTCTGCCGTGAGGGGCCTGGTGACCTGGAGGAACTGCCTGCCCCGGGGCCAGCCAGTTCCTGGAGAACGTAGACATGTGGCCGCCGGTGAGTGCGCTTCACAAGCCATCACCACCCTCTCCATCAGGCTCTCCGGGCTAGGCCACCGTCCACCTGCGCACACCAGCTCGGGGCGGGCCAGTCCTAACAGCGAGGGGCCACCCCTCTGCCCCAGACTCACCGGAGCTATCCACACCAGCCAGTCCGGTGTCTGCGGCACACCTGTCTCTTCCTGCAAAAACCACAGCAAACGCTCTAGCCCATGGGTCTCTGACCTCTGGGATCTAACGCCCGATGATCTGACACGGAGCTGATGGAAAAATAATAGAAATAAAATGCACAGTAAATGTACTGCTCTTGAATCATTCCGGAACCAGGCCCACCCTCGCCCCCATCTGTGGAAAAACTGTCTTACATGCAACCGTGCCTGGTGCCGAAAAGGCTGGGGCTGCTGCTCTGGCCCGCGCACACCCTCACCTCCTGATTGGCACTGCGCCCCTGGCGCTGCGGCACGCCCCCTCCTCCTAGGATTTGTGAGTACCAGCTGGGCTCTCTGCATCCCTTGCAGACACCCACCCACTGCGTGAAGGCATCGTTGGAGGCCGCCCCTCTGGGACCTTGCTGGGGGTACAGTGGACCGTGTGGCCGGGCGTCACGGGGAGAGCTCTGAACAAGGTGTCGTCTCTGGGTTTCCTTCCAGGCTCATCGCTGCCCAGAAGCTTGGCTCTCAAATAAGCTCTTTGTATCAAAAGAGATTTACTACCCTAAGTATATCTGTATCTCAGTTTAATGAAAATGTTAAGGATACTCGGATGGTCTTGCGCCAGTGTAATTTTAAATAAAATGTCTTCGTTCTTTGGCAGCACACGCGGCCCTGATGTTTAACTGTCGGGAGGTACTTAAGTGGAGTGCTCTCTACAATATTATCTTTACAACACTGGCTTGTTGTACAGCACATTTTTTCCCTGCTCAGAGTAAACAAAAAAAGTTGCATGGACATCTTTGAGGCAAAGCCTCAATTATGTTGCTAGAAATTGAACCCAGGCTGGCTGCAGATTATAAGGCGATATGTTGGAAGGGAAACACCAGATTTTGGAGCATCAGCTGTGCACTGACTGGCTCTCAAATTGCTCAACCCTGGATATTCACCGGGAGGACTGATGCTGAAGCTGAAGCTCCAATACTTGGCCACCTGATGCAAAGAGCCAGATGGAAAAGACCCTGATGCTGGGAAAGACTGAAGGCAGGAGGAGAAGGGTTTGACAGAGGATGAGATGTTTGGATGGCATCACCAGCTCGATGGACATGAGTCTGAGCAAACCCTGGGAGATGGTGAAGGACAGGGAGGCCTGGTGTGCTGCAGTCCATGGGGTCACAGAGAGCTGGACACGACTGAGCGACTGAACAGCAGAGGCTTTGGAGCATCAGCTGTGCACTGACCGGCTGTCAAACCCCCCTCCTGTGTGCAGTCTCTGCACTGGTCAAATGTGGATAATGGCACTTCGGTCACAGGGCTGCTGTGAGAAGCAGCTGAGTAAAATCCTATGTAGCATGGCGTATAGTACCTGATAGAGACTGAATGCCCAGTACACAGCAGCTTTTCTTCTCCACTGCTGTGCTGATATACTCCTGCACTCGATTACTTTGGGTGACTCTGAACAGAAGTGTAAGTCTAGCTAGCTTCCCAAGCCCCGGCTCACTTGGAGACTTGATACCTGAGCTGAGCTTCTGGAAGAGGCCCTCTCCTTGGAGGTGCTGGCAGCTCGTGTCTGTGTAAGGCCGTCTGGAGCTTTCGCAATTTGGCTTCCCACTTCCCGCATGCGGACTGACTGCCAAGCACACTCTTAATTGTCTAACCTTTTTAAATGATTAAAATGATGATGATGATAATGCATAAAAATAGTATCAGTAGAATGTTAACAGCATATTAATACTTGCTCTTTCAGTGTTGTTTGTTGTTAATTTTTTTTTTTTTTTTGCCTATGAACTTTGCAACGTGCTACCGATGCTTCAGGCTAATGATGATGTTTGGAAACAACTTGGCTTTATCCAGTGTTCTCCTGTCACCAAGCACAGGCCTCGAGCCACGGGGACCACCCTTGCTGTCAGCCCAGGGGGCACTTGGTCCCTGTGGCAAATGAAGTCGGTGGGGATCAGTGGCTGACCCAAAGTCATGCAGTTAGAGAGGGCAGAGCTCAAACCTGTCGCACAAGTGCTTGACCATGCAAAAAAAACCTTAAAATTTTTTTTCATTGATGCGTCTCCCCTGGTGGCTCAGAGGTTAAAGCATCTGCCTACAATGCGGGAGACCCGGGTTCGATCCCTGGGTGGGGAAGATCCCTGGAGAAGGAAATGGCAACCTACTCCAGTATTCTTGCCTGGAAAATCCCATGGACAGAGAAGCCTGATAGGTTACAGTCCATGGGGTCGCAAAGAGTTGGACACGATTGAGCGACTTCACTTCACTTCACTTTACTTCATGGGTGATTTACAAGGTTGTGTTAATTTCTGCTGTATGGCAAACATTCAGCGATATGTGTACACACTAGCTTTCTCGTGTTCTTTTCCATTCCAGTTTATCACAGGGGATCGAGCGTGGCTCCCCGTGCAGTACACTGGGCCCCTGTTGCTCACCTGTCTGCGTCTGCTAATCCCAGCCTCGCAGTCCTTCCCTCCCCTCCCCCGGCAGCCGCAAGTCTGTTCTCTGGGTCTATGAGTCTATTCACTTGTGTCGTATTTTAGACTCCACCCATAAGTGACATCCGGTGGTATTTGTATTCCACGAGCACATATCTTAAACTTCCTTTGTGCGTTGACAGCAAGCATAGATACCTATGAACACTGCTTAACCTGTTGTGGACAGTGTGAACCTGGTTTTGCTCCAGAATAACATAGCATCCCTGTACCGTACCTGGAAGTGATGAGGGCATGGGCCAATTTGTTTTGGACACCATCTAGCTTTTGTCAAAGAAAAAAATCAGAATTATGCATCTTGTCTGGGAAGATTCCACACGCCATGGGGCAACTAAGCCTCTGTGCCACAACTAACTACCGGGCCCACGGGCTGCAACTACCAAGCCCGAGTGCCGCAGCCACTGACATCCATGTGCCTACAGCCTGTGCTCCACGATGGGAGAAGCCACTGCAGCGAGAGGCACGCGCGACACAAGGAAGAGTGGCCCCCGCTCGCCACGGCTAGAGAAAGCCCTTGTGCAGCAACGAAGACCCAGCACAGTGAAATAAATATCAATTCAGTTCAGTCACTCAATCGGGTCCTACTCTTTGCGACCCCATGGACTGCAGCACGCCAGGCCTCCCTGTCCATCACCATCTCCTCGAGCTTGCTCAAACGCATGTCCATTGAGTCAGTGATGCCATCCAGCCATCTCATCCTCTGTCGTCCCCTTCTCCTCCTGCCTTCAATCTTTCCCAGCATCAGGGACTTTTTTAATGAGTCAGTTCTTCCCATCAGGTGGCCAAAGTAGTGGCGTTTCAGCTTCAGCATCAGTGCTTCCAGTGAGTATTCAGGACTGATCTCCTTTAGGATGGACTGGTTGGATCTTCTTATAGTCCGGGGAACTCTCAAGACTCTTCTCCAACACCACAATTCAAAAGCATCAGTTCTCTGGCACTCAGCTTTCTTTATATTCCAACTCTCATATCCATAACAGGACTACTGGAAAAACCAGAGGTTGGACTAGACGGACCTT
Organism: Litocranius walleri; assembly: GCA_006410535.1. Taxonomy (NCBI): domain Eukaryota; kingdom Metazoa; phylum Chordata; class Mammalia; order Artiodactyla; family Bovidae; genus Litocranius; species Litocranius walleri. The sequence continues at coordinate 215,555 of SJYG01000505.1, forward strand.
TGTTGGCTAAGTAATGTCTCTGCTTTTTTAATATGCTGTCTAGGTTGGTCATAACTTTTCTTCCAAGGAGGAAGCGTCTTTTAATTTCATGGCTGCAATCACCATCTGCAGTGATTTTGCAGCCCCCCAAAATAAAGTCTGTCACTATTTCCCCATCTATTTGCCACAAAGTGATGGGACCAGATGCCATGATCTTCGTTTTCTGAATGTTGAGCTTTAAGCCACCTTTTTCACTCTCCTCTTTCACCTTCATCAAAAGGCTCTTTAGATCTTCTTTACTTTCTGCCATAAGAGTGGTGTCATCTGCATGTCTGAGGTTATTGATATTTCTCCCGGCAATCTTGATTCCAGCTTGTGCTTCTTCCAGCCCAGCGTTTCTCAGGATGTACTCTGCATAGAAGTTAAATAAGCAGGGTGACAATATACCGCCTTGATGTACTCCTTTTCCTATTTGGAACCCGTCTGTTGTTCCATGTCCAGTTCTAACTGTTGCTTCCTGACCTGCATACAGATTTCTCAAGAGGCAGGTTAGGTGGTCTGGTATTCCCATCTCTTTCAGAATTTTCCACAGTTTATTGTGATCCATACAGTCAAAGGCTTTGGCATAGTCAATAAGCCAGAAGTAGATGTTTTTCTGGAACTCTCTTGCTTTTTCCATGATCCAGCGGATGTTGGCAATTTGATCTCTGGTTCCTCTGCCTTTTCTGAATCCAGCTTGAACATCTGGAAGTTCACATTTCTCGTACTGTTGAAGCCTGGCTTGGAGAATTTTGAGCATTACTTTACTAGCGTGTGAGATGAATACAATTGTGCGGTAGTTTGAGCATTCTTTGGCATTGCCTTTCTTTGGGATTGGAATGAAAACTGACTTTTTCCAGTTCTGTGGCTGGAAATACATATATATATGTATTTCTAAAAGGAGCTTTATGATGAAAAGAAAAAGGGTCACCGCTGAGGAATGCCAGTCTGTGAGTGTGGAATCAGCCTTCCTGAGCTCTCTCTACCCAGCACTTGCCTCCCACCCCATGACTCCTGCCGGGCTTGGCTTGACCCGCACCCTGTCCCTCCACGTCTACCACTGGCATGGACTCCTCTCTCCAGGAGTCCGTGGCCTCTACATCAGGCTGTAATGCACCTCTGAGGCCTGGGAGCATGACTTGGGCCTTGGCTACACGGCCGTGCCTGTGTGGGCCCCTGGGGTTTGGGGCACCACGCTGAGCTGGGGCTCACCAGGGTGGCATCGGTCATACTGCACATCAGCTGGCTTTTTGCTGCCTGGGGGAGAGAACGCTCACTGGGGGCCACACGAAGTGCTGGCCCGTGTGGGTGGCTGCCGATGATGGTGGGTTTGCCCACAGGTGAATGCCACGTGTCTGGGCCTTTAATACACGAGACTCTTCACTCAGGCCCGGCTGGAAGGGCATCTCAGCCACTCCACCAGGGCTCTTGGTAGGAGGGCCAGCCAGCAGCTGGCCTGGCTTCAGGTCATGGTGTGGACTGTGATGAGTGGAGGACAGACAGAAGGAAGAGTTCCTGGGGACCCCACGGCAACTCCCACAGAAGGTTCATCTCAGACTCTCAGCTGGATCCAAAGTGGGGGAGCAGGAACCTTCTGCAGTGAGGGCCTCAGGCGGAGGGCCATCACGCCTCCGAGCAGCTTCAGAGCCCTGTCAGCCAATGTCACAGGCAGAGCTGGGCATCCACCACCAGGGATACAGGGCTTGGGGAAGCGTGGAGAGATCTGGGGTCTTGGACCCGTGGACTGGGAGAGAAAGGTCCTCCAGCCAGCCTGGTCATAGCAAAGCATGACAAGGCAGAACGCAGCAGCGTGTGGGTACCACTCTGTGGAAAGCAGCATTTGCCCAGGTGTTTGAGCAAGCGTCCCATCGCTCCAGATGGTTGCAGTGCTTACACGCCTCATAGGAACCGAGAGCTCACGGTGTCGACTTTGGACGCGGCACATCTATGAACTTCAAGAACTGCCCACCCGCCTCTTAAATGCCCTTGAGCCCCTGCTATGGGCCATGTCTCTCATGATGATTTGCACTCACTTCTGGTTTCCCTTCTGGTTTCTTCTTTGATGCTAGAGCTACTGAGAAGCTAATTCCCACATTGGTGAGAGTCCTGGTTTTTTCCTGTCTAGAATCTCTGATTTCATCCCACTGTGGTCGGAGGACACCGTTTGTAGTTCTGTCTTTTTGCCGAAGGGCCCAGTGTATGCTCCGGGTACCCCTGGGCAGGGCAGGCGCTCTACTGCGGGAAGCGGGCGTGCCCCACAGTCCGGGGGTCAAGTTGCTAAGTGTGGCTTTAGAATCTTCATTCCTTGATCTTTTGTCTAGATGTTCTGACCAGCATTCCAAGTGGGTGTCTGAAGCCTACGACTAATATTCTAGAATTGTCAACTTCTCCCTTCATTTCTGTCCGTTTTTTCACATTTTGATTCTTTTGGACTTTTTCACCTCTGGATTTAATCTTGCAAAGAGATTTATTTTTTGTCTTCTAATGTTGCCTGAAATATGATAATGGAAGAGAAGTACGTGTTTAAATTTACGGCATTTTACTGTTGTCACTGTATTAATCAACGTTACGGACTATGTCCCCCTCACCCTAAATTCATGTGTTGAATCGTAATCTCCAGTGTGATGGTGTTGAGAGGTGATGAGGTCACAAGTGTAGAGCCCTCCTGGGGGATGAGGGTCCTTGTGAAAGCAACCCCCCGGGCCCCAGAGCTCCCTGTCCCCTCCCCGACATGAAGACACAAAGGCAAGGTGCCATTGACCAGCCAGGAAGTGAGCCCTCCCATGACACGGAATCTGCCAGGCCTGATCTGGAACTTCCAGCCTCTGTACTGCGGGAAATAAATTTCCATTTTTTATAAGCCACCCAGTCTGTGGTATTCTATCAAAGCAGCCTGAACAAAGATAATGAAACTTCTTTTTCTGAAAGAAATTCATCATTAAAATTATTATACACATAGAAAGCATATTAAACATGTATCAACACTTTAAAGACAAGCCTGGAAAGACTATGCAGATTGAGAAACAATGTTGCCAGTCACCTCCTTCCACCTCAGGTCTCCTCCCATCAGTAATTACACTATCTCCACTTTGGGACATTTTCTGTATGTTTCTTCATCAGTTTATTCACTGGAATTATCTTGGCATTTTATTATCAGAGATTCTGATTGTAGTCACTTAACCTCATTGCATGAGGTCTGAGGAATTGTACTGGACAGCGGGGGATGGTAAAAGGAGTGAATTTCCAGCCTCGGGTCTACAGTGGCCTTGGTGTTAATTTAACAGCAGTTCTCTTGGACCCACTCCGGGGTCTCTGGAGCCAGCACCTACATAGCTGGAGGAAGCTGTGTATCCTCTGGGGACAGCAGGGAACAGACCCCATCAGAGGTAAGCCTGCAGCCCTACAACCCAGCCGCAACGCTTTAGGGTGTCTTTCCTGCAGAAAGAACTCATTCCTGTATGCAAGAATGTTCCTGAAGTATAATTTGAGTTAGCCTAAGTGCCAAACTACAGAGAAATGGTGAGATAATAAATTATAGCCCATCCCATCCCCAGGAGGGGCACAACCCTGTAGACCCCTTGATTTTAGCCCAGAGAGACTTCGGACCTCCAGAACCGCAAGACAATATGTTCATGTTGTTTAAGCCACTAAGTTTATGGCAATTTGTTACAACAATGATAGGAAACTAAGAGACAATTCAGAAAATTTGAAAAATACCCTTAGTTACCAACAAAGCTGAAGTGGAGAACTGAGTTTGATGTCCTGGTGAAATGGACCCCTGCTCCTCATGTGTGGCCTGGACCTTGGAAGAGTTCATTTGGGGCAGAACCTGACACCTCAGAGCAGACTCACTGAGGACACAGAACGGATATTATCAATATTTTAAATCTTTGTCATCTGACAGGTTCAAAAAAAAGTGGCGATTTATTTATAAAATCTGTACAATTTAAAAATTGATACAATTTGGACATATTTGACGAAGCAAGGATTTCTTGACATATCAGATTAGCTTAAACATTAACTGGGAAGCCACACTATCATTGACTTTCAAAATTTTCTGACCCTATTGTGACCTAATTCTCATTTTATATATATATGTGTGTCTGTCTGTCTGTGTACATGGCAGAATTTTTCAAACTAAGATTGAAACCCATTAGAGGGTTGTGAAATGTACTTAGTGGTTTGCAGCTAGCATTAAAAAAAGACATCAGAGTAACAGAAAACAGTGCCTCTCGCATAGAAATGGAAGCATTATATTTTACGGTTTTGATTTTACTGGTGTGTACATGAAATGCATGCATGTGCCTGGTGTGTATGTGACATGTATATATGTGTGTATGCGATATCTATTTCTCTGTATATTATACGTTTGCATGTATATGCTTATATATGTGCATATGACATGTACTTGTGTATATATTGACGTGCTTTTGACATTTATGTAACAGTATGTATGTGTACGTGATATACTTTTATGCTGTGCGTGTGCTACATGCTTCTATCTGTGTGTGTATGATATATAATATATACGTGTATATGTGTGTGCTAAGTTCGCACATAACTAGGTCACNGACATGTACTTGTGTATATATTGACGTGCTTTTGACATTTATGTAACAGTATGTATGTGTACGTGATATACTTTTATGCTGTGCGTGTGCTACATGCTTCTATCTGTGTGTGTATGATATATAATATATACGTGTATATGTGTGTGCTAAGTTCGCACATAACTAGGTCACAACGTTTAGTGATGCACTCTCTAAGGGCGTTAGGTAATAAAGCTGATCTTTCTCCTCTCGTATCAATCAAGCCTGGTATCTTACGGAAAGCCTGGAGCCGGCTTCCCAGAAAAGTGCACACACGGGATCCGAATCCAGCTTCGGGACGCAGGCGCCCACGAAGCCGGCCCCAGAGCACTGTGCACGCGGGACGCTTCAGCACCCCTCGGACAGCGCCCTCTGCCCGGCGGCACCTGCTGGGGGCGCTCCCTACCCCCGCACCTGCGCCGCAGCGCCGCAGCGCCGCGCCCCGGCCCCGCCCACGGCCGCGCCGCGCCCGGCCCCGCCCCTCAAGGCCCCGGCCCCGCCCCTCGCCCCTCCCGCCACCAGGCGCGGCGGCGTCCGTGCCGGGCGCGCGCACGCCGACGGGGCGGCGCACGGCGGCGGCGGCGGCGGCCATCTTTCCTCACAGCGCTCTGGGTGCGAGTGAGGGGTCCGCGGCCCCCGCTGGCGCTCGGGCTCGGCCGGAGTGGCGGCGAGGCGTGGATGAGGGGAGCGGCGGTGGCCGAGGGCCGCCCCCTGTGTCGCCACCCCCCCACCCAGGGCGGGCCGAGCGGGCAGCACGCCGGCGGGCGCGGGGTCCCTGCCCTGCGCGGCCTCGTCCCCGCCGGGGCGCTCCCCCGGCGCCCGCTCGCCGCCTGCGCTCTCTGGGTCGGGTCCCCCAGATGGGATAGGCTTTAAAGATGTTTAGTTTTGAGGGGGACTTCAAAACCAGGCCCAAGGTGTCCCTGGGAGGCGCGAGCCGGAAGGTAAGAGCGGCCTGCTAGCGGCGGCGCCTCGGGGCCGGGCGGGGGCGGGGCGCGCGCATCCCGCCGGCCGGGCGGCGGGGTCGCCCCCTAGGGTCACACCGGGTCCGGGAGGAAGGCTGATGGGTGCCCGGGCCACGTGCACCGGGATCGCCCAGGAGCTGCGAGGGTGCTGAGCGTGGACGGCCCTTCACGTTTAGTTGGTGAAAAACCGGGGGCTAGGGACACAGTGTTTCTTTCCGAATTGAGCTTTGGATACTTTGTCAGCCTTGACGTCTGGTGGTGACTGCTTTCATGGAGTTCTCTGTTGTAGGAGGTGAGCAGGATGCATTCGTTCTTGACAATCTCTGAAATTGAGGCGCACTCCTCGTCTTTGTCCTTGTGTTTGAATCCAAGAGCATGAAAACTATTCTTTAGCAACCCTCTGGAAACATTTCTGGAGAGACTCTAGAACTGTTTTTCTGTTATGATAGTTGTTTTCGTTAGTCTTGCCCAACACTTTGGGACCCGATGGACTGCCACACGCCAGGCTTCCCTGTCCTTCATTGTCTCGCCTAGTTTGCTCGGATTCGTGTCCATTTGAGTCCGTGATGCCATCCAGCCATCACATCCTCTGTCGTCCCCTTCTCCTCCTGTCTTCAGTCTTTCCCAGCATCAGGGTCTGTTCTAATGAGTCAGCTCTTCGCATCAGGTGGCCAAAGTGTTGAGGTTCAGCTTCAGCATCAGTCCTTCCAGTGAACATCCAGGGTTGATTTCTTTTAGGATGGACAGTTATTCTTGAGATAACAGTTGAGAGTAGGAGTGGACAGACTGGTTACTCTGCTGTCCTCTCTGATGACTGGCATCTGCTGATTGGCTGGAATTGCTGGTAAGCAGTGCAGCGTCAGTGTTGTTTCATTTGCTTGCTTTCCACTACTTACTGAATCCCTTTTCTGCCTGTTTTAGTTTTATCAGGCTGAAAATAGAGTGTGGTCCTCCCTACTTAGAGTGTTTGGAAAGTTCAACTGAGTGTAATTAGTTTTTTACTAAATAGTGTTCTAAAATGGTCTTTAAATGCTTCGTGTATTTTTTCTTCTTTATTAATGTACTGTTTGTTACATTTAGAGACTGGTGACTCTAAAGTGATTGCTCAAAGTAAAGATACCTGTTTTAAATTGTACTGTGAGTGTATGTTGGAGAAGGAAATGGCAACCCATTCCAGTACCCTTGCCTGGAAAATCCCATGGACGGAAGAGTGTGGTAGACTACAGCCCATGGGGTCGCAAAGAATCGGCCACGGCTGAGTGACTTTCACTTCACTGTGAGTGCATGTGGGCTTCCCAGGTTGGGTAGGGGTAAAGAATCTGCCTGCTAATGCAGATGATACAGGAGACTCGGGTTCAGTCTCTGGGTTAAGAAGATCCCCTGGAAAAGGGAATGGCTACACACTCCAGTATTCTTGCCTAGAAAATTCCACAGCCAGAGGAAGCCTGGTGGGCTGCAGTCCATGGAGTCATGAAAGAGCCAGGCAAGACTGAGCACACATGGGGGTGTGTATGTGATCGTTTCTGAGGGTGCAGGATGGGATCCCAGCAGGGAGTTGGAAGAGAAGCGTGTTGATAGTTTTCAGGCTTTGGGTTTTGCAAGATGGTGATTGGTTGAATGTAGCTGGCTGCAGAACAGGATAGAACATGTGTTGAAGTGTGGCAGGGCTGGCATGGGCTGTATTCAGGCTTGGCTATTCATGAAAATTCCAGGTGAGATCAAAGGATTTCTGCTCTTGGAAGGGGCCTTGAAGACCCTGTGGGCCGGAGTGAGTTTTCAGGTGGGATAAGGAGCCATTGGGTGACTGCACGGCCAGGTGGCCTGGCTGAAGGTCACCGCCTGAGAATCCACATCCCTTCAGTTCTCTACGACCTTGTGACTTCAGCACCGACGAGTGCCCCACAGGTCCTGCTTGGGTGCTGCTCCTGTTCTCTCACCAGGTAACACATCTCGTCTCTGAGGAAAATGTGATCTGTCAGTCAGAATCTCAAGACAAGATTGTGTATCTGGCTTTTCAACTGTGTGAAACAGTTTTTTTTTTTTTTTTCCTTTCCCCTTTTATCCCCCTTTTCATTGAGGTTTAAACTTAACATACAGTCAAGGCACAAACATTAAGTGTCTGTATCTTAGGCCACATCCGCTAGAAGCCTGAGGAGGAAATCCTTGTCCGAGTGAAGCTGAAGGAAGAGGAGAGGTCAGGGGACCAGGGTTGCAGTCCAGCTTTAGCCAATCCCGCCTGTAGCTTTGGAGCATGGCTGCATCACAGACTTGCCCCTTCTTGTATCACTTAGTCATTGTCTGCAGGCCGCCCCCGGCGTGGGTGAGAGTGCAGTTCTCCTGAGAGGTAGCAGTTACTCTCAAGTGATTGAGGATGGAATCTGGGCGGGGAATTAACTGTAGGTTCTGCTTGAAGGATTTTTACATGTGAACACACCTTGGGTCCCACCATTCCCATCAGATCACTTGCCTAGCATTCCAGAAGCTGCTTTCTGCTCCCTTCCATTCTGAGCCCTCCTATCCAAAGATAGGGAACGTTTTATTCAAGGATGGGCACAACAGTATGTGAACCAGGAAATTCCAGATGTACAAGTTAGATTTAGAAAAGGCAGAGGAACCAGAGATCAAAGTGCCAACATCCGTTGGATCATATGAAAAGCAAGCGAATTCCAGAAAAACATCTACTGCTTCACTGACTAAGCTAAAGCCTTTGACTGTGTGGATCACAACAAACTGGAAAATTCTTTTTTTTTTCCTCAGTCTTCGCTTTATTGCAAACTTGGGCTGTGCGAAAGACAATACACTGGACACTGGGAAGAACCTAGGCCGAGGAAGGGACAGGGCTCGAGGGGTGTGGGAGCGTGTTCTAGGCCAGAGGCGAGGGGCTGTAGAGGAGGGCCTTGGCCAAAGGTGTGGTTGGGTCGCAACAGTGAAGTGAAGTGAAGTTGCTCAGTCATGTCCGACTCATAGCAACCCCATGGACTGCAGCCTACCAGGCTCCTCCGTCCATGGGATTTTCCAGGCAAGAGTACTGGAGTGGGGTGCCATTACCTTCTCCAATGGAAAATTCTTAAAGAGATGGGAATACCAGACCTTCTTACCTGCTTCCTGAGAAACCAGTGCTCAGGTCAGGAAGCAACAGTGAGAACCAGACATGGAACAATGGACTGCTTCAAAAATTGAGAAAGCCGTGCTGCAGTCCATGGGGTTGAAAAGAGTTGAAATGACTTAGTGACTGAACAACAACCCAGAGCTATCTCCTGTTTTCACCTTTATTACCACAGAGTAATTCTGCCTATTGAGCCTCCTGTGCTTGGATCCCTCTTTTTGCAGCTGGCTTCTTGTGGCTCAGCTCTCTGAGAGGTGGAACCCATTGTCTTATTTTGATGCAGTGTCTGAACGTAGCACAGTTGACCCATGTTTGCTGTATGAGTCTCTGGGTGGACACCTGATCTCACGTGCTGGCCACAAGTTGCACATGGGTTTAGCTCTAGTGCGCTCTGCCCCGTCCCCTTGGAGGCAGACCTGCAGCGTCTGAGGGTTTCAGGGGCTCCACTTTTTGCCAGCACTTAGTATTGTCCGTCCTGTTAATTTGAAAATTCTTTTGTTGTTCTGGTGGGTATGTAGTTTCATTGTTGTTTTGATTTTGTTTCCTAACAACTAAATGAGCACTCACATTTGCTTATTTTCTTTAATTCTCTTTCTCTGCAATTTAAGTCCTTTCTCTTCATTCTTAAGCTTAGTGGAAACTGAATAGTTGCTACTTTTTGAGTGAATATAAATTTTTCCTTCAAATTATATTTATTTGTGAAGGTTCTTTGAAGGATCTGAAACATTGTAAGGAAAAGTTCATGCCCTCCTTGTAATCTTGTTAGGAAGATAAGACTTCCCTAGTTAAACCTTAAATAACCATAGAGGGAGTAGATACCACATTCTGTATTTCTTCTGGAGCTGACTCAGGAAAGGACAGAGTTGGTGGGCTTGGTCTTGAAGGGCGGGTCGAGCGAGGTGGGTGGGAAGCAAGTCCTGCAGGTGGGTGGGAGGGCTCGCATGTGTCAGTGTATACTGGGTTCCTCTGGTGCTGAGTTACGACGGTCTCCACTCAGTATTTCTGAAATCAGAGTACATCTTGGTAACATGACACAGTTTATTGGCAGTATTTTTTTCTTTTCTCAGTAGTGCATAGAATATCTTAGAGGTCATTTGATTATAGGTTTAGAAATCTGCTGTTATTAGCATCTTGCCTTGTTATTCAGTTGCTCAGTCGTGTCCAACTCTTTGTGACCCCATGGACTGCAGCACGCCAGGCCTCCCTGTCCTTCATCATCTCCCAGAGTTTGCTCAAACTCATGTCCATCGAGTTGGTGATGCCATCCAACCATCTCATCCTCTGTCTTCCCCTTCTCCTGCCCTCACATCTTTCCCAGCATCAGGGTCTGTTCCAGTGAGTTGGGTCTTGCCATCAGATGGCCAGAGTATTGGAGCTTCAGCTTCAGCATCAGTCCTCCCAGTGAATATTCAGGGTTGATCTCCTTTAGAATGGGCTGTTTGGATCTCCTTGCAGTCCAAGGGACCCTCAAGAGTCTTCTCCAACACCACAGTTCAAAAGCGTCAGTTCTTCGGCGCTCAGCCTTTATGGTCCAATTCTCACATCTGTCCATGACTAATGGGAGAACCATGGCTTTGGCTAGATGGACCTTTGTCAGCAAAGTGGTGACTCTGCTCTTTAACATGCTGCCTAGGTTGGTCATAGCTTTTCGTCTAAGGCGCAAGTGTCTTTCCTTTCACGGCTGCACTGACTGCCTGCAGTGATTTTGGAGCCTAGAAAATAAAGTCTCTCACTGTTGCCACTTCCCCCCTTTTATTTGCCATGAAGTGATGGGACCAGATGCCATGATCTTGGTTTTCTGAATTCTGAGTTTCATGCCAGGTTTTCATGCTCCTCTTTTACCTTCTTGATAAAAGAGGCTCTTTAGTCCCTCTTCACTGTCTGCCATTAGAGTGGTGGTATCTGCGGTTGTTGATGTTTCTCCTGGTAATCTCAGTTCCTGCTTGTGATTCATCCAGCCCAGGATTTCACATGATGTACTCTGCATAAAAGTTAAATAAGCAGGGTGACAATATTGCAGCCTTGACAAAATCCTTTCTCAATTTTGGACCAGTTTGTTCCATTTCTGGTTCTCACTGTTGCTTCTTGACCTGCATACAGACTTCTCAGGAGGCAGGTCAGATGGTCTGGTACTCCCATCTCTTTAAGAATTTTCCACAGTTTGTTGTGATCCACACAGTCAAAGGCCTTAGTTTAGTCATTGAAGCAGACGTAGATGTTGTTCTGGAATGCCCTTGCCTTCTATATGATCCAACGGATGTTGGCAATTTGATATCTGGTTCCTTTACCTTTTCTAAATCCACCTTGTACATCTGAAAGTTCACTACATCTTGCCCTAGTGTGGTTCATTTGTTGCATTGATAAAACAATATCAATACGTAACAATTCATTCTTTGTGTTGCATTAAGTGGGTTCTGACATGTGTACAGTGACTTGTATTCTCCATTGCAGTGTCATAGAGTGTGGTTTGTTGCTCTGTGCTTTCCCTGTTCACCTCCCTTATCCCATGCTTTCCCTGCCGCCGCCCCCTCACCCCCCAAACCTCTGGCCTCCAGTGATCTTTTCACTGTCATCATAGTTTTGCGCTTCTAGAATGTCATGTAGTTGGAATCATACAGTGTGTAGTCTTTTCAGTTGGCTTCTTTCACTTAGCAGCATGCTTAAATGCATGCGAGGTTCTTCCTTGCCTTTTTGTAAGCTTTGATAGCTTGCTTTTTTTTTAGACCTTATTTTCTATTAGCAAACTATTTTATTAGAGCAGTTGTACGCTTGCAGAAAAAACTGCTGGGAAAGTACAGGGAGTTCTCACACAGTCCCCTTCTGCAACGCCTTTGTTTCCCATCTCATTTCCATCTGCTGTTATGTGATACATTTGCTACAATTGATGGATTAATACTGATACATTATTTTTAAGTCAACTTATCAGAGTTCACTCCAGATGTAGTACATTCTGTGGGTTTTGATCTTTTGAAACTGACTCCTTGAATTTAGGAATTTTCTGCTAAGGTTTTCCCATGTCTTTTGTGGTCTAATTTTTTTTCTGGATGCACCCCACATCATGCAGGACCTTAGTCCCCCAACCAGGGATCGAACCCTTGCGCCTGCATTGGGAGGCGGAGGCTTAGCCACTGGGCCACCAGGGAAGTCCCTTTTGTGGCCTGATAGCTTCGTCCCCTCCCCAGTTGCTGAATAATACTCCGTTGTCCAGATGGACCATGGTTCGCTTGTCCCTTCACCTTTGGAAGCACATCACGGTTGCTTCCAAGCTTTATCATCAGTTGTGAATAAAGCCGCCATCGACATCCCTGTGCAGGCCCTGCGTGGATATGGTGTTCAGCTCCTTTGGGTGGATATCAAGGAGTGGGATTGCTGGGTTGTCTGATAAGATTACGTTCAATTTTATAACTGACTGAAAAACTGTCTTCCAAAGTGGCTGTGTGTTCGTGCCAAGTTACTTCAGGCATGTCCAACTCTGCAAAACCATGGGCTGTGGCCCGCCAGGCTCCTCTGTCCACGGATTCTCCAGGAAGAACATTGGAGTGGGCTGCCACCCTCTTCAGCGTGGCTGTCCCGTTTCGCGTTTGCGCCAGCAGTGGGGGCTCCTGTCGCTCCACGTCCGCGTCGCCGTTTGCTGTTGGCAGGCTCACGTTTGGCCTTTCTGGTTGGCGTGTGGTGGTGGCTCGCTGCTTCAGTTTGCATTTCCCTGATGGCTTGTGACGTGGAGCATCTTTTCATAGGTGCTTACTTACTGTCTGGCTGTTTAGTTGAGGTCTGTTCAGGTCTTTATTCTATATTTTAATCAGGTTGTTTCCTTACTGTTAAGTTTTAAGAGTTCTCTGCATACATTTTTAAGGTACTTGTATGTATTTTTGTATATGTAAGCTCCTTTTCCAGATATTTCTTTTGCATATATCTTGCCCCAGTTTTTAACTTCTCTTCTCGTTTTCTTAATACTGTCTTTTGCGGAGCAGGAGTTTTTAATTGTAGTGAAGTCCAGTTTTATCGGTTTTTTCCTTGCATGAATTGTCTCATGTTGCATCGAAAAAGTCACCCAGGGCTTCCCTGGTGGCTCAGAGGTAAAGAATCTGCCTGTTGATGCAGGAGACATGGGTTCGACCCCTGGTCTGGAGGATCCCACATGCCTCGGCGCAACTAAGCCCACGAGTCATGACTGTTGTGCCTGTGCTCTGTGGCCCGGGACCCACAACTGCTTCTGTACTGCGGCTGCTGAAGCCTGAGCACCCTAGAGCCCGTGCTCCACGACAGGAGAATCCGCTGCAGTGACCGGCCCACGCAGGGCAACTAGACAGTAGCCCCATTTGCCGAAACTAGAGAAAAGCTTGTGAAGCAGCAAAGAGCCAGCATAGCCAAAAAATAAATAAAATTCTTTTTTAAAAAAAGTCGTGCCAAACAGAGTGTCACTGGCTTTTCTCCTGCGTTAACTTCTAGTAGTTTTATAATTTTGTATTTTACCTTTTCGTCTATGATCCATTTTGGCTTAATTTTTGTGAACTGTCTTAAGTTCTGTGTCTAGATATATATATATTTTTGTTTTGGCATGTGAATATCCAGTTTCAACACGTTTGTTGAAAAGCTGTTCTTTCTCCATTGGATTGCCTTTGCTCTCGTCAAAGATCAGTTGGCCCAATTGTGTGTCTGTGTTTCTGGGCTTGGTATTCTGGTTCGTGGATCTGTTTGTCTGGGGTTTTTTGGTTTGCTTTGCTGTTTTTGCCAGGGCCATATTGTCTTGCTTTCTGGAGCTTTATAGTAGTCTCAGAGTTGGGTAGTGTCAGTCCTCTGACTTTGTTCACATTTTTCTTCAGCATCGTGTTGGCTTTTTTGAGTCTTTTGCCCTTTCATAGCAACCTTAGAGTCACTTTGTTGATAATCACAAAGCAACTTACTGTGCTTTTTTTTTTCCTTTAAAAAAAAACCATTGTGTTGCAAGTGTAATTGTTACATCAGGGTTTTTAAGTGTAAGTATAGTTAGTGAACACTATTGCATAAATTGCAGGTGTGCAGTGATTCACAGCTGTTAAAGGTTATGGTCCATTTATGGTTGTTATTGGAGAAGGAAATGGCAGCCCACTCCAGTATTCTTGCCTGGAGAGTCCCATGGACAGAGGAGCCTGGCGGGCTATAGTCCAGAGTCAGATATGACTTAGCAACTAAACCACCGCTACCATGGTTACATGCAATATTGGCTGTGTTCTCTGTGTTGTATGGACTTACTGGGGTTTCGACTGGGATTCTGTTGAATCTGTAAATCAAGAGAGCAGCCCCTGGGGTTGCTTCCCAGGAGATGCTAGTGGGAAAGAATCTGCTTGTCAGTGCAGGAGACACAGGACATGGGATCAATCCCTGCATCAGGAAGGTCCCCTGAAGTAGGAAATGGCAACCCACTCCAGTGTTCTTTCTTAGGAAATACCATGGACAGAGAACCTGGCGGGCTGCCGTCCATGGGGTCGCACAGTTGAATATGACTGAGGAGCTGAGCACTGATGTGATTATATGCTTTTTCTTTAGTCTGTTGTTATAATGGATTATACCAAGTGTTTTATTAGGTTGGTGCAAAAGTAATTGCAGTTTTGCATTATTGAACTTTGCCATTTGGTATTGGAATGCATTCTTAAGTAAATGTGTCTGTGTTATGCATCATTTAAGTCTTATGTTTTTTCACTAACAACTCATTACTTGCAGTTTTATATTTATTTTAGACTAGGGAAATGATGTTAGGCAAAAAGCAAATTTGAGCAATTTTCGTTTAATTAAGAGTTCAAAATACTTCATAAAGCTGCAGAGACAACTCGCAACATCAACAATGCATTTGGCCTAGGAACTGCTAACAAATGTACAGTGCAGTGGTGGTTTCAAAAGTTCTGCAAAAGAACTTGAAGATGCCCAGAGCCTTGAAGATGAGGAGCGCAGTGGCTGGTCATCAGAAGTTGACAATGACCAGTTGAGAGGATCCTCGAAGTTGAAAAAGCTTGATAAGTGAGCGCCTCGTGGGCTGTGTGTGTGCTTAGTTGTTCAGTCGTGTCTGACTCTCTGCGACCCCATGGACTGCAGTCCCACCAGCCTCCTCTGTCCATAGGGTTCTCCAGGCAAGAATACTGGAGTGGGTTGCCATGCCCTCCTCCAGGGGATCTTTCCAACCCAGGGATCAAACCCAGGTCTCCTGCATTGCAGGCTGATTCCTTACTGTCTGAGCCACCAGGGAAGCACCTCGTGAGCTGACTGCACATCAAAAAAATTGTTTTGAAATGTCATCTTCTCTTATTCTGTGCAACAACAAGTAACCATTTCTTGATTGGATTTTGGCTTGCCATGAAAAGTGGATTTTATACGACTAACTACCGATGACCAGCTCAGTAGGTGGACCAAGAAGAAGCTCCAAAACACTTCTCAAAGCCAGACTTGCCCAGAAGAGGTCACGGTCACTGTCTGGTGGTCTGCTGCCTGTCTGATTGACTGCACCTGTACTGGATTTGCTGGAATCTGAATCCTGGCGAAAGCGTCACATCTGAGAAGTGCCACAGCCGGCACCGGCCAACAGAAAGGGCCCGGCTCTTCTCCCCAAGCATGCCTGACCTCCTGTCGCACAAGCAGCACTCCAGGCGTTGGACGAATTGGGCTGCAGGGTTTTGCCTCGTCCTCCATTCACCTGGCCTCTCGCCCACCTGCTACCACTTCTTCACACGTCTCAACAACTGTTTGCAGTGAGTGTGCTCCCACAACCAGCAGGATGCAGAAAATGCCTTCCAAGAGTTCGTTGAATCCCCAAGCATGGATTTTTTTGCTACGGAAAAGTTATTTCTTTTTGGCAAAAATGTGTTGATTGTAATGGTTCCTGTTTTGATCAATAAAGATGTGTTTGAGCCTAGTTATAGCAATTTAAAATTTATGGCCCGAAACTGCAGTTGCTTTTTCACCAATCTAATAAATGCTGAACCCGCCCTGCATGCCTAGCAGAAGTCCCACTTGCTTGTGATGTATAATTTTTATACATTGTTGCGTTCACTTTGTGGTGTTTTATTTGGGAGTTCTTGCACCTGTGTTCAGCGGAGAACTGTCTGTAGGTTTCACCTCCTGTGATATCTTTTTTTGGTTTGGGTGTTAGGGTGCTGCTGGTTCACAGAGCAGGTTTTACTCTAGAGGTTCCCAAAGCCCGCTGCTGGAATTTTAACTTCGCCTTTGCCTAAGTCTGCTGCTGCTCCCGCTGCTAAGTCGCTTCAGTCGTGTCTGACTCTGTGCAACCCCATAGACGGCAGCCTGCCAGGCTCCCCCATCCCTGGGATTCTCCAGGCAAGAACACTGGAGTGGGTTGCCATTGCCTTCTCCAATGCATGAAAGTGAAAAATGAAAGTGAAGTCGCTCAGTCGGACTCTTAGGGACCCCATGGACTGCAGCCCACCAGGCTCCTCCGTCCATGAGATTTTCCAGGCGAGAGTACTGGAGTGGGGTGCCATTGCCCTCTCCGTGCCTAAGTCTACACTGCTCTTAAGATAGCAAGCTCTCTGACTGGTTAGCTTTATACAGCTGCCCTCTGTTGTATAATTGAAGGTCTTACCTTAAATATTTTAGCTTAAGAGAATGTGCTGTTTCACTTTGAAAAGCTGACACTCAGTATATGCGCTGTTGTTCTGTACCCTGTGCACATTGCATTGCAGCATAAGCTGTCTCTACAGGCCTGACATCAAGGGAAGCAGGATGTTTTCTAAGATCAGGTTTTAAAATTTGCTGTCAGAACTGGTATTATTACCTTGCCGTTTTTCCCAGTGGCCCCAGTCTGTCCTCTTGAATGTGATTATCTGTAGCCTTCACGTATGAGACCAGAACTCTGAGTTCCCTGTCGCAGATAAAGTCAGAAGTTCTTGATCTAGTTCTCAGGGAACGTGAGCAGAATGGGAGAGCTGAGACTTTGCTGAACTGTCTTTGGACCTCAGAGGGGGCGACGAGCAGCAGGCCTGGGGCACAGCGCTCACGGAGGCGCTGACTGGGGTTGCGCGGGTGCAGGGCTTAAGGTGGGCTCCGGGGGGGCTTGGTCCTGAGAGCGAGCGCCCCCTGCAGCGTGTCCAGCACCTGTCTCGCTTGCCTTCCCTTGTCCTGTCTGACTTTGCACACTTGTGTGCCCTGATTTTCTGGAGTTACAGAGCTAGTTGCCAATTAGGTCTCTTAACTAAGGTAATAAACAAGTCATTTCATAGGACTGTAGAAGAGCCCTCCAAAGAGGTTATTGCAAAAGCAGTGAAGAGTTTTCCTCTGTGACTTTCCCTTTTTCTTATAACTTCAAAGAATGCGGGCACCTAGGAGTTTGAAAGTTAAGTGTGTTGTTCTTTGCCCAGGACTTGTGCTCCAACCACGGCCTCTTCACGCTTTCCGTCTCCTCTGCCATCTGTAAGCACAGAGGCAGGAGCAAGCACTTCTGTCCAGTGTCCCCAGAGTCCATTCTTCAGTGCTGGCCAGGCTGAAGACGGGGATACCTGTGGAGGTGTGAGTGGCAGCATGGATTGGCACAGTCTCCCCGGGGGCAGTTGAAGGGCAGGCGCCCAGAGCCACAAACAGGTGCCAGCGTAGATGCCTGGGAAAGAAAAGATGATGGCTGTGGCATTGCTTGTGTTATTGAAAAATTCAAAACAGCCTAAATGTCTTAGAAGAAGAGTTGTTAAACAAATGGTAGTGTAACAGTACAGTGGGTACTATACAGCTGTTCAAAGTGGTCATGATCTATATTTTTTAATACTTATAACTTATTGATGTCTGTTCATCATCTATATTAGAATGCCATTTTTAATAGAAACTAGCAAAGAGTCAGACATGACTGAGATACTGAACTGAACTGAGATCGCAGAACATTACTCCGTTTAAATTATGCTCATCTGAACAGCCATGATCTCTTGCTTTACCAGTCTCTTAATTTCCAGTGAATAAAAGTCTGGTTGTCTATTTCTGCATCCTACTGGCTTAAAGCTGTACGGTTTCGCTTTCTGTGGGGCCAGATACCTGAGGGCTGGTGGGCGGTCTCTCGGAGGCCTAGGCGTTGGAAACCAGGAAACCATTGTTTGGTGTTGGGGGCTCCATTCCGGGGCTGGCTCATGTCTGTGCCTGGAGGTTGGAGCTGGGTCTTGGTGGGAGGGGTCCGTTCCCTGCCCCTTGGATGTCTTCAGGGCTACTTGAGCATGCTCCTGACATGGCAGCTGGCTTCCCCAGAGCTAGTGGCACAGGAGAGCAGGGAGAACGTGCAGTGCCTGTTGGGGGTCGTCCTGAGCGTCAGGCATTGTCCTTTCTGTCCTGTTTGATGGTCCAGTCCGAGCTTTAGGTGAAGCCTACCAGTGTGGAGATGTAATAAGGAAAGAAACTGGTGAACTAGGAACAGCAGAGCAAACTGGCGAACTCAGGAACTGACTTAAAATTCCCTTCCCCCAGGCAAAAGGCTTCCTGACTGAGCTGTTACCTTACGCTGTTCGCTGTTCGAAAACTGCCTTACCTGCAGAGTCTGACCTGAATTGTTAGGAGTTAGCCATCTTCCTCAAAAAAGCCTTAGAAGCAGGAAGGGCTGTCATTTATTTGCAGCAGTTTGAATTCACTTAGATCATTTACCTTTTTAACCCAGCCACCCTTAGAGCACAGCGGGGAACACACAGGGGAGTAAGTGATTTGGGAGTCTTGACAGTCATGGATCGGGCTGGGGGGAGAGGGTGAAGCAGGAGCGGACTGAAGTGTATTTCTGCCTTGGGCAGTCTGGTGCCAGGACGCAAGGCGGAAGCTGGTTCTCCTGCTCTTGAGTACCTGCCCGTGACCTGCCCTCGAGCCGCGTGCTGGTGCCTTCGGCTCTGTGTGCTGGGCTGGATTCTTGCCAGGTTTCTGATTGAACATTGTTGCCACCAGTGAGAAGCTATGGNGACTCTTAGGGACCCCATGGACTGCAGCCCACCAGGCTCCTCCGTCCATGAGATTTTCCAGGCGAGAGTACTGGAGTGGGGTGCCATTGCCCTCTCCGTGCCTAAGTCTACACTGCTCTTAAGATAGCAAGCTCTCTGACTGGTTAGCTTTATACAGCTGCCCTCTGTTGTATAATTGAAGGTCTTACCTTAAATATTTTAGCTTAAGAGAATGTGCTGTTTCACTTTGAAAAGCTGACACTCAGTATATGCGCTGTTGTTCTGTACCCTGTGCACATTGCATTGCAGCATAAGCTGTCTCTACAGGCCTGACATCAAGGGAAGCAGGATGTTTTCTAAGATCAGGTTTTAAAATTTGCTGTCAGAACTGGTATTATTACCTTGCCGTTTTTCCCAGTGGCCCCAGTCTGTCCTCTTGAATGTGATTATCTGTAGCCTTCACGTATGAGACCAGAACTCTGAGTTCCCTGTCGCAGATAAAGTCAGAAGTTCTTGATCTAGTTCTCAGGGAACGTGAGCAGAATGGGAGAGCTGAGACTTTGCTGAACTGTCTTTGGACCTCAGAGGGGGCGACGAGCAGCAGGCCTGGGGCACAGCGCTCACGGAGGCGCTGACTGGGGTTGCGCGGGTGCAGGGCTTAAGGTGGGCTCCGGGGGGGCTTGGTCCTGAGAGCGAGCGCCCCCTGCAGCGTGTCCAGCACCTGTCTCGCTTGCCTTCCCTTGTCCTGTCTGACTTTGCACACTTGTGTGCCCTGATTTTCTGGAGTTACAGAGCTAGTTGCCAATTAGGTCTCTTAACTAAGGTAATAAACAAGTCATTTCATAGGACTGTAGAAGAGCCCTCCAAAGAGGTTATTGCAAAAGCAGTGAAGAGTTTTCCTCTGTGACTTTCCCTTTTTCTTATAACTTCAAAGAATGCGGGCACCTAGGAGTTTGAAAGTTAAGTGTGTTGTTCTTTGCCCAGGACTTGTGCTCCAACCACGGCCTCTTCACGCTTTCCGTCTCCTCTGCCATCTGTAAGCACAGAGGCAGGAGCAAGCACTTCTGTCCAGTGTCCCCAGAGTCCATTCTTCAGTGCTGGCCAGGCTGAAGACGGGGATACCTGTGGAGGTGTGAGTGGCAGCATGGATTGGCACAGTCTCCCCGGGGGCAGTTGAAGGGCAGGCGCCCAGAGCCACAAACAGGTGCCAGCGTAGATGCCTGGGAAAGAAAAGATGATGGCTGTGGCATTGCTTGTGTTATTGAAAAATTCAAAACAGCCTAAATGTCTTAGAAGAAGAGTTGTTAAACAAATGGTAGTGTAACAGTACAGTGGGTACTATACAGCTGTTCAAAGTGGTCATGATCTATATTTTTTAATACTTATAACTTATTGATGTCTGTTCATCATCTATATTAGAATGCCATTTTTAATAGAAACTAGCAAAGAGTCAGACATGACTGAGATACTGAACTGAACTGAGATCGCAGAACATTACTCCGTTTAAATTATGCTCATCTGAACAGCCATGATCTCTTGCTTTACCAGTCTCTTAATTTCCAGTGAATAAAAGTCTGGTTGTCTATTTCTGCATCCTACTGGCTTAAAGCTGTACGGTTTCGCTTTCTGTGGGGCCAGATACCTGAGGGCTGGTGGGCGGTCTCTCGGAGGCCTAGGCGTTGGAAACCAGGAAACCATTGTTTGGTGTTGGGGGCTCCATTCCGGGGCTGGCTCATGTCTGTGCCTGGAGGTTGGAGCTGGGTCTTGGTGGGAGGGGTCCGTTCCCTGCCCCTTGGATGTCTTCAGGGCTACTTGAGCATGCTCCTGACATGGCAGCTGGCTTCCCCAGAGCTAGTGGCACAGGAGAGCAGGGAGAACGTGCAGTGCCTGTTGGGGGTCGTCCTGAGCGTCAGGCATTGTCCTTTCTGTCCTGTTTGATGGTCCAGTCCGAGCTTTAGGTGAAGCCTACCAGTGTGGAGATGTAATAAGGAAAGAAACTGGTGAACTAGGAACAGCAGAGCAAACTGGCGAACTCAGGAACTGACTTAAAATTCCCTTCCCCCAGGCAAAAGGCTTCCTGACTGAGCTGTTACCTTACGCTGTTCGCTGTTCGAAAACTGCCTTACCTGCAGAGTCTGACCTGAATTGTTAGGAGTTAGCCATCTTCCTCAAAAAAGCCTTAGAAGCAGGAAGGGCTGTCATTTATTTGCAGCAGTTTGAATTCACTTAGATCATTTACCTTTTTAACCCAGCCACCCTTAGAGCACAGCGGGGAACACACAGGGGAGTAAGTGATTTGGGAGTCTTGACAGTCATGGATCGGGCTGGGGGGAGAGGGTGAAGCAGGAGCGGACTGAAGTGTATTTCTGCCTTGGGCAGTCTGGTGCCAGGACGCAAGGCGGAAGCTGGTTCTCCTGCTCTTGAGTACCTGCCCGTGACCTGCCCTCGAGCCGCGTGCTGGTGCCTTCGGCTCTGTGTGCTGGGCTGGATTCTTGCCAGGTTTCTGATTGAACATTGTTGCCACCAGTGAGAAGCTATGGGCAGAGCTGTCCGACAATGAGAAAGTGGCTGTCACTTACAGACTGTGTGGCTGGCTGGAGGTGAGGCTTGGGGGATGGCAGTGGGGCCAGCTCACAAAGGGGGCCCGTGAGGAGCTCGTCCCTTGGGGGCGGTGCAGGGCTGAACCCCAGGTGAGAAGCCGCTGTAGTCGCGCAGAGTAGTGAGGCCCTGAGGCAGGTGGCTGGCCCCGAGGGGAGGCCCCCAGCGCTGCTGAGGAGCTAGAGTTGATGAGATCGGCAGGGACCAGTGGCAGGCACCTCAGGTGTCAGTCTGGGGCGACAGGAGTGGACATGATCTGGGGCGCTGAGGAGCCCCTAGGATGTGCTCAGTGTGAAATGCTTGGGGATGTGCAGTCGGCAGGAGCAGCTTCAGGGAGAGACTGGGAAGTCCACTCCATTGGTCCATCAGTAGGTAGTTGAAATTGCACAATGCGCTGGAAAGTGTTCTGCTGAGAAGACGCGTGGGCTCAGGACAAAACTCCAAGGGACGCCAGCGTTCACAGGAACAACAAAGAGAGGCTTCCAGAGCCCTGGGCAAGGCCAGCCGGTATGCGTGTCTGCAAGCGCAGACCGTAGTTCTGACCCAGAGGCGATAGCAGAGCAGAGCTCCTGGGAGAAGTGGGGTTTGTTGGAGGACCTCGGACCTTTGGTACTGGTTTTGTGGTTTTATTTGCTCTAGCTGAGACTCTATCCTGTGGCCTGACCACGAACCATTCATATATACTCCCCTAAAACCGAGGGTCCAGTTCAGTCTGTTTTCTGAAATTACATACTGCAGAGCAACTAAGCCCGTGTGCCCCATGCCTGAGCCTCTGCCCTGGGCTTGGGGGCCGCAGCTGCTGGAGCCTGCACAGCGCAGCCGGAGAAGGGCCCGTGCGTCAGCAAAGGGCCCGCACAGCAAAGACTTTCTTTTTAATTAAAAGAGATTACTATAAAAAAATTCCTGTGCATGTTCTCTGTATGAGCTGTGCATGAAGTGTTCGTGCTTTCCTTTGGGGCTTGTAGATTATTTCTCCCCTATTATGAGCACCGTCTTTATAGCCAGTGGTTTACAGTTATCTTTGGGATAGATTGCAGAAAGAAGTGGATTGCTTGGGCCCCGTGTGCATGCCGACTTTGGCCTGTGCCCTGGGCTGCGCAGCCCTGCTGCCTAAGCAGCTGTGAGCGCTGGCCACAGAGGCCCGCGGCAGGCAGCCTCAGCCTCCGAGGGCGCTTTCTCTCCGGGGGCTTCTGCTTTTCTGCTTGTTCTGGCCATAAGCCGGGCTGTATCTCAGGGTCTGTCTGCCTGCTTGCTGTGTGCTCTTGCTTCCTCCTGACTCCGGCTCTGAGGCAGAGATGCTAGCAGCCTGCGGAGGTAGGAATCAGGGCTCAGAGACGCGGGTCATGCAGTGAAAAGCGCGAGGCCCGAGTGCGTGAGCCCTGGTCTGGATGTTGTGTGGCCTGCGCGTCTAGTGCTGCCTCTGAAGCTTTGCTTGAGCTTTCCTTTCACTGTCCGGCAAGGTGAGGACCCAGTCTTGCAGGCACCAGAAGGCTGGCTTTAGCAGTCTTGTGTCTTTCTGAGTGGATTTTCTTACAGTAGTTGAAGAAATGTTCCCTGTAACTTTAGAAGGAACTTTAGGAACCCTAGTGGGTTAGCAGGCAGCACAGCTCATAGCCTGTCTTCACTGTGAAAGGTGAAATTGTAAAAAGTATAATGGGGACTTGACAAGATGCTTATCTCTGTAACCAGCTGTCTGCAGCATAGTTCCTCATCTTTTCTGGGCTTCTGTTTCTGAAACTTTGAAATGAGAAAGTCATAATTCTTGTTAATGAGATGCTTAGATTATCACTAACCTGCCTTAATTCTGATGATGTATCCATTTCTAATCTCCAGTCAGTGGCCGTCAAAAAAAGTCTCTTTTTTTAAATTGGAAAAAGTTTTAAAAACAGATTTTTCTGAAGGGCATATATAATGAAGCTTTCCTCTCACTAAGATCCCAAACTTCGCCACTATTACCAGCTTCCTCAAGGTTTCCAGAGTTATTCCCAGCTTCTCAGGCTTTCCAGAGCTAGAATGAGTGGAGATAAGCTCGCCCCCGGCACGGTAAGCCTCCGGGGAAGCTGCGGCTCTCCTCAGCGCCGCGTCTCGGCGGTGACTCCGCAGCAGCACCCTGACGGCAGCTCCTCTTCGTGGCTGCCTGCTATTCCACGAGCACTTTCCTGTTGGTTAGATGGACGTGTGCAGTTTGTTTCTAGGGCTTTGCTAGTACAGCTGCCGTAATTACCACACAGTTCTGGTGTAGGAACAGAGGGTCTTTTGGAATTTACTGTAATGGAATATACTCTGTTACATTTTATGAAAGTGAAGTCACTCAGTCGTGTCCGACTCTTTGCGACCCGTGAACTGTAGCCCACCAGGCTCCTCAGTCCATGGGATTCTCCAGGCAAGAATACTGGAGTGGGTCGCCATTTCCTTGTCCAGGGGATCTTCCCAACCCAACGGTCGAACCCAGGTCTCCTGCACTGGAGGCAGACGCTTTAACCTCTGAGCCACCAGGGAAGCCCCGTTACATTTTATTGTGGTACTTTAAATGAGCATAAATTTTATTTTTAAATCAGCACAAATGCATTTTTTATATGTAGATTTTGAATTGGGACTCATGTTGTATTGTTTTATAAATGTGATTTTTGTAATTTATTTTGTTCCAGTTTTAGGACGTGAAAGTGTTAGTTGCTCAGTCGTGCCTGACTCTTTGCGACCCCATGGACTGTAGCCTGCCAGACTCCTCTGTCCATGGAATTCTGCAGGCAAGAGTACTGGAATGGGTCGCCATTTCCTTCTCCAGGGGCTCTTCCTGACCCAGGGATCAAACCCAGTCTCCTGCATTGCAGGCAGATGCTTTACCATCTGAGCCCCCAGGGAAGCCCTCAGTTTTAAGATACGTGCTGCCAGAGTGAGCACCTATGACTGTTTTTTGCCCCTTTGACTGTGTTTGCCTCTGTGTGAAGCTGATTGCCATTGTATTTTTCATAAAGGTTCTTATAGGTCTACAAAAGAAGGAACAATCTAGAGATCATAGGTTGTACATTATTCGCAAAACTTCTGCCAATTTTAATTAACTCAAAGTATTTTACTTGAATATTCTTCAAATTATGTAAAAGTATTAGTATTGTTTGTGCATAACTTGAAACAGATGTAAGACTGAGTCTGTTTATATTGATAAATGGGGTAAATTTCTAGTGGAAAATAGCCCATATAGATAGAACAGAAAATCTCACGTTATTTTTTTAAATAAACGTATTAGTAAACATGCTGAAGTTCTTTTTAAGTGGTTAGCAATCAGTTTGAGTGTTTGTTTTTATGGAAATTGTCATGTTATGTAAACTTAGTTTAACCCATAGTCAAATTTTTGACTATGGATTTTTAAAAAATTCTGATAGTTAATGAAATCTACTTTGAACTCTATGACTTTTTAAAAAAAGTTGATTTTGTTACCACTAAAATCATTTGCATGAAGAAAGCATTTTTTTCCCCTTGAAAAAGCATCTTTATTGATGGCATTTATGAAGTTTGGCCATATGTAATCTTCAGAGAAGATAAGATACTGTGCCTGAAGGTCAAAGGTGAAATAGAGAAGTCTGCTGTGGCTTACTTCTGCTCACTCACTGATGAACAGGGCTGGGGCAGAGTCCCTGCTGTGGGGTGGGAGAGTGGCTCTGAGAGCAGCGCACCTGCGGCAGGACAGGAGGGTTAGCCATTCTGTGTCCCAGCGCTTTCCATGGATCCAGTGTGTAGCTGCTGCTGGGAGCCCCTCACCTGTCTAGGCCTGTAGATGCTGAAAGGGAGGAGACACTTTCTGTGCAGCAGGCTGGAACCAGCAGGCTGTAGAAGCCAGTCTGCAGTGCTTCTTGGCTGGCACCTCACTGCTCTCTCCCTCCCAGTCACACATGTCGTGAGCCTATTCTTGGCTTTGTTGAGCTGTATTTAAACGTTATGTTGTGGAGTAGCTTCATTAGCGTCTTAGTCTGAAAGAGTGAGAGGTTATTTGTTGTACTTGGATAATAATTCAAACAGGAAAAGATAAGATTCAAATACAAGAAGCGTCTCCTGGCCTACCAGCCCTGCTGCTCACCCCCAAGTCTGACTCTTCTAAGTGGCCTTGCAGAGCCGTGTTGTGTGTGTGAGTCACAGAGCTGTGCGCTCTTTTTGTTTGAACGCATGCTGGAGTGCGCTGAGCCCCCCACCCCCACCCCCCCACCCCCC
>SJYG01000505.1:241400-252952 GCA_006410535.1 Litocranius walleri
TCAGTGCAGATGGATCCCCTGCACTTTAAAGCAGCTCTCTGTAACCCTCCCTGTGATGAGTGTTCCCAAGTTACCTAGCTGCCATGTAGTTTAATGGCCGGCCATTCAGGTGGTTTTTTGCCAATTTAAGCAGCATTGGGTGCATATACTTACATGTGTGCTAGTAATGTTTGCAGATTAAATTGTTAGGAGAGTCGATCAAAGCCCATACACATTGTAAATGTTTATAGTTGTTTCTAAACTGCCCTCTAAGGAGAGCACATCAGTGCGTGAAAGCAGCTGCTGCCTGTCTTCTCTCAGCCTGTTACCTGAGGGTTCAGTGTGCCAGTTAGGTTAAAACCTGCCATTGCATTTTCATTGCTTTTTCCCCTAAAAATGAGTAAAAATGAAATTTTGTTTAAAATATGTCTTTATTCCCTAATTTTTCTATTTGATTGTTGACATTTTAAAATTATTTTTGAGAGCTTTTACAAATAGCTGTTTTTGCAGTGTTACAAATATTCCCACTGTCACCTTTTTAAACCTTGGATATAATATTTTTCTGTGTATAAAGTTTTAATTTTTATGGGATCAAACTTATAATTCTTAAATAAGTTAATGACAAACAGTAACATAGATTTAATGTGTAGAGTGGTGTTTCTTTCTTAGAGAAGGTCTCCTTTCACACTGAGCATTTAAAAACAATCCTCGTATCATCCTCATGTATTTTCATAGTGCTCTGTATGTGTGCAGATCTCAGGTCCATCAGGAGTCTGTCATGATGTGAAGACACAGGGACACAGTGTCGTTTGCTTGGGCTTCTCAGCTGTTGCACCACTGTTCACTAATGTGTTTTGCTCTCTGGAAGGCTGCACCCCCGTTCTCATTTCTGTCTCCCTGGAGGCCCTGCCCCTGCACCTTGCCTGCCCCTGATGGAGCCTGTCGCAGCTCAGTGTTCGTCCCGGGGTGTGGAGTGTGATGTTTCCGGTGGGACATGAGAGAACAGTTAAAAACAATCGTGTTTCTTCAACGCCCAGTAGAGCAGTTGAGCTAGGATGCCGTGTCTGTTCAGGTGTGGTAGGCAGGCCTGCCCCCAGAGCGTGTGCCTGGGGTGGACTGCTTCTTGGGCTGAGGCCCACGTCGCTGGTTTGGGTCCTGAACCCTGGCTCGCCTGTGCCTGGTAGCAGGCTTGCTGGTTCACTCTCTAAGCAGTGTGGTGAAATTTTACTTTCAGAAGCTGATGGTTATTTACTGTTCAGGCCAGAATACTGGAGGGGGTAGCCATTCCCTTCTCCAGGGGATCTTCCCAACCCAGGGATTGAACCCAGGTCTCCTGCATTGCAGGTGGATTCTTTACCAGCTGAGACAAGGGAAGCCCAAGGATACTGGAGTGGGTAGCCTTTCCCTTCTCCAGGGGATCATCCCAACCCAGGGGTTGAACCAGGGTCTCCTGCATTGCAAGCGGATTCTTTGCCAGCTGAGCCACCAGGGAAGCCCCTTGGTGCGCTGTGGTCAGGCGATGGGACTTGTCTTGCTTTCTTATTTTCTGCTCCTCTCTGGAGAGGCCACGCCCCCACTGGCCCTGTGTGGCTTCACCTGCTGAAGAGTGAGCATCCTCGCCATCTGGCAGCCACACCTTTGAGAGAGGTGCCCGTGTGGCCTCGGGGTCCTGACTGCAGATGGAGCCGTAGTCTTCGTGCTGAGGAGCACGCCTGTGCGCTGGGAGCGCATCTGTGAGTGTCGTGTGTGCCCCTGGTCTCTCGGCTTGAGGGAGCTCCCCGTTGATGGGTGGAGGGGCAGGGAGGCACTGGTCTGCCCTCCTGGGAGAGGTGGCGTTTAAGCTGAGCCTCACCGGAGGCGAGGGGGTGCTTGCCAGGTGTGTGCGTCGGTGTCAAGGGGAACGGCCAGGTGGGAGGAGGGCAGGGCGACAGAGGCTTGAGGGCCTCGCTGGGCAGGAGGCGGCCCTGCACGTGCCAGACATTGAAGCCAGTGGCAGTGAACTGGGGGTAAGAGATTGAAGCCAGTGGGTGTGAACTAGGAGTAAGAGATTGAAGCCAGTGGGTGTGAACCGGGGGTAAGAGATTGAAGCCAGTGGGTGTGAACTGGGGGTAAGAGAGGGGCCTCGCCCTCGAACCCTCACCCCCGGGGCATTTAGGTTAATGATGCTGCAACTTACTCGTGAAGTCAATTTGGTGACTGTTTTGCTGACATGTACCTTTTTTAAAAGGTAAAACATAGCTTTAAGTATATTTTCTCGTAGTTGTAACAGCATTTTAAGAAATCTTGGCTCTTTAGTTGTACCCAAGTAATGAATATACATTAAATCTGGACAAAAAGAGAAGAAATTACAGATGTACACTTACCACTCCTATTCACAAATAAAGAGGATAACTAGAAGTGTGGTGGTATTTTTATCTAGAGCCTTCCCATAATTCTGAGCGTTTGCTTTAGGTTTTACCATTCCCTCTCCTCTTTTTAATTAATCAGTTAAGAATAAAATATTTTTCTGACCTTTGATGTGTGGTAGCTTTGAAGGTTTTTTTATTTGAATCCAAGAAATGAAATTTTCTATAGTGGAAAATATCTGGAGGATTTATTTCTTTGGCTGTAAATTTTGTCAGTGAGAAACTTGTTCTACACATTGTGTATTCCTTCACATATCAAAGTTGATTTTAATTTGGCTCATTGCTTGCTTACTGACACTATTCTGATGAGCTGTATGTGTTAACAAATTTAAGTTTATTAATTTTTCTAATGATTTATATGTTAAGATCTTGGACCTTTAATTTTATTTTGGATTAAATTCACAAAATTAAAATACCGTTGCAATATGGACTGAAACTGTTCTGGGGGGGATTGTCTGCAAGTATCTTTATTTGAAACATTTAACTTTCCCATTTGTTATTTCCATTCCTTCTGCATATCAACTAATGTTGGTCAGGATGTGGTTTTACTTATGCAAATAATTTTTTAAACTCTGGTAACAATGAAAAGTTGAGTTTTTCATTGACATTTTTATTGGGATAATTGTACAGTCACATGCTGTACATACCTGAATACACGAAAGGGCTGAATACACGGAAGAGCTGTTGGAAAGCCCCATGGGGAAGTCTTGGCCTGGCCTTCCCCTGGGGAGCTCTTACTGGGCTGTGGTGTGAGCTCACAGGCAGGGTGCTGCCAGTGCGCTGGTCTCACTCAGACCTCCCCAGTTCCACTTGAACTGACGTGTGTGTGTGTGTGTAAAGATTCTAGTCTTAGAAAACTACCAGCGTTATAACATTAACTAGATATGTGGCCTGGGGTTGGGGTGGGCTGGGGAAGGGGCCATTTAACCCCTGTGCCTGGGATTGCTTATCGTCAGACAGTTCGATTGGATGATCTCTACAATTCTTTTTCGGTCACAGCATTCTGTAATTTTTGCATGAGAGCATTTTAGAATTTGAAATGACACCCTTTGTCTTTTCTCTCTTTTTGTGTTTAGGAAGAAAAGGCTTCTCTTTTACATCGAACTCAGGAAGAAAGAAGAAAGAGGGAGGTAAGCAGTGTGTGACAGTCCTTGCCGACAAGCCGTTTCCGGAGCATTCAGCTGGGCCCTGCGTTTACTGTTTAATATATGTAGATATGTGTATATCTATGTGGCATAACGTGCATTTGTATGTATGTTAAACTTCTGAAACCATTCTGGATTTGTTGATTTTATGGTGAGTCATCTAATGTAGATGGGCTAAAAGAATGTAGAAAAAGTGGGCTTAAAAGAGCAGTTTTCAGAGTCGGGGAGGACATAGACTTTCAGTTCAAGTGGTTGCTTGTGGTGTGGCTTCCAGAAGGTGTAGGTGGTCTTGGCGTATAACGTCCGCATTTCACCAAGTAGAAGACTCCCTGTGAAAGCAGGGTGTCCGCACTGTGTGTGTGTTTGTGAAGAGGCTGAATACACGAAAGGGGCTAAGGACCCCTTTTATTCCAGTATAGTGCACATTTCATCTTTGGAGACAGTTTCTTAAAATGGCTTTACCTTGTTGACTGATCAGCAGTGTGGTGTCTTACGGCCTGCTTTTCTGGGTGGTTTCTTGGTTTGTTTTTAAGAAGTCATGCATCCCTTTAACGCATCCATATTGAGAGCTCGTCTTCTGGGTAGAGCTCTGCCGGCTGGGTGTGTGGGTGGGGATAAGGCAAGACAGTGTTCCTGCGGGGCGTGGACCGCAGATGTGAGGCAGGGTCCTGCAGCGAGGACCCGGAGGGCCTGCTGTCGGTGTTGGGGACAGGCGTCTCTGAGCTCGCCAGAGCTGAGTGGATTCCTGAAGGACGGAGCAGGAACAAGAGCAGCCGGAACAAGAGCCTTCTGGGCCAGGGAGTTGCGGGTGCAAGGACGCTGGGACAGGCTCTCCCGGCCTCCGGGCTGCTGGCGCAGGTCCTAGGCCAGGCGGTGCCTTGTCGGGCGCCTGCCTCCACACTGCAGGGTTAGCCCATTCCGTGGCCTCCACACTGGTTCCAGAGTGGATGATGCACCATGAGATCAACAGATCCAGAATGGTTTCTGAAGTTTAACATGCATGCAGATACATGTTATGGCACATACACATACATAGGGCCTCTCCAGCAGGTGCCACGACCCTCCCTCCCCACACTGGGACAACCGCAGATGTCTCCAGAAATCACCGAATGCTTCCTTGGTGGTGAAATTGCCCTCCCCCGAGAGTCACTGCCCGAAAGGAAAATATACTGAAAAACAAGGAGATGACACCGTAGCGGGTAGCCATTCCCTCCTCCAGAGAATCTCCGTGACCCAGGGTTCACGCCCGAGTCTCTGGCTCCGCCGGGGACCTCTTCACGGGCTCAGCCGCCAGGGATGCCTGTGCACTGGCTGCGGCGTCTGCTCTCCTCTGGCGCGCTCTCAGGCAGCCCTCTCTCCCTGTGGTGCTTCTGCTCCAGCTCCCGTCTCCTCCTCCTCCTCCTCGTGGGCTCACCTTACAGGTGTCATGTGGCCTTCACGCTGTGTCCTATGTGTCTCCCTTTTCCGTATGTTCATCCTTTTCAGTATCTGTGCTTTGATTTGGCTAGTCTCTTCTTGTCTAACTTCTGATTTACAAATGACCTCTAATTATTAAATACATCCACTGAGTTCTGAATTCTAGTTTTTATTTCAGTTCTAGAATTTTCTTTGATTCTTTTATTTACCAGTTCTCTTGTCTTTTAATTTCTTGAACATAATTTTAAAGATAATGTTTAAACTCCAGTGTTTGGAATTCCTGTGGGTTTTTTTGTGTTTGTCCTCTTGATTTTAAATTCTTGTCTTTTGCCTGGTTATTTTGGTTGAATACTGGGCATTGTATGTTCTAACCAGAATGATGCGTTCAGGTTCTAGAATGTGACCTCTTCTTCTTTTTGGAGAGCATTGCATTTATTTCTGGCAGGCAGTAGGGAGCAGGTCAATAAACCCCCTTTAACCGAGGGAGGGATGAGCTGGTTGCAGGCTGACTTTCAGGCCTTGTGAGGGCTGATCTATTTCCAGGACACCTGCCAGAGAACTGGAGTGTTACTGAGGCTTCCTGCCTAGTTAACAACTGAATGAACAGAAATGAATGTGTTGAAAATGCCTGGGATGATTTGAGTTTATCATCAAGTACCCTTAGAATCATAGTTATGAATTGATGCCCAAACTTGGCTCAAGCTCAGGGGTTCCCTCATAACCATCTCAAGCTCAGAAAATGCACTTTTGTGGCCTGGCCATGTGACTGTATGAGTGTGTGTGGCACTCACGCCTGTAGGTGGCATTCACAGAGGCTGTGAAGTGGCATCGTGTGCTAAGACAGAGCGCCGGTTCTCGTGTCACACCTGCGTTTGCTTTCTGATGCGTATCTTTTGGCATCCCTAGTCTCTGTGGAGAGTTGAGTCTCTGTGTCTTTGAAACAGGAGTGGCGCTTGCCTGGCAGGTTGCTATGGGGCCCCCTCAGACAGCAGCAGCTGCAGGGATTAGAACAGTGATGAATATTGTTTTTGCTGCATCACTGAAAGTTTTAAAGACAGCCTCAAGTTGATAATAATTGGAGTTTTCTGCTTCGAAATAGAGTGACCTTTAAAATAAATGCTTGTGTTTGTATTTTTTTTTTACTACTTAAAAGCTTTTTTTAATTGGAGGCTAATTACAATATTGCAGTAGTTTTTGCCATACATTGACATGAATCAGCCATGGATGTACATTGTGTTCCCTATCCTGAACCCACCTCCCTCTCCATCCCATCTCTCAGGGTCATCCCAGTTAAAAGCTTTTTTAAAAAAGTCTGATTGTCCTGGCAGAATTGTAAAATAGTTAGCTGTTTTGGAAAACAGTCCAGCAGTTCCTCAAATATTAATTCTATGCCTGGGTATACACCCAAGAGAAATGAAAACCTGTGTCCCCACAAAAGTCGGTACATGACTGTCCATGAATATTATTCATTATAGCCACAGTGGAAAGAGCCCAGGTGTCCACCAGCTGGTAAGTGAGTAAACGAAGAAGACAGACAGTGAAGCGGTCCTCGGAAGGGTGGTCACACAGGCTACACCGTGGCTAAGGCTGAAGAACACCATGCCGACGAACAGTCAGGCTCAGAGGCTGCACATTACGGTTCCCTTGGGTGGAGCGTGCAGGGGAGAGTTCCATGGAGACAGAAAGTTGACTGGTGGTTGCCAGGGCAGGGTGGCGGGGTGGCCTGGGACAGAGAGTGAGGGGTGGCTGATGGTCAGCGGGTCAGGGGTTTTACGAGGCCGAGTGATGAAAATGTTCTAAAGGCAGACAGTGGGCGTGACTGCACAACTCTGAATACATTAGAAAGTGGTGAGTGGCATGTTTCAAAGAGTGGATTTTGTGGTGTGTGGTCTTACTAGTAAATGTCATTTTCACTGATTCTGACCAATTGTTCTTCCTCCCTCTGTTATTCAGGAAGAAAGGCGAAGATTGAAAAATGCAATAATTATCCAGTCATTTATTCGAGGCTATAGAGACAGAAAACAGCAAGTAAGTCTGCTTTTAGCCTGAGAAGGAATTAGAGAGGCATGAGAAGACTTATTCAGCGTTGTATTCTTAGAGGTGGAACTCATTTTATGTGCATTTTTGTGTGTACTTGTTTAATGAAAGTTAATATTCAGAAAACAAGTCTGCAAAGCGATTATCCTTCAGTAAACAAAATTAAAAAAAAAAAAAGAAAGTTAATGTGGATAATAGTATTTTCCCCAACAAGTAATTTTACTAGTTTAGATGAGTTTTTTGGTGGTTTTTAAATTATAAAATACAAACCTAGGCCAAACCCGGGCTACAGATCACAGTAGACGGAGGTGGTGGTGACCCCTGTGGAGGGCGTGTAGCCAGGCTTGACTTACTCCCCAGGCTTGACCAGCCGTGGCCTCCACATGGCGTAGCCCTGGTGCGTGCCGTAGCCCTGGCGGGCAGTCTGCGCTCCCAGCTGGCCCTGGAGGCCTCGGGCTGCGCAAGCCCTGACGCTGCCCTCTGTCTCGGTCTGTTTCCAGTGTTCCATCCAGAGAAGTGCGTTCGACCGCTGTGCCAGCCTGTCCCAGTCCGGTGGCGCCTTTCCCCTTGCCAGCGGCCCCAACCTTACCCTCCTGGTGAGGCAGCTTCTGTTTTTTTACAGACAGAGTGAAGACTCGAAGCGTTTGGTGAGTGTTGGCTCTGCTTTCTCCGACTCTCGTGTGCGTGTTTTCCAGCTCTTGGTTCACTGTGGGCAGACAGCCCCTCCAGCACGGCTCTCCTGTGAACCTCCGCAGTCAGCGGCGATGGGTTGTCTTTGTGATCATGTGTTTTCCCTCTTAAAGCTGATACAGATTTTCGGTAGGCTTTTTCATTTTTTTTATTCACGGAAATTTCAGGTATATGGAACTGGGCTGCTCTGCTGTGCACGCACTGCGTACTGGAGCCCGGAGCCCGCCACCTACCACCATCCCTGGGCCCTCAGTGTCACAGCCTCAACCCGGGAGCACTTCAGAGCGAGGCTCTGACCTTGGGGGCCTCGCTCTGAAACACCCAGAACACAACTCTATAACTTAAAACATTCTGCAGGTTGTGAGGCTCCCAGTGGCGAGGAGTGTGTTAACGGGGGCGTCCATGATTGGCTCAGTCTCTCCAAACAGCGAGACTTGCCACTGTGTCCAGTTTCCCAGGAAGTAGTGGAGATGCCCGTATCATCATTAGCTTTAATGCACACTTATTCTTAGAAACCTTTATATGTAACAAAAGTTTCCATTTGAAGGAGGAGTCTACAGTGAAAGCTGAGCCTTCCGTGGTCCAGCCGTGCAACTGGCAGCACCCTTGTGGGAAACTCAAGTATAGGAGATGGAGGGTGCTTCACTGCCTGGGTGGGCTCTGGTTCTAACACCCATGCCTCTTCGAAGGGGCCGTGGGAGGAACATTCCATAGGTCTCGAGAGCGGTAAAGGTGGCTGCCTTAGACGCACCTTTTCTTGGCTCTGTCTGAACTCAATGAGGAGAGGAATGAAAAATGCACAGCAGCAAGGCCTCGGCACTCTATCGGAGTGTCCCTCTTTCCTGCGCTCGCAGACTGAAGGGCGGCTGTGGGGCGAGAGGGGCGGGAGGGTCGAGGGTCCCTCCAGAGCGCCCTTGCCTTTGGAGAGCGGCCCCTGGCTGCCCTGAGGTCTGGTCAGCAGTCCCACGTGGTTTCTAGGTGTGCAGTGGCTCAGCCCCACAGCTTACACAAAGTTAGAATTAGCCAGCTCCTCAAACCGGGTTCATACGACAAAAACGAACCAGATGGTTTATTCAGTTTGCAAACCAAAATGCAAGAGTAATAAACCAGTCACATAATACGGGGAGGGTAGGTCTCCTGCCCCATCTTCAGGTTCCCTGGTTCCTATCTGAAGAGCAGGTGTGACACCACTATTGGGAGTTTATTTATTTAAGGTGCTCCCTACAAAACAGCATATGTGGCTCTCCCTTCCTCACCTACTCCCTGGACTTATTTTTTATTATTATGACTAAACATGCTATCTGCTGAAATAGTGTTTTCTTTCGTGTAGTCTTCCTGAATTACTCTGGAGGTAAGTATGGGGTCGCTCTTATTTCCTCGTCTGTGATCTCTGAGGGTCGGGTCCTCTTCCAGCTGCTGCTCAGGCCGCTGGCACTCGCCCCGCCAGGCGTCCTCCGCGCCCGGGCGCTTGCTGCGCTGTGGCAGTGGTGCAGGTATCCTGGGACCCCTCACTTTGCTTCTCTTCAGTCTGAGATCCTCTCCTGATTGCATTCCTGTTCGCTTGGTTGGTGTACTGCCTCGTTTTACTGATACACACCGTCAGTTGACGTCCTGAGAAAGGATGCATAGAAGGAAAGTGTATGTAGTAAACTTATTCAGTTTATTTAGTAAACTTTAGTAAAGTGAATTTAGTTTAAAAAAAAAGCAGAAAAAAAAGTGAAGCAAAGCAGATATTTAATGTACTTAGAACTTTGGGAATGATGATATTGGTGCATTTCTCAAGAAATTTAAAAACAGTATAAAAGTCCAGTCCACTCCAGAGATACATTATACAGCACAGGGAATACAGCCAGTATTTTACGATAACTATAAGTGGAGTATCCCTTTAAGCATTCTAATCCTTATGCTGTGCCCGTGAGACATGCGTAATACTGCGCGCCCCTTACGTGCGCAAGTGTGCTCAGTCACGCCTGACTCTGTGAGGCCCTGTGGGCCGCAGCCCTCCAGGCTCCTCTGTCTGTGGGATGTTCCAGACAAGCATACTGGAGAGGGAGTTACCATTTCCTCCTCCAGCAACATCAGTTGTACCTTAATTAAAAAAAAAAAAAAAAAACACAGTCCAAGAAGTGTTAAAGAAAGTGCTTTGAGGGTTTCTTTCTGTGGTTGAACCATAATTACTTGATTAGTGTATTTACAACCTTATCCTTATAGTTCCTACAGTTGCCCATTAGATTGTTAGAGTGTTTACTACACCTTCTACTGTTATTTGTTAATGGGTTAAGAAGTGGGAATACCAGACCACC
The DNA here is from genome assembly GCA_006410535.1 of Litocranius walleri. Classification (NCBI taxonomy): domain Eukaryota; kingdom Metazoa; phylum Chordata; class Mammalia; order Artiodactyla; family Bovidae; genus Litocranius; species Litocranius walleri. Next base: position 251,376 of record SJYG01000505.1, read on the forward strand.
TGACCTGATAAATCTGTATGCAGGTCAGGAAGCAACAGTTAGAACCAGATATGGAACAACAGACTGGTTCCAAATTGCGAAAGGAGTTCGTCAAGGCTGTATATTGTCACTCTCCTTATTTAACTTATAATGCTAGGCTGGATGAAGCACAAGGTAGAATCAGGATTGCCGGGAGAAATATCAGTAACCTCAGATATTGATACCAGATGACATCACCCTTATAGCAGAAAGCAAAGAACTAAAGATCCTCTTGATGAAAGTAAAAGAGAAGAGTGAAAAAGTTGCCTTAAAACTCAGCATTCAGAAAACTGAGATCATGGCATCTGGTCCCATCACTTCATGGCAAATAGGTGGAGAAACAATGAAAACAGTGAGAGACTTTATTTTGGGGGGCTCTAAAATCACTGCAGATGGTGATTGCAGCCATGAAATTAAAAGACGCTTGTTCCTTGGATGCTGTTCATGGGGTTCTCAAGGCAAGAATACTGAAGTGGCTTGCCATTCCTTCTCCAGTGGACCACATTCTGTCAGTATTCTTGACTTGAGAACCCCATGAACAGCACGAAGAGGCAAAATGATAGGGTACTGAAAGAGGAACTCCCCAGGTCAGTAGGTGCCCAATATGCTACTGGAGATCAGTGGAGAAATAACTCCAGAAAGAATGAAAGGATGGAGCTAAAGCAAAAACAATACCCAGCTGTGGATGTGACTGGTGATAGAAGCAAGATCTGATGCCGTAAAGAGCAATATTGCATAGGAGCCTGGAATGTCAGGTCCATGAATCAAGGCAAATTGGAAGTGGTCAAACGAGATGACAAGGGTGAACGTCGACATTCTAGGAATCAGCGAACTAAAATGGACTGGAATGGGTGAATTTAACTCAGATGACTATTATATCTACTACTGTGGGCAGGAATCCCTCAGAAGAAATGGAGTAGCCATCATGGTCAGCAAGAGAGTCCGAAATGCAGTACTTGGATGCAATCTCAAAAACGACAGAATGATCTCTGTTTGTTTCCAAGGCAAACCATTCAATATCACAGTAATCTGAGTCTATGCCCCAACCAGTAATGCTGAAGAAGCCGAAGTTGAACGGTTTTATGAAGACCTACAAGACCTTTTAGATGTCCTTTTCATTATAGGGGACTGGAATGCTAAAGTAGGAACTCAAGAAACACCTGGAGTAACAGGCAAATTTGGCCTTGGAATGCAGAATGAAGCAGGGCAAAGACTAATAGAGTTTTGCCAAGAGAATGCACTGGTCATAGCAAACACAAGAGAAGACTCTACACATGGAATTCACCAGATGGTCAACACTGAAATCAGATTGATTATATTCTATGCAGCCAAAGATGGAGAAGCTCTTATACAGTCAACAGAAACAAGACCAGGAGCTGACTGTGGTTCAGATCATGAACTCCTTATTGCCAAATTTAGACTGAAATTGAAGAAAGTAGGGAAGACCGCTAAACCATTCAGGTATGACCTAAATCAAATCCCTTATGATTATACAGTGGAAGTGAGAAATAGATTTAAGGGACTAGATCTGATAGATAGAGTGCCTGATGAACTATGGA
>SJYG01000505.1:253553-285338 GCA_006410535.1 Litocranius walleri
CACAAGCTGGAATCAAGATTGCCGGGAGAAATATCAATAACCTCAGATATGCAGATGACACCACCCTTATGGCAGAAAGTGAGGAGGAGCTAAAGGGCCTCTTGATGAAAGTGAAAGAGGAGAGTGAAAAAGTTGGCTGAAAGCTCAACATTCAGAAAACAAAGATCATGGCATCCGGTCCCATCACTTCATGGGAAATAGATGGGGAAACAGTGGAAACAGTGTCAGACTTTATTTTTTTGGGCTCCAAAATCACTGCAGATGGTGACTGCAGCCATCAAATTAAAAGACGCTTACTCCTTGGAAGAAAAGTTATGACCAACCTAGACAGCATATTCAAAAGCAGAGACATCACTTTGCCGACTAAGTTCCGTCTAGTCAAGGCTATGGTTTCTCCTGTGGTCATGTATGGATGTGAGAGGTGGACTGTGAAGAAGGCTGAGCACCGAAGAATTGATGCTTTTGAACTGTGGTGTTAGAGAAGTCTCTTGAGAGTCCCTGGGACTTCAAGGAGATCCAGCCAGTCCATTCTGAAGGAGATTAACCCTGGGATTTCTTTGGAAGGAATGATGCTAAAGCTGAAACTCCAGTACTTTGGCCACCTCATGAGAAGAGCTGACTCATTGGAAAAGACTCTGATGCTGGGAGGGATTGGGGGCAGGAGGAGAAGGGGACGACGGAGGATGAGATGGCTGGATGGCATCACGGACTCGATGGATGTGAGTCTGAGTGAACTCCGGGAGATGATGATGAACAGGGAGGCCTGGTGTGCTGCGATTCATGGGGTCGCAAAGAGTTGGACACGACTGAGCAACTGAACTGAACTGAACTGTTCCTTGGAAGAAAAGCTATGACCAACCTAGACAGCATATTGAAAAGCAGAGACGTTACTTTTCCAACAGAGATCCATCTAGTCAAGGCTATGGTTTTTCCAGTAGTCATGTATGGATGTAAGAGTTGGACCATAAAGAAAGCTGAGTGCTAAAGAATTAATGCATTTGAACTGTGGTGTTGGAGAAGACTCTTGAGAGTCCCTTGGACTGCAGGGAGGTTCAACCAGTCCATCCTAAAGGAAATCAGTCCTGAATATTCGTTGGAAGGACTGCTGCTGAAGCTGAAGCACCAGTCCTTTGGCCCCCTGATGCAAAGAATGGATTCATTTGAAAAGACCCTGATGCTGGGAAAGATTGAAGGTGGGAGGAGAAAGGGGCGACAGAGGATGAAATGGTTGGATGGCATCACTGACTCGATGGACTTGAGTTTGAGCAAGCTCCAGGAGTTGGTGATGGACAGGGAGGCCTGGCGTGCTGCCGTCCATGGGGTCGCAGGGAGTCGGACAGGACTGAGAGACTGAACCAAACTGCACTGAATGGATAGCATGGATGTTAGAATGCACCACGTGTCCGATAGCGCAGAGAACATCTGTGTCATGCTGGTTCCTGCGGAAACACGGACAGGCAGCTCCGAATGCCTCCAGATGAGCTTTTGTGCAGGCAGATGGACAGTTGGGCTGGCTCTCAGAGTTCCTTTCCACAAGCTGTGGGCCCGCTAGGCATTTACCAGGCAGAACCTTTGTGCTCAGACTTTGATAACATCTCATAGTGAGTGAGCTTCACTGTCAGAGGAGAGACTGAACATGAGAGGCACGCGTGAGGGGCTCTTAATTGTAACTGTTTCTGTTGATGAATGAGCAGGCAGCAACAAACACATCGCAGAGAAAGTGGGTCCAGGAGGTTCCTTGTTGGATGTGGTGTTTTCAGTCGCTCATGGCAGCGGCGTCCACACTGGAGAGGCTCCTGGGTGGAGCTGGATGGGAGTCTGAGTCCACGCTTGCTGAGCCTGTGGCCCCATCACTGGTCGTGTCCAGGACGGTGGGGGTTCAGGCCATCCCCCCACAGCTCTGACCTTTTCTCCCCTCACTGTGATGGGATTCCTCCATCTAGCTGTGACATACCTCTCCCCTGACGTGTTCCACACCTGGCCTTGTAGCGGACGTGCTGGGGCTATAAGATCGCCTTTTCCACCAGCATTTCACGGGTTTGGGGAGGAGAGCGTCCACAGAAACGGTGCTGGAAGCTAGAGAAGACAGGAAGGAACCGCTGTCCCTTGTAATTTAGGATTAAAGCTGTAATTCTCAGTGTTTTTATTGTGGGCTGCTAAATTTTGCAGTGGATTGTTTTTGTTTCACACCTGTGTGAGTTTTCAAGTACTTTTAATGTTTAGTAATTTAACTTCATGCTGATGTGCTCTTTTAGAGTGGAAAAGTCAGGATGTGTGAATCCTGCTCACCAAAAACTTGACTTAGAAGATTAATTTAACTACGTCTTGATTATTTTGATTGTGTCTGGCAATTAAGGAAATTTGGCATGTTATGTGATTAGAAAGCAGTTAACTTCCTACGGACTGACGAGTTGTGTGCTTTGCTTTTTCAGATATGGATGTATCAGAACCTGATTAGACACAGTGCTCTGTTTGTCCAGCAGTTGGAAGGATCTGAGAGACTCACATGCTTGTTTCAAATAAAGAGGCTGATGAGCCTCTGTTGCAGGTAAACCCGCTGTCATCGCCCCAGCGCGGGTGGCGGGTGGCGTGGTGGTCTCATTGTCTAGAAAAACACTGTTTGTGTTTCAGTGTCTTAGTGGGTTTCCTGTTGTTGTTGGATTTGGTTTGGGGGGTGGGGGTTGAGACTGAAATGTTAATGTGTATTAGTTTTTACTCCTCTGATCCTCTCTTTAGAAATTAAAATGTAGTTAAGTGTACCTTCCAGGAGCTGTTTTCTTCCAGGTGTGGCCTGGAATCGCCCTGTGGGACGTCAGGCATCTGGTTGCTTGGCGAGTGGACAGGCCAGCTGAAAGGCCCGTCTCTGTGCCGCTGGTCACTGATCCCAGGCCTCGGGGTCGCTGCCTGCGGGTGAAGGGTCAGGCCTTTCATCAGGCTGTCCTGACCTGTGTCCTGGACTCAGTACAGAGCACATTGAGGCAATTTGAACAGTAGCACTCGAATGAAAAAGCAAATTAACGTCGTCACCATTTTTCTAAAATTTGATGATGTCTGCACCGTAGCCACCTTTCGAATGATTCTGAGCCTTTAATACACTTTGAGCTACTTTTCTGGAAGCTGCGTGTAGTGAGGTCTATTTAGGGCTTCTATCAGAATGAGGCCTGTGAGCTGGCTTTCCCAGATCCTGAGCTGCGCTAGAGGCAAAATGGAAAACCCCCAAAGAGAGAATGTGAACGATCGAGGGTCCCAGGAGATCTTTTTTTTTTCCAAACCCCTTTTATTTCTCAAAAAAACGTCCTTTGTAGAACACACTGTGTGTGTGGATTCTCTGAAGCAGGGGTCCGTGGACCTCCTCTGTAGATGTCTGCACGGCACAGTGGGGCCTGGGTGCCGTGGCCTCTGTTACGCACACGGCTTTTCCTCACAAGCCCTCAGAGGTGTCAGGCATGCCCTCCCCCAGAGCAGCAGTTTGCGGCTCTCTTGACCTGGGGGTTGTAGTTTGTAGCACTCAATGTGATCCCAGTGCAGTTGCTGCTTTTCTCCCCAGCTCTCTGCCTGACATGAGAAGAGTGGCAGGGACGCCTTACCCCCTTGCCCCTGGGTTCAGGGTCCATTCGCTGCAGTTGCTCTCTGTCCGTCTGCACACACAGTGCGCTGTTTTTCTGGCGTGTGTGGAAGGGGGCTGTAGACAGCATGGCGCTTCACTGCTCCCCTGTACTTGTCCTGGGAAAGCGCATTCTGTTAACGGCAGTGCTATTTTCTCCTCTGAGAGAACACGTGGTAATTCTCTGGTGTTGTGATCTGCTCCCTATTCAGATTTCCTGTTATCTCAAAAGCTTTGTCTTCTCAGTTTGTTTTGATGACCCTTGCATCCCTTTGGTTCCTTCATCTCCTCTGTTTCCTTTCAGCAGGGTGTCAGGTCTGGAGGAATCCTTTTCTCCCCTTGTCCCTTTGGGGCTGATGCAGCCTGTGTGGTGGGCGTGGCCCCGTGTGGTGCAGCGCTTGCCTGCCAGGATCCTAGCCTGCAGCCACTTGATCCTGCAGGTCTCCAGACTCTGCCCAGTGGCACCCTGTGAGAGTTGCTGGCACGGGGCACACTCGATTCATTTTAAACGTGTATAACCAGACTGCCTCGGAGCGGGGCGTGTGAGAGACCCAGCACCTCACACCACCACCGTGTCGCAAGGCGTGTCTGTGCTCAGCGAGGCCCAGCAGGCCTGCGCTGTCCTCTCTTGTTAGGGCGCTGCCTTCCACCTGGGGTTTTCACATTTGATGATCTGTGCTTGATGCTGTTGTTGTGTCCATGGCTCATTCAATGCTGATTTTTCCAATGGTGTTGTTTCTTCAGTGCTGGTTTGTTGGCTTGTGAAAAGGACCCTGCTTCCTTTCCATTTAGGCTCATTCCGCCTCGTGTTGCCTTTCAGCGCTTGATGGAGGGAGCTCTTCTCAGAAGCCCCCCACCCCGTCTTTCAAGCCTCCATGTCTCCTGGGACCACTGTACTTTGGGCTCACTTAATACCTCCCCTGCAAGCCCAAGTTTGGGACTGTTTTCTCTGGGGAAGCTGGTTCTCTTAGATGAGGAGTGAAATTTTAACAAAGTAAAATTAAAACAATAATCTGTTAGAAACGTCAGTTGTTTTATGTTGCCTGCCATGTGCAGGGCGCTGAATTTTAGATGTGTAGGCAAGTTACCAGAGAAGGGGCGTGCACCACCTTCTTTCTTAGTCCCTGTCTAGAGCAAGATTCAGGTCCACTGTCTAGAGCAAGAAAAGTGTAGACCAAGAACCAGAGGCTGGTCCCTGCTGCGAGAGGAGGAGGAGCCCAGGGTGGAGCAGAAGAGTCCAGGCCCAGCGTGGGGAGTGCAGGCGGGACTGATCGTTGAGTTGGTAATGCTCAGTGTTAGGCAAAGTCAGGACTCGCGTGTGAGCGCATGCCAGTGACTTCACTTCACTGGTTACTCAAGGAGGGAGCCCGTAAGATGTTCCAGCCGACTCAGATGAGCCTGCCTCAGGGCGTTTGTGTTCCTTGTCTGACAGAGCCCTCTGCATTGCCAGGAACAGAAGTAATTCGTGTGGCTCTGTGTGGGAAACACTTGCTCTGCCGTCAGCTTTCTCCAGGCAGAGCCTGTCTGCAGGGTTGGGGGCGAGCCTGTGGAAGGCGGGGGCGGAGGGAACCCAGTGACTGAGCTGAGCTGGCCACCAGTCTCCCTCGCCCCGCCTCCCCCCTATTTCGCAGTCGGGCGATTTTTCCCTGCAGCAAGCCCGTTGGTCCCCGTGCTGAGAGCTGTGATGGAGGGTGGCCACAGGGGTCTTGTTGGCTCGGCTGTGAGAGGAATTGAGAAGAGAGAAGAGCTCTGCACGTGCACAGACGCGGGCCCGGATGGGAGGGGTGGTGGGGCCTGGAGAGTGGCGTGCGGAAGCTGACAGCCTGCCGAGTGAGGGTCCTGGGGCAGGGAGATGGACCTGGGGAGCCCGGCCTGAAACGGGCAGAGGCTGTGTGGCTGGAGGGCCTGGGGTCGGGCCTGGCTGCAGCCGGGATGGGTTACTTATTGTCTCAAGAAACAGCCCAAGGCAAAGGAGACATGTAGATGTCCACTGAGCACCTGAAACTGCGTTCACGGAAATTGTGCGTCAGACCACAGTAAAGCACGCTGGTCCGGCTGCTAGAACGGCTACACTTGAAAGTGTCAGGACCGTGTGAGGCGGGGACGGAGCAGCTGGGGCTCTCAGCACCGCCTCTCACGCTGATGGTTCCTTACGATGCCCGGGTGCCGTGTGGCCTGCAGTCCCTCGCCCAGGAGCTCACCCAGGAAAGGGAGGCAGGTCCACAAGGCTGCTTGGAATGTTCAGACAGCTTTATTTGTAACAAGAAAAGACTGGAAATGAGCCGGGTCCCCGTCAGCACGTGAACAGATAACTGAAACCTGATTTTCCGTGCTGTGGAGAAGTGCTAGCAGTAAAGGGACCACGTTGTTAGTGTGCCGGCTGAGTCTTCACAAAGTGGCTGAGGGAAGACCCTAGGCGTTGATGTGCACGTTCTGTGTGGTTCCTTCTGTGTAGAACAGTAGAAAGTGCAGCCGAGTCTCTAGGGACAGCACAGCTGGGGGAGAGTGGAGGGGACTTTACCAGAGGGCCGAGAGGTGGAGTGGAAGCGTGCCCAGTGTCTGCACTGGTGCTATGTCAGGGCTCACTGCTGTCGCTGTTCAGTTGCTCAGTCGTGTCCCAAGCTCTGCAGCCCCACGGACTGCAGCACGCCAGGCCTCCCTGTCCTCCACTGTCTCTCCAGTGTGCTCGCACTCATGTCCATCGAGTCGGCGATGCCATCCAGCCAGCTCATCCTCTCTCCCCCTCTCCTCAACCTTTCCCAGCATCAGCATCATTTCTAATGAATCGGCTCTTCCCATCGGGTGGCCAGAGTATTGGAGCTTCAGCTTCAGCGTCAGTCCTTCCAGTGAATGTTCAAGGTTGAGTTCACTAAGGATTGACTGGTTTGATCTCTTGGCATTCCGAGTGACTCTCAGGAGTCTTCTCCAGCACCAGAGTTTGAAAGCATCAATTCTTCGGTGCTCAGCCTTCTTTATGGTCCAGTTATCACATCTGAACATGACTACTGGAAAAACCGTAGCTTTGATTCTACAGAGCTTTGTTGGCAAAGTAACGTCTCTACATTTTAATACTCTAGATTTGTTACAACTTTCCTTCCAAGGAGCAAGTATCTTAATTTTGTGGCCGCAGTCACTGTCTGTGGTGATTTTTGAGCCCAAGAAAATAAAATTTGCCTCTCTTTCCACTTTTCTCATCTGTTTGCCTCAAAGTGATGGGACTGGATGCCATGATCTTAGTTTTTTTTAATGAACTCACTGTATTGTCTGCTTCAGATGGGTACAAATTATCACATGTAAATTATGTCTCCATAAAGTTGATTTTTAAAAAATACTTTCTCTGAAAATAAAACTTAGTTTTGTAACAGCTAAGCCTTCCTTTCTGCCTGTAATTCTCATAGAGAGATCAGAGTCTTTAGTTAAAATGCTGGGTGACTAAGGACCAGAAGTAGATTAAGCTGTCTTCTTGGGGGATGTTTGAGGCATGAGAAATCTTGAAGGAGGCATGTTTGAAGGAGCTGGTGGGCACTTCTGAGGAGCCCCACTAGCTGAGTTGGGTCAGGTGGAGCACGGGTGGGCTAGGGCCCTCCACGGTCAGAGCCTCCCCACACTGACTTTCCTCGCCTGCTTCTCCCTCCCGCCTTGATTGTGTGTGTCCCTCTTTCAGCCCGGAGCCAGCATCCTGTGTGGCTTGTAATGAGGACTCAAAGTGCAAGCGACACGGTGCTTGGCTGTTTCCTGAGGCCCGTCTGCTTTTGGGGACGTTGTAGGACTAGGGCAGAGGGGCCCGAGCACTTCCCATGCCCGAGTGAGGAGAGTGTGCGGGTCCCTGGGAGGCGCTCGCCGCCTGCTGCTCCCCTTGCCCGTGAGGAGAAGTGTGCGGGCCCCTGGGTGGCGCTCGCCGCCTGCTGCTCCCCATGCCCGTGAGGAGAGTGTGCGGGCCTCTGGGTGGCGCTCGCCACCTGCTGCCTCTAGACGCCTTTTCTGCTTTTGCAGACTGCTGCGGAGCTGTAACGACGACAGTCTGAATGTTGCGCTGCCCATGAGGATGCTGGAGGTGTTCTCCTCTGAGGATACTTACTTGCCTGTTTTACAAGATGCTAGCTACGTGGTGTCCATCATTGAACAAATTTTGCACTACATGGTTCAGAATGGTGAGTTGGTGGTATCAGAACTGAGGGTGGCGCTGTTGTGAGCAGTTGACAGTGGCCAGGGCACTTTTGAGGGCAGGGACTGCGAGTCTGCGGCTGGGATCGGACCTTTGTGGGTCACAGATTCTAGCATCTCTCCTCTTCTCTACCCGCCTCAGAATTTGGAAACGCATCTAGTCTCTAACTTTCCCTGTTGCTTGAAAGTGAAGGAAACTAGGTCATCCGAGGTACAGATACCTGGGTCCGCTGGGCTGGACCAGGCTGGGTTGTGCTGCCATGGCTAAACTTGACAGCCTGCTTGCTGGGCACAGTCAGCCTCCAGCACAGCGACATGCCGACCCACCTGGAGAGGGCCTGTCCCGGGAATCAAGTGGTTCAGTAGAGAAGCGGAAGATGCTCAGTTTGTTTGAGGTTTCTTATTGACACGCATCTTCAAGCGACTGCCCTGTTGGGTGCAGTAACCTCGATCTGAAAGTTCTCTGAGGACATGTTAGTGACACTGGCAGAAGGACGAGAACGTGCACGCAGTTGTTAAGACTTCTCTGACAGTTGAGTACCGTAAAATAAATCTTCTCAAGTTTATTCCAGGGAGTCCCTGGTGGCCTCGTGGTTAGGACTCGGCACTTTCAGTGCCAGGGGCCCTGGTTCAGCCCCTCGCTGGGGAACTGAGATCCCACAGGCCACACCACATGGTCAGCAACAGCAGCAAAACTCTGACTTGCTCTTGCAGGTGGGGTATCGACGCTCCTGGAGTCCAGGAGCCTTAACGTTAAAATGGGTGTGTTACTGGTCATAAAAGGAGCTATCAAAAGACATTCCAGGAAGCAATAATTAAATTCTTATACATCCAGCCTTACTGATTGGCTGGTTAAAAAAAAAAGAAGCCCTACTTAGTTTGTTGAAAAATTAGGGAAATTACTGAGTTAATTAAAAGTAAATTGAAAATTACAGAATTTGATCTTTAAAGGACAAATTTTAAAGTCCACTGTGTTGATGTGTCATTGCATATATTGATATTAGGGCTAAGCATTTCATAAAAAATCTTCACTTTTGCTCTCTAAAAGTGTGAAGAAGATAACTAAGGAATATGAATCATTCTTGAATGTGTCATGAACTAGGCAACACTTTGAAATCTTACACAGAAAGTGCTGCTTCCAGCATCTTCTGTGGCATAGCTGTGTTTCATCTTTTTTGATGAGTTACTTCCTGACATCACTAGTCTATAGCATTCTAGCGTCCTCTTTATCCATCAGTCTGTGTTGCCATGCACCAGGCTGCCTTAGCCTGGAGCTTTTCAGAGTCGGGCCTCTGCTGCTCCTTGATGCGCTGTCCTGCTTTCAGCCTGTTCAGTTTACACATGTGTGATGCTGGTAGAATAATGTGACTGACACTCCAGAATTCTTCTTGATAGGTTTAAAATTTTTTTGATCTATTTGTTTTTTCAGGTTTTTAAAAAAAAAATTTTGAGTGTGTTTTGACTGTGATGTGCTTTCACTGCTGAGCGGCTTTCTCTGGCTGCAGCGAATGGGGGCTCCTCTCTAGTTACTTGGGTCCTTGGGCCTCTCATTGCAGCGGCTTCTTTGCTTACGGCTCCCGGGTTCTAGAACACAGGCTTGACAGTTGTGGCTCATGGGCTTGGTTGCTCCCTGGAATGTGGGGTCTGTGTGGGCCAGGGATCAAACCTGTTTCTCCTGCATTGGCAGGTGGGTCCTTAACCACTGGACCACCAGGGAGGGCCCTGTATTTTCAGTTTTATAGCAGAAGAGCTTTCCCTGTCTTGTAAAGTGTTGCTGGTTAAGCAGTGTCTTTGAGGTTAGGGTTGGAGTGGTCATGGAGCAGGTCTAGTGGTCCCCTGTGGGGACGCCCTGTTCAGCAGCCAAACCTTGGGGTGCAGAGTGGGGAGCCCCCGGCAAGTGGGGAGTGTGTTCGTGCATGCTTACAATGGCGAGGTGCTCACAGACTACAGCTGGAGGTGCATGTCCTGCCGCAGGAGAGGGCGCGGCCCCGCAGGGCTAGTGGCCTGGGATGTTAGAGGTGGCAGAGGAGCCCTCCCACAGCTCAGGCGGGCCATGCCCGTGTGTCTGCTTCACACAGGTCGCCTGTAAAACACGTGAGCACCTCGGTGCCCACGCTGTGGTCTCCAGAGGGAGCCGTTCCTTTAAAGGGAACTTGAGTCCCGGAAGGAACGGCTGGGAGATGAGCAGGCGGGACCTGGACATCTTGTCTCGTCAGAAGGCAGACAGGCAAGCCCGCTGGCCAGAGTCTGGGCGTGGGGTGGCAGCCAGGAGTACAGCGCTGTGGACGGAGTCTGCTCAGGGCCTGCAGTCCTGGGTCAGCGTGATGGTCTCTACAGCCACACAGCGGCGTGGTTACTTGGAGGATGCCTAGGAGACAGCTTTTGAAAATCCCACTGTGAGCTTTTTACTTGGCTCCTGATTTCAGGCAAACTAGTTAAAAAAATGTTTAGAGACAGTGGAGACTGGTCACTCATAGGTATTTGTGGTATTAAGAAGTTGTTATTAATGTATTTTAAGATAATAGAGTTCTTTGATGATGTGCTGAAATAGTTGTAGCTTGGGCGGGCCCCAGGTGGGAGGTGGTCTAGGTGATTGGGTGTGGTTGATCGTTATTGGTGCTGAGCAGTGGGTTCCTCGACTTTACACATCACTTCAAGCTTCTTGGGAACCAAAAGGTTTACTTGATAGAAACTTGAAGGAAAGAAACTAACTTGAATTTGGACTTATGGAGATTTATAAAGAGCAGTTAAAAACTGCCAAGTTTTTTTTCCCCTTGTTGTAAAAAAAAAAAAGAGAGAGAGGTATTGATAGTTTAATACAAATTGATACAACTTATAAATATGTTTTTCTTTTCTTTCAGGGTATTATAGATCTCTCTATTTGTTAATTAACAGCAAGCTTCCATCAAGTATTGAATATTCTGATTTGTCTCGAGTTCCTATAGCAAAAATTTTGCTAGAGAATGTTTTAAAACCATTGCACTTTACGTACAACTCCTGTCCAGAAGGTGCAAGGTGAGAATGAAATCAGTTTATTGATTTTGTAATTTCACAAGATCTGTATCTAACAATAAATTTGACACAGGATGCTGTCTGAAATATAGACTTGAAAGTCAGTTTTGCTTTATTAGTGTGACTCAGTTTAAAGAAAAATCTACTTTTTCTATCTGGCCTGCACCCAACATAAATTTATAATTCTGGTGAACTGGTTATTTTCTTGCTTTCTAGTAGCTATCAGAACATAGAAAAACATAGCAAAGTTTCGTTTTGTTTTTAATAGGAATGATAGAGCATTAAGTTTAGGGTGCTCTAGTTAATTTGAAAAACAACATGACTGACGAAAAGGTTATTTTGTGAACAATGATTTTAATCAGTGATTTTGTGAACAGCGTGTTTTGATTATGAGCTTCTGTTTTTCTTCATTAGGCAGCAGGTTTTTACAGCCTTCACGAAGGAGGTCCTGGTGGCCCCCTTCACCGAACAGATCTTCCACTTCATCATCCCTGCCCTGGCGGATGCGCGGGCCGCCTTCCCCTACGAGCCTTTCCTGACTGCACTGCTGTCCCTGGAAGGCAGACGCCTCACCACCAGTGGGGGCGCACCGTGGCTCTTCTACTTCGTTTTAACTGTTGGTGACAATTATTTGGGTATGAAACATAGGGTGTCCCGCTGAGCTCACCTAGAGGCAGCATGCGTAGATGGGAGCAGGACGGGGCGGGGTGCACGGCCGCGTGTCTCCTTGTCAGCATGGCCTCTGGGGGAGGAGCTCCTTGGAAGAGCACGTTTGCTTAAGGCCGTGGCCTGGCCAGTGTCCCCGGGCATAGTGTCCAGGCAGGATGAAAAGTCTGATTTAACAGGGCCGCACAGATTAAAAAGAATTTTAGAGTTGAATGGGCCGATTTCTGAGTGCGGGGCTGTTTTTCCCCATTTGTGCTAAACTGCTGGGTTGCCCGTCGTAGCATTTTGTTTTCTTAGGCTAATATATTTGAGTGCCCACATCTGCACATGAAATATTAGAAATGTAATGTGTGTCCTTGCCAGAAATGCCTCTCGGAGTGCAGGAGAAGTGGTCCCCCACGTCTACCAGTTTCTTACCCCTCCTAACTAACCGTGTGGCTGTCTCACCAAGGCGCGCTCTCCGAGGACGGGCTGTTGGCGCACCTGCGAGTCCTCCAGGCCCTCCTGTCCCAGCTCCCTGTTTCGCCTGCCCGCGCCAGCGGCCAGGATGCGGCCAGCGACTCAGACGAAGAGGAGGGAGAGGAGGCTGACAGGCCGGCCAGCGCTCCGGTGAGCCCCAAGCTGTGCGTGTGCACGCCCTGCGCTCCCCAGGCCTCTTCCTTACACCTGTGCTCAGACGTGTGGGCATGTGCAGATGTGCGTTTGCTTTTCGTGTAAAATAGGAGCACAGGCTGTCAGTTTAGTTTGTTGATCAGTCGCTCAGTCGTGTCTGACTCTTTGCGACCCCGTGGACTGCAGCAGGCCAGGGTGCCCTGTCCTTCACCATCTCCTGGAGTTTGCTCAGATTCACGTCCATTGAGTCAGCAGTGATATCTGACCACTTCATCCTCTGTCACCCCTTCTCCCGTTGCCTTCAGTCTTTCCCAGAATCAAGGTCTTTTCTAGCACAGAGAGATGCAGTTTCATGTTTGGCCTTTCATTGCCAAGTAGGGCTACTCTTTGTGTCAGTCCAGGTACTGTTCAGGACACCACTCTGCGAGTGAAGCTGTTGGGCTGGAAGGTCAAGCTCCTGTTTACAGGAGGAGCACTCACTGTGTGCCAGGCACTATTCTACTCTTTATTTTTAAGGATTTTTAAAAATAACAGCTTGATTGACATACATTTTACCATAAAATTCACCCTTTAATTTTTTTAAATAAATTCTTATCTGTCTGTTTTTTTTTTTTTTTTTTTGCCTCATGGCGTGTGGCTCTTGTAAGATCTCTTAGTTGCCCAGCCAGGAATTGACTCTGTGCCTTCTGCAGTGGAAGTGCCGAGTCCTGACCACTGGGCCACCAGGAAAGTCCCGGAATGAGCCCACTTAAAGTGATGCACTGTTCAGTGACGTTTCAGTGTGTGAGCGTGACTAGGCATGTGCTGCCACTGAGTCTAGAACGTCTTCATCCCTCTACAGAGAAGCCCCAGTCAGGCCCTTTCCTCCTGCTCCCCAGCCCCTAAACGAAAAGCAGGGTCAGGCTTCCTCTTAACTGTCTCTTGAACACTGCAGAGCATCTTTTGTCTCTTTCACAGGTTTTATAGATGGTAAACTTTATGATTCACTTTGAAACTCATTTTATGCACCTTGTCACATTATATCTCCAAGTTCCCCTTCCCCCTCTTCTTACCTAGCAGTGTGTTTTCAAGGAATAAAAACTTTATGCCACGCACACACAGCCTGTCTTACCTAAGTGCTGTAGTCTGCCACTGATGTCTTTTCTCTCAGTCACACAGTTGCAGTGCCTTGAGGTGCGGCTGCACTAGGTTAAGGGTTTGTTTGTTTGTTTGTTTAGAATATGTCTCTCTGGTTGGTGCCAAGTCTGGTCCCAGGAAAACACACTTGACAATATGCTGGAGGAGGGGGGTCGGGGGTTGGAGTGGAAGGGTTCAGAGGCTCCCTTAGCAGAGAGGAAGCCGGCCCAGCAGCAGGGTGGGGGTCAGCCAGTGTGGCCAGGCCAGGGCTGCCACAAAGGGCAGAACAGGGGCTGTGATGGGCGCTGGGACTCTTGCTGCATCTTGTTGCAACTCAGATGCAGAAGAGTGTGAATTGCATGGTCAGAAAAAAGTGAGATCTGATCAATGAAAAGTAGATAAAACTTCTGTTTTCAGAAGACAATTTGTTCATACTTACCTTCTAGAGACTCTGTGACATTTAAATATTATCTGTGTAAGCATACCTCATTTTATTATATTTCTCAGCTACTCTGTTTTTATACATTAAAAGTTTTTGGCAGTTCTGTGTTGTCAGATGATGGTGAGCATTTTTAGCAATAAAACATTTTTAAATTAAGGTAGGTCATTGTTTTATTAGACATTGCCATCACATTATGCACTTACTAGGCTACAATAGAAAATAAACACAGTCTTTCACATGCATTGGTAAGCCAGGAAGTTCATGTGACTCACTTTATTTCGATGTTCGCTTTGCCGTGGTGATCTGAGCCACTCCTGCGCCATCTCCACCGAGTGCCGCTACACAGTGTAATTTGTGCCTAAGTGTGAAAGAGGAGAGAGAGAGCTGGCTCAAAACTCAGCATCAGAAAGCGAACGTCATGGCACCCGGTCCCATCGCTTCATGGCAAATCGAGGGGGGAACAGTGACAGATTTCATTTTCTTGGGCTCCGACATCACTGCAGACAGTGACTGCAGCCACAAGACAAAGACGCCTGCTCCTTGGAAGAAAAGCCGTGACAGACATAGCATGTTGAAGAGCAGAGACACCAGCTTGTTGACGGGGGTCTGCTAGTCAAAGCTGCTGGCTCCTCAGGTGGTCATACACAGATGCGAGAGCTAGACCCTGAAGAAGGCGGAGTGCTGAAGAGTGGGTGCTTTTGAACTGTGGTGCTAGAGAAGACTCTTGAGGGTCCCTTGGACTGCAAGGAGATGAAACCAGTTATTCCTAAAGGAAATCAGTCCAGAATATTCTTTGAAAGGACTGGTGCTGAAGCTCCAGTACTTTGGAAGAGCCGACTCATTTGAGAAGACCCTGATGCTGGGAAAGATTGAGGGCAAAAGGAGAAGGGGACGACAGAGGATGAGATGGTTGGATGGCATCACCGACTGAATGGAGATGAGTTTGAGCAAGCTCTGGGAGATGGTGGAGGACGGGGAAGCCTGGCGTGCTACAGTCCATGCGGTTGCAAAGAGTCAGACATGACTGAGCGACTGAGCAGCAACAGGAAAGTGAAGATACATGCGTATGAGATACATCTCTCATAGAGCACTTTATTTGGTAGGTTGTTACAGATTCCATAAATGACATTCATCCAGGTTTCCCAGCAGGACAGTCAGCAGTACCCAAAACTACGTACGTGATCGTTTTATTCACTCATATATATGCATATGTGCCTGCATATATGAGGAGAGTGTGTGTCTCGTTAATATACCAGGTAGGTGAACGTTACTGAGTATTCGCTCAGACTTTACTCAGTGTATCAGATATTCTAGAGAGAAGGTTTATGTATTTCTTTTGATTTTTTTTTTTTAAGTTTTTAAATATTTGCTTAAACTGTGACATCTCAAGTCATTTAAAGTGGAAATTTTGGCCGGTGATGATCCGTTTTCACACAGGGGTGCTTCGTCTGGAGCGGTCTGAACCGTGGAGTGGGCCCTGCTCTCAGTGTGAGGACTGGGAGCTCCGTCAGTCCCCCCCACGCCGCGCGCCCACGGCCCTGCTCCACAGGCGCAGAGGGACCTGCAGGGGGTGCCTTCGGTCTGCAGGGGACGTGAGGGCCCCTCGGTGCACGACTTAGCAGAGACGCTGGTGTTGTCCGTCGTGATGCGGATAACCTTTAGATAGTGCCTCTGTCGCGTGTGAGTCGCGCTGGGCTCTGCCAGGACGTGGCTGACTGAGCGGTCCCTCTGCCTTTCAGGAGGACGGGCGGCTGTCGGTGCTGCACATCGCCGAGGAGTGCCTGAAGAAGCTGGACGCGAAGCAGCAGACGAGCACACTGCTGAGCCTGGTGTGGAGGGGCTCGGCCAGCGAGGAGGCCTTCACGCTGATGGCGGCCATCTGCCACACGCTCATGGTGCAGCACCGCGTCCCGGTGCCCCGGGCCAGGCGAGTGCCATGCCCCTGCCGCGCAGGCACCCCGGGCCTCCCCCCAGGGGGCTCAGGCCTGCCCGGGCCGGTGAGGAGCTGGCAGAGGCTCTCCTCTGCGGGCTGCGTCACGGCTCGGGCTGCCAGATTGCCGGGACGGTTTACTTTGGTGCCTGAGGAATCCTTTTGTTCTTCAAAGCAGTGAAGTGAATGTTTGAAGGACAAAACATGGAAGTTTAAATGTGGCCAGTGGATGTGACAGTAACTTTCAGCTCCCCTTTCCCTGTGCTTTGAAGGATAGCCAAGCAGGTTCCTAGACTTCAGCAGACACGTGCTCAGGGCAGGATGTGAGAGTGGACCCGGACGTGGCGGGTCCACCGGAAGCTGAGGCCCTCCTGCTGCGGGCACGTGGGGGCGTGCGTCCCCGGCGGCCTGCAGAACCCCCTCTTCTTGTGAAGAGCTGTTTCTCTGGCTAGGAAAGCATTCTCTGACGCGAGCTGTATGCAGGCAGTACTTGCCACAGCGGCCTTGTAAGCAGTCATGCGGCCAGCTAGTTAGGCGCTATCCTTGCTCGCTGCTGTTTATTACTGTCTGAGGAAGTGAGGCGGCGCGAGGCAGTGAGCCCTGGGTGAGCTGATGAGCTCACTGTGGGCTGATTGCATCAGAGCAGGATGTGAGATCTGAGGACCTGCAGCCCAAGCAGGCTGCTGGTTTTATTGGAGCTCTAAGTCCATTGCTCTGGGCATTAATGACTGGACTTGATGTATCACTCACTGCCCTGGCCTGAGGTTTACTACAGAACCGCTTCCAAAAGGTGTTTAATGGGAGAGGAGCTTTCTATGTAGCCTAGGTTTTATGAGTACAGCACCTGTTTCCTTTAAGAAAGTACTCTAGGAATTTTATTTATGGTTTAACTCTATTAGGTTCTGAGTATTTAGAGTGTTTTCATAGCTCGTAAAAGAGCAAATAGGCTTATTTTCGCTGTTGTAGATGTTAACTGCTTTCAGCTTTTTACGAAGGTATTTAAAAGATGATTAGTAAAGTCTAGGCTGATAACTCTCTCTCAGCTCCTCCCAGGCTCGTAGTAGTCCCTCCTATTTTCAGGGCTGGGATTTGTGGCCTTCGCTTCTGTTTACCATTGATCGTCAGTAACTCTGAAGGAATTTGGAGGCCCTTTCTACGTTGATATGGGAAGGTTTCTAAGATACATGCTTAAAGAATGGAGATGAGTTTGAGCAAGCTCTGGGAGATGGTGGAGGACGGGGAAGCCTGGCGTGCTACAGTCCATGCGGTTGCAAAGAGTCAGACATGACTGAGCGACTGAGCAGCAACAGGAAAGTGAAGATACATGCGTATGAGATACATCTCTCATAGAGCACTTTATTTGGTAGGTTGTTACAGATTCCATAAATGACATTCATCCAGGTTTCCCAGCAGGACAGTCAGCAGTACCCAAAACTACGTACGTGATCGTTTTATTCACTCATATATATGCATATGTGCCTGCATATATGAGGAGAGTGTGTGTCTCGTTAATATACCAGGTAGGTGAACGTTACTGAGTATTCGCTCAGACTTTACTCAGTGTATCAGATATTCTAGAGAGAAGGTTTATGTATTTCTTTTGATTTTTTTTTTTTAAGTTTTTAAATATTTGCTTAAACTGTGACATCTCAAGTCATTTAAAGTGGAAATTTTGGCCGGTGATGATCCGTTTTCACACAGGGGTGCTTCGTCTGGAGCGGTCTGAACCGTGGAGTGGGCCCTGCTCTCAGTGTGAGGACTGGGAGCTCCGTCAGTCCCCCCCACGCCGCGCGCCCACGGCCCTGCTCCACAGGCGCAGAGGGACCTGCAGGGGGTGCCTTCGGTCTGCAGGGGACGTGAGGGCCCCTCGGTGCACGACTTAGCAGAGACGCTGGTGTTGTCCGTCGTGATGCGGATAACCTTTAGATAGTGCCTCTGTCGCGTGTGAGTCGCGCTGGGCTCTGCCAGGACGTGGCTGACTGAGCGGTCCCTCTGCCTTTCAGGAGGACGGGCGGCTGTCGGTGCTGCACATCGCCGAGGAGTGCCTGAAGAAGCTGGACGCGAAGCAGCAGACGAGCACACTGCTGAGCCTGGTGTGGAGGGGCTCGGCCAGCGAGGAGGCCTTCACGCTGATGGCGGCCATCTGCCACACGCTCATGGTGCAGCACCGCGTCCCGGTGCCCCGGGCCAGGCGAGTGCCATGCCCCTGCCGCGCAGGCACCCCGGGCCTCCCCCCAGGGGGCTCAGGCCTGCCCGGGCCGGTGAGGAGCTGGCAGAGGCTCTCCTCTGCGGGCTGCGTCACGGCTCGGGCTGCCAGATTGCCGGGACGGTTTACTTTGGTGCCTGAGGAATCCTTTTGTTCTTCAAAGCAGTGAAGTGAATGTTTGAAGGACAAAACATGGAAGTTTAAATGTGGCCAGTGGATGTGACAGTAACTTTCAGCTCCCCTTTCCCTGTGCTTTGAAGGATAGCCAAGCAGGTTCCTAGACTTCAGCAGACACGTGCTCAGGGCAGGATGTGAGAGTGGACCCGGACGTGGCGGGTCCACCGGAAGCTGAGGCCCTCCTGCTGCGGGCACGTGGGGGCGTGCGTCCCCGGCGGCCTGCAGAACCCCCTCTTCTTGTGAAGAGCTGTTTCTCTGGCTAGGAAAGCATTCTCTGACGCGAGCTGTATGCAGGCAGTACTTGCCACAGCGGCCTTGTAAGCAGTCATGCGGCCAGCTAGTTAGGCGCTATCCTTGCTCGCTGCTGTTTATTACTGTCTGAGGAAGTGAGGCGGCGCGAGGCAGTGAGCCCTGGGTGAGCTGATGAGCTCACTGTGGGCTGATTGCATCAGAGCAGGATGTGAGATCTGAGGACCTGCAGCCCAAGCAGGCTGCTGGTTTTATTGGAGCTCTAAGTCCATTGCTCTGGGCATTAATGACTGGACTTGATGTATCACTCACTGCCCTGGCCTGAGGTTTACTACAGAACCGCTTCCAAAAGGTGTTTAATGGGAGAGGAGCTTTCTATGTAGCCTAGGTTTTATGAGTACAGCACCTGTTTCCTTTAAGAAAGTACTCTAGGAATTTTATTTATGGTTTAACTCTATTAGGTTCTGAGTATTTAGAGTGTTTTCATAGCTCGTAAAAGAGCAAATAGGCTTATTTTCGCTGTTGTAGATGTTAACTGCTTTCAGCTTTTTACGAAGGTATTTAAAAGATGATTAGTAAAGTCTAGGCTGATAACTCTCTCTCAGCTCCTCCCAGGCTCGTAGTAGTCCCTCCTATTTTCAGGGCTGGGATTTGTGGCCTTCGCTTCTGTTTACCATTGATCGTCAGTAACTCTGAAGGAATTTGGAGGCCCTTTCTACGTTGATATGGGAAGGTTTCTAAGATACATGCTTAAGTGAAAAAAAGTTTCAGAACAGTGAGTAATAATGTTTTGTGTCTTAAAAGGTGGGAAAGGTAGAATGTGTATTTGCATAAAGAAACCTGGCAGCATTCACAGGAAATTCACAAACGTGATTAATTACGTCTGGTTCTGTGGGGGTGGGGGCTGCGGGTCGAGGAGGTGGAGAGTGGACTTTGAACTGTATTCTTTAACAGGGTTTTGGGTTTTGAATTATGTGAATTATTTTAATTTTTAAAGATTAAGTAGTTAATGAACTTCTATCTCCTTTTATGAAAGTCTATAGATCTTACCACTGAACTTGGAAATCTGAATAAATTTTTGAATTAAAAATTGTTCTTCTTTTGGAAAACACATTCACTAACTTGGAATGTGAGCAGGCATTCACTGGTTGTCCTGGGGATGGGAGAAGGCCGGCTCTCTCCCAGTGTCACGAGAACTGAGCCTTGCACATGGATACTTCGCAGCCACTGAGGACAGCGGCTTGCAGGCGCTCGGCTTTGCCCCTGGCCGACTCTCCTCTGGCTTTGTGGGCAGGAGTCCGGTGTTTTACTGGCGGGTTCATGCTGCTGGGAGCTATCCACAGTGCAGGAGGGCCCGCTCGCTGCCACTCGTCTCCCTGGCGCCCCGCGTGGTGCCGGGACCCTGACCCTGGCCTCCCCCTCCACCACGTCCCTGTCCTGGGAGCCGGTCTGCATGCTGCCTGGCAGACCCAGGGCTCGCCTGAGCTTCCTTTGCTCCTGGGCTGCTCCTCCTCACTGCCTTCTGCAGGCGCGTCCTGGCCTCTGCGTCAGTGTTTCCTAACCTTGCCCTGTCTTCCTGTTCAGTGTCTTTCTTCCTCGCTGCCTGGTAGATTCTCTGCAGTCTTGTCCACGCAGACGGCTTTCCCGAGCCCCAGACTCGACTTCAGCCCCTCGGCAGGGCTGCCCTCTCCTTTCACAGTGCCTGCGGTGGAGCTCAGCATCTTCCCCAGAACCTGGGGTCATGCTGGGGCTGCGGTGTCCCGAGGACGGCCGCTAGTGGAGCGTGGCCCCTGCGCTCCCCTGGGCACACCCGCTGCGTTGCAGGTGCTCCTTGCAGCCCCACGTGGCCGGCTCCTCAGCACAGGCGGCCTTGTGGAGCGGTGCGGCCTTGTGGAGCGGTGCTGCCCGGGCGGCGAGGCTGAGACTCGCGCCTGTCTCAGTGACTCCCTGTGTGCGCTCAGGCCCCATGGTGTGTGAGTGCTGCGGGCTTCCTGTCGCGTGCTCCCGACTGAATTCGTTGTCTTGCTTAAACACCTGCCGGTGAATCCTTCTGTTGGGGAAATCTTCCCCTTCCTCTGCTGACTGTGGCACAGGTCCTTTGCTAAGCCAGCGCTGCTTGCCTCTCCGCTGCTTCTCGCTGTGGAAGGCTGCCGCTGCCTGAGCCCAGCCCCGCTCCTTTCACGCTGCGCTTCCCCCTCTGCCTCCAGGTGCTCCACGCCTCCCCCTCTGCCTGAGCTAGTGTCTGAGCAAAGACAGCTGCCGCCCTCCTGCCTCCTCCTGGCTGCCGTGTCCGTCAGAGCCCTGCAGAGGCTGTCGCCTTTCAGAAACCCTCCTGGTTTATATCCTGAGATTTCACCTGTGACTACAGCTCCCAGGGAACCTTTCACTTTACTGTAGGGTCTCCCTTTTAGAGAGCTGATTTCAAGGAGTTTGGATTTATACTTAAGGTGGGCAGAAGAGCATATTCTTGGGGGCTCTTTTGTTTCATTAACATCTAAAGATTTTGAAATGGCATTTTAAACATTATGTCTTAAGGATCATGGCCCCCTGGTAACTCAGATTGTAAAGAATCTGCCTGCAATTTGGGAGACTTGGGTCCGATCCCTGGGTCGGGAAGATCCCCTGGAGAAGGAAATGGCAACTCACTCCAGTATTCTTGCCTGAAGAATTCCATGGATGGAAGAGCCTGGTGGGCTACAGTCCATGGCGTCGTAAAGAGTTGGACACAACTGAGCAACTAACACTTTAACGATCAGAAAGGTTGATGTGACCATTTTCCTTTAGTTTTCTTGTTCATATATCAAATAAGGCATTAGAATTAGTTTTATTATATCCTATGCTTAGTTTTTCTACCAGAATCTAGAACAAGCCGGCCTAATTGCGCCTCGCGTCACTGGCCACTGGTACGGGCGGCCGTGCGCAGCCCTTCCGTGTCTGCTCTCTGAACACCACTAATGTGGTCATGGACACTCCTTAGCTCTTGATCATAGAATCATAGTTTTAATAATTTGAGATAAAGTGATTATGCAGATGACTTCAGAGGAGAAGAATACAAATTCGTGTTTTGTGTATGTCCCAGAAGTAGTCTACACTGTTCATGTTTTTGTAAACAAATTTTTATAGGATTTTAGAACCAATACTGAGAATGTACCTACAGAGAGAAACAGGTTTTTTTGGGGGGGGTACTGTGGTTTCATGTTTACTTTTATTATCAATGATATTTTCAATATAAATGATAGATTTAAGGAGCTGTTTGATTATTGTTATAATTTGTATTGGTACAAAGATCACATAAAATTTGTGAGCTTTTTAACATTTCGGTACACAATGATTTTATTGTCTATCTTGAACTCATATTTATAAATGAGTTGGCAGCAGTTATTGTTGGAGATATCAAATTAATAAACTAGGCCTGCTTTAGTCAAATTTAGGAATATAATTTATAGTGAGTTTTGAAACATAGTTTTCTAAACATTTTTGACACTTCACACTAAATACAAGTAAACTTGGAAAAGCATACACAAAGCCTATTTAAAAGTTTTTTTGTTGTAAGTTTTCTTGTAAGAAAAGCAAGGGGAGGGATTATCCAAGAAGTTGGGTAAGGTAACAGCGGTGCTCCTGCAGTGTGAGTGGAGGTACGCTTCTTCAGTCTGTTCTCTTGGAAGCCTGAGAGGAGCCTTGCTGACAGGGGAAGGGAGCTGCCTGTGTGGCTTGGTGCCGGGACACTCACCGAGTGCAGCTATCTGTCGAAGCTGAGCTTCTGTCCTTGGTCCCCGGTTTGTCTGTGAAGGAAAGATGTTTTAGCAGGTTGCCTCAAACTGAAATTCATCTTAAAACTTTTACTATCATTAAGGAAATTGGAGTTTATTTTTTATCTTGCATTATCTCACAGATGAAATTTGTATATGTATTTTTGTATTGACTTTGCCAAAAAAGTGATCCTTTGAGCAGGAAAACACAAAGATCATATTTCCGCCGGTGGCTGTAGAAGTGGACTGGTCCTTGGGCGGCTGACCTGTCGTATTTCTCTTACCTGTGACGCCTTTACACACAGAGAAGGTCTCTGAGAACGCCTTGCTGTCGCGACCTTTACTGCCTGTGTGTGGGCAGGAGTCTTCCACTGTGTTCTCTTTTATAACTTAAATTGTCCTTGCAGACAGAATGCTCTGAATTTATGACCTAGGTTGGAAATATTGCCCTTTACTAATTAACTCATAACGTTGTCTTGGCTAAATAAAGCTTAATGGGTAGTTTTAACTATGTCCCAGTGTATGTAAAGCATACGTCACTTCCTCTCCTTTTAGCAGTCAAGCCCAAATAACATTAACTTATAGAAAAAGGTTTAATGATTTGTGTTTTTATTGCCTATTGAGTGATTAATTTAGAAACTGTTTCAGAATGTTGACTTGAAGTATAACTTTTGAAATGCATATGTGTATTCAAGAGGAAAGATGTTAATTACAACCTTGGGTGAAAGGCTGTGTTAGAGGAGGATGTGTTGAGAGAACCCACTTTTGTGTACTCTGTCCAGTGTGTCTGGGTGATTTACTCCAAGATACTAACTGATTACTTCTGGGAAGATGGGTGAAATGCTGTGGAAGACCTTGTCTCTCATGTTGCTGCTGTTAAGAAAAAAGAGGACGTGCCTCCTTAGAGCAGTCCTTGCTCGGGTCTGTGAGGAGCAAGTGTCACGATCTGTATTAACACCAAGTTAAGACATCACATCAGTGAAGTTACACTAGACAGTCCATTCTTTTACAGAGGCCTCGGTTTTTTGATTAAAGACAAATAAGGCACGAGAACCTACTTGAACTTTTTTGTTGAAAGTTCATGGTTTTCATAGTTTTGTTTTTATTGTTTTCCGTGGTTTATTTATTTGATCTGTTTTCTTCGCATTTTTCATTATTCCAGTAATTCTTATTTTTTTAACTTCTCAACCAAATGAATTAGTGTGGTGCCGATACCATATGTGAGTGTGTACTCAGGACAGGTGTAACTCACTTCTGCAGACTCTTCTACTTTTAAGCTGGAAGAGACCTTTTAGCCTTGGTGTAGTAGGGTCCCCTCATTCTCTGATGAAAGCGTTGCTCTGGGCCGTGTGCCACTGGAAGGGTGGTGGGCAGAGTGATCGGATAGAGTCCCTGCGGCCTGAGACTCACGATTCCAGGGCATCTCGCGTAGTCGTTTGTGCTTTCAGTGGTTTTTAGATGACTATCTTTTTTCAGATGCACTTATTCTTGGCAGCACTGGGTCTTGCTGCTGCGAGAGGGCTTCCTCTGCCTGTGAGTCTTGGCTGTGGTGCCCGGCTTCTCACTGTGCTGGCTTCTCCTGTCGTGGAGCGCGGGCCCTAGGCCTGCAGGCTCAGGACTTGTAGCCCTCGGGCTTTGTTATGGGATCTTCCCAGACCAGGCATCCAACCCGCGTCCCCTGTGTTGGCGGGTGGATTCTTATCCACTGGACCACTAGGGAAGCTCAGTGATATGCTTTTAATGTCATTTGGACATCTCAAAATGCACCATGCTAAGACAGGATTGGATTTTTAAAAACCAGTACTCTATAACCCCTGTTGGATACTTAGAAAATGC
The DNA here is from genome assembly GCA_006410535.1 of Litocranius walleri. Taxonomy (NCBI): domain Eukaryota; kingdom Metazoa; phylum Chordata; class Mammalia; order Artiodactyla; family Bovidae; genus Litocranius; species Litocranius walleri. The sequence continues at coordinate 277,317 of SJYG01000505.1, forward strand.
TAGTGCTGAGGAATATATCTGATGTTTTTGACTGAATGCAGGAAAATAACCAACTTGAGACTTGAAGAGTGATTTATTTATCTAAACCCCATTCATTTCTCTTCCACTACGGGCATTCAAATTAAAACACTCTTGGCAAAGTTTGTTCTGTTAAAATACCTTTTATTATGCTCAGAACAGTATGTGCAGCAACTGGTAACCAACTCGGTAGAGAACTGTGGGTGCACATTGCCTGGTGCTCTCATGTAGATCATCCCGTTACTGTTGGTGCTGGCCGAGGAGACCCCAGGCCGGCAGCCTCACTGTTGAGGAGAGAGGGCAGCCTCTGCTGGCTGCGTCACAAGCTCGCTTGGCAGCGTGGGTCCAGCGCCATCTCAGAGGTCTTTTCCACCCTGAGAATACAGTGATTCCGTGTTAAATTCAGCATCCCACAAAAAGTGTGTAAGACGAGATGGATGTACGTTTCCAAAACACAGAACCCTGCTCTCATGCTATTTGCATCCTGAAGTTTTGGTGCCAGGCTCGTTCCGCGTGCGCTAACTCCACCATGAAGGCTTTATCCTCTTCAGTGCTGCTCGCTGAGCCAGCTCAGTCTGTGCTCTTGGATGTCATGGTTCTTCTGAGATGATTCTAAAGGCAGATCACATCCCTTTCTTAAAACCATGTTTCCCTACTGTCTTAAACCTTTTCTTGGTGTGATCAGTCTCTTAAGTTTGGAATTTAATTTCTGAGTCCTGCCCATCTGAAAATGTGATTAGAAATTAAGTCCTATTACAAAAATGCAGTATAGTAAGTAAAACTAATTTAAAATTAACCTTAGGTACCCCCAAAGCTCCTTAGTCTTCTGATTTTATACAGGAGAGGTTTTTTTAAGCCTTTAAAATTATTTTTAGATTTAAATTAATTTTGACATGTTAGCATTAAAAAACACATTTACACATTTGTGTGTGTGTGTGTTTTAAAGGTAGGGCATTAAAACCAGTTGGTAAATGTTGCTGCGTGTTAGTATATTAGTGACGCAGCACTGGAGTACATTGCTGTGCTGTGGTATGTCCTGAGGGGTAGCACGCGCGGGTGTGCGTGTGAAGGGCACGCACAGTGCTCTTTGGGGTCAGTCTCACAGGCGCAGCTTGGGGCTGGCGTAGTGCCGTAGCAGTGAGCACAGGCCCCCAGCAGTCGGGGTGCTTGGGGTCTTCTCAGCTGTGGGAGCAGCCCGCCGTGGGAGGCGTTAGGACAGATATCTTCTCAGTTGCACATTATCTTCAGTCTGTCACTTTTCTCTTTTTGAAGAAATATATTGAATGACGATTTGCTAACTCTTACTTATTTTCCCCATTCCTTTTTAGGCTTCTCTACAGTTTAGCCTTCAATGCCAGGTTTCTGAGACATCTCTGGTTTCTCATATCTTCAATGACAACGCGGATGATCACAGGGTAGGTGTTACACAGACTGCCACATTGAGCTTAAGGACGTGACAAGTGGCCGCCAAATAAAAAGCTCTGTGAGGAGGTATTTTTAAGCACTACTTACACCAAGCTTATTTCATTAGGGAAAAAAGTCTAGATGTCTCAGTTTCACAAAAAGAAAAAATTAATGCCTAATCTGTGTATATTATTAAGTGTATGGCTTTATCTGAGGGTGAATTTGTTTTACAAATCATAGCTGGCCCTCCCTGAGGTCTGGGGGTCGAGACTCGGCGCTGCCGCTGCAGGCGGCACAGGCAGCCCCACTGGTCAGGGAGCTGAGGCCCTGATGCTGCTTGGTGTGGCCACACACACAAAATCCCAGTCATTTTGGGGAGACCAGAAACTTGACATTTCTTTGCTTCATATGTCTTTTCTGTGCTTTGGATAGTGAAGATACGGACTTGAAGCAAATCTACCACCATTACAAACATTAAAACATACGAAATACTGTAAAAATTGGTTTCTAAACCTCTTTGTTGAAATAATTTGATTTTTTATATGAAGTCTTGTGTAATTTGCAGGCTAGAATCTTTAATGTCTGTATTTATTGAATGTGTGTAATATGTCAAGAATTCATTTGATACTGATAAACTCTTCATGGTAAGCAGATGGAGGCCCTTGCCATGCTGAAATTCTCTGTGAGGGCTCTGTCCTCTGCGGTAGTGTGAGAAGAAGTGTGAGCTCAGTTCTCGGAGACTCAGCTTCCCACGCACACCTACCTGCAGTGGTCACTGCCGGAGGCCCCACCTGCAGCCGCCAGCCCACCTGCCCAGCTGCAGGGCAGCCTCTGGCAGGAGGGACCCAAGATGGGAAGCCGCATTGGAGTCTGGGCGCCTGGCGCTGCGCTCGGTACCACCCGCTGCCCTCCTCCCCTGCTCTGTGGCCGCCGCCCAGCTGTGCTCTCTGGGTTGGAGCTCGTTGGGGTGGAGGGTGGAAGAGTGCCTGTGGGTGGCCCCCGCCAGCCCGTGCCAGGAAGCCTCAGAGAGGGACTGGCAGGCGCTCGCAGCACAGGTGGAGGTGCGCTTGTGCGACTTTAACGCGTCTTTGTGAGTGACCGCGCTGCGGCTGAAGGAACGCAGAGCGGCAAGCCCTGTATCTCACAGCCCAGCAGTAGAGGTGTGGGAGAAGTGGCTTCTGTCCAGAACGTACCTTCTGTATCCTTGCATTTCCAAGTTAAGGCGAGAGGTTTCTGGCTTCTGTGTGTATGTGTATTTCAGCCGCTGGTGGCTGTGCCCACCTTGGCGTTGGTGAGCAACAGGTTTGTTCAATCAAGAGAGCCTGGGGGTCACTGGGGCCGGAGGTCATCATCGCCCTGCAGGTGTCTGGGCTTAGCAGCAGGACTCCAGCCCGGCCCTGCCTGCCGACGGCCTGCTGGTTCCTAGTGGGGGCCTCCCGCAGGGGGGGGGTGGGCACGGTGTCTGCAAGTGTTGCCGTCATGGCGGTGCTGATTGTATTAGATTGTTAGTGTTCAAAGTCCGTGAAGTGACACACGTTTTTAAAACCTCATTATTCTTAGCCCATTTGAGAATGTGTTTCTTTTTGCTCATATGATTTATTCAAGTCCCACAAGAAACTTACAGTATGTGTCAACACCTTCCTGGTGTGTGGCTCACCATGCTTATTAGAATAAATGAAGGTGAAGTGCCTGATTCCCCTGAAAACAGCACGAAGTGTATTTTGAAAGTGGTTTGGCAGCAGGGCTTACACAGCTGGGACTCTGAGCTTTGGCAAGCACGAGGCTAATGGGGAGCATGTCCGGGTGTGGACTCCTGGCCTCCACCTCCCTTGGTCTCAGGGCGCTCCGGCTCCTCGGTGATTGGGGTGCAGGTGCAGCTGAGAGGGCCAGAGCCTAGCCTGCCCCGGGCCTGTGCGGCGCGGCTGGCCTGCTCCACCCTCTTTGGCTCAGCGGGGGCTGTTGTGACTGCACCCTGCCCGTCCCTCTCCACGTCAACTGCAGTGGCTAGCGGTGCTCGGGCAGCCCTCCTAAAGCTTAAACCTTTGCAAGGCAAAACGCATTCTCTGAAAACTGCAGAGAACAAGCTCCGTCAGCTCAGGCGGCAAATGCGTTGCCAAAGCGTTCCCCCTCGGGAGACCCTTGTTCTGAGGGTGCATGCAGAAGGGAGGGCTTGTCTGACGTCTCGTTCATGCGGCTGGTCCAGCCAGCTCTCCCAGTCACAAGTCAGTGTCTTTTCCTTTTGTTGTAGTAAATTATGGACTTTTTATTTGCACAAGGAGATCAAACCAGTCAATCCTAGAAGAAGTCAACCCTGAATATTCATTGGAAAAACTGATATTGAAGCTGAAGCTCCAATTCTTTGGCCACCTGATGTGAAGAGCCAACTCATTGTGATAGACCCTGATGCTGGGAACATGTGAGAGCAGGAGCAGAAGGGGATGACAGAGGATGAGGTGACTGGATGGCGTCCCCAGCTCAATGGACATGAGTCTGCCAAGCTCCAGGAGGTAGTGAAGGACAGTGAAGCCTGGTGTGCTGCAGTCCATGGGGTTGGAAAGAGCTGGACACGGCTGAGCAACAAGTCTTTGAGATGGGCCTGTTTTCAAAGAAATATTTGAGTCGGTGTTAATGGCAAAAAGGATGGTCAGCAGAGAGTCAAGAGACAGTACTCATGCCCATCCTGGTTTGTTAAGGCCACAGGCACGTAACTGACCCTTCTTGCCAGTCACCTCTCTGTCATTCAGATGAACTGACCTCATGGGGTTAGAGAGAGCAAGTGAGCAAACATTGAGCGCTTGCCCCGATCTCGTTTGCGGGAAGCAGTTTAAGAGTTTTCTGAATCCTGGCACGTAGGTGCGTGGTGGGCGATGAGGATTTCAAGTGCGAGTGTTGTCAGCAAGGCACAGCTAAGCAGTCTAATCATGCATTTAGACTCAGGACATGCTCTCTCCACGTGGCAGCTGGTCAGCCCGACTTGTCCCGTGTCCCCCTCAGTGTTGTTTGGCAGCATCTACAGTCTTTGTGCTTCTGCAGCTGAAAGATAGAAACCATTAGCCTCAGTCACTCGGCAAAGCAGACGGTGCTACGCCTTGTTTCCTCTTCTGTGCAGATGGCACAGGGCTGGGCTTGGTGGGGTTCCTCGGCAATGAGTGGCAGGAGGCTCCTCTCCCTCAGGGCTTGGCCTTGCTCTGGGCGCACAGCCTGTCCCTCTCGTCCCCTGTGGGTGGTGGGGGAGGTGACAGGACGGTCGTGCTTGTCCCTCTGTGTGCTCTCGCTGCACCTTTACTGTGGGCAGGTGGCGTCCCTTGGCGGGGAGCTCTGTGCTGAGTGCCGCTGCGTGTCTGGACTGTGTTTGTGCCCAGCCGGGCTCCTGTGTGAGCGCTGGAGCTGGCCTGCTGGCCCCTGAGCAGGGCTGCTGGTCACCTGGCACCAGGTGGCTCCCCCTCTCCCACAGCGAGAGCGGCGCCTCCGGTGGCCTCAGCTCCAGCCCTGCCTCCTGGGGGACGGTGGCAGTGCCGGCGGGCCAGCCCCTGGAGAGCCGCGCCTCACCTCCTAGACGGGAGTGGCTGCGTGGGACTGAGGACCCAGGGGAGCGGTGGGGCAGGTGGGAGCAGGCCGGCCGGCAGGCTGCCGGCCCAGGACTGGATGGGTGGGCGCTGGGGACCTGGAAAGCTGTGTGAGCCCGTGTTCGGTGGGGGTGTAGGGTGAAGGCCCCAGCTCTTGGGAGGGAAGGGGTCGGCCCACCTAGAGCTGCCCCAGGCCCGCGGGTCTCCTACCAGGGAGCGCGGCTGCGGGTCTGGTGAGTGGAGGCACGGTGCAGGGCTGGAGCGGTGATGGTCTGCAGCTGCGTCTCTGGGTTCAGGAGTGAGCTGCCTCCACTGCCCCTCAGTCTACAGCCCTGGACAAACCTTTCCTGAGACCGGAACCGTCTGCCTTTGTAGAGGGGACGGGGGCGGGGCTCAGCGCAAGTAGCAGAGTGTGTGTCCTGAAGAGCGCTGCCGCAGACCCTGACTGCCCTTCAGGGAACCTTGGGGCCGTGGCCACTCTCAAACAACTAGCTTCATCCAGTGGAAAATCGCAGCAGGGACGTTCATGAAGACCGGTGGCTTGGTGTCCTATTCTTTAATTTACGTTACTTATTAACCTGTGTTGTTAGAGTGACTTTGCCTCCCCTCTGAGTCTTTGAATTGCTAATGTAAATGTTATTTTCCCTGATTATGTTTGTCTGATGTCATGTCTTAATTTGTTCCCAAACTCAGCCATCGTGTTAATTTCTCCTTTCTCCCAATTCAAGGTCTATGGTGCCACTGCTTCAGGTGATGTCAAGGGGCTCACCTATGTCTTTTGAAGATTCGAGTAGAATCATCCCACTCTTTTACCTGTTTAGCTCCTTGTTCAGTCACTCACTGATTTCCATTCATGATAACGAATTCTTCGGAGACCCCATAGAAGGTGAGAATTCTGAGCAATCCATTTGTTGCTGACCTCATGCCGTGTCCATTTTCATAGACGAGAGAAAAGTTTTCAGTCTTTGAGTGTGTAAGAAATGGGAGGGGGAGCCCAAATATAATAGAAAATTGGACTATGTTTTTCAGTTGTAGGTCAAAGACAATCGTCAATGATGCCTTTTACTTTAGAAGAGCTGGTAGTGTTGTCTCGATGCCTTCGCGATGCGTGCTTAGGGATCATCAAACTGGCATATCCAGAAACAAAGCCAGAAGTTCGAGAAGAGTATGTCACTGCCTTTCAAAGTATCGGAGTAACTACCAGTTCTGAAATGCAGCAGTGTATACAGATGGAGCAGAAACGATGGATTCAGTTGTTCAAGGTAATGAGCGTGTGAATATTTTTGTTTACTGAGGTCAAATAACATACAGATTTTATTTTTGGATGACTCGTTTTAGACGACTAGAGATACAGGTTTGTTTCTGGCTTGATTGTTAATTTGCAAAACTTCTAAGAGAAGTCTTTTTCATTTTATATTTGTCTCCTTTTAAAGCCTTGTTTTTACATTGTTAAATATATCTTTTATAACTTGCCCCAAGTACTTTCAATGACAAGGTGATGTATAATTAAATTTTTTTTTATTTTTCACTAAAAGATCTCTTACGAGTTTTATTTATTTAATCTTAAGAAATTGATTAACAAAAGTGGAATAAGATCATTAACTTAATGCAAGTTGAATATGAATTATTTTAAAATACCTTCATTTTTAACCATGCAGAAAGAGAAGTTACTGTGGCTGAAATGTTGGCAAGAAACCACCACCACTGAGAGAATACAACTAACTGGGGTAGAAAAATAGAAAAGAAAAAGGGTGCTTGACTTCCCATGAAATTTCTGCAGCAAACACCTCTCGTCAGCTAAACTCGCTCATTACGGGAGTGAGAGCAAAGAAACGCATTTTCCAAATTGGTGCTAGATTTACAGTCCGTTTAGTGCCGGCGACCTTTCGCTCCCTAATGTTCAGCTGGAGTCGTCAGCTGTCCCTGCAGGCCTTTTATCACTGCTTTTGTCAAGCGATCTATTTAATTGAAAGAAGTTAATTGAATGAAAATGATCAACTAAGCTTGTATTAATATTGCTAATGGAACTTTCTTCTTGGCCATGTTTGGAGGAAGATGTCAAGCTAGACTTTAGGAAAGGCCCATTAATGCTCGCACTTAACCTGATGGGCTAATTAAGGACTGCTCATTCATCCTGCGAGCCCACGATGGGCTCTGTGCGGCCCGTTCTGCCTGGTTTTACAGCACATTTCACTTCTGAGCACCAGCATTAGTAGCAGTGAGAGTAACTGATAATGTTTTGATTGCACTGAATACAGTACTAATGCATCATTGAATTTATAATACGTGCGGATCGGTGTAACATATATTTGCACAATCTATTTTAATTATCTGTCTCTGTATTCCTGAGTGAGCTCGTAAGGTCACATGTTGAGCCCCTAATATGTCCTTGCTTAAAGACTGGCACTTCTGCATCGTTTCTAAGGTGGAGTAAGCTGTGTCACCCATTTGAAACTTGGAACTCTCGTGTAAGCTTTTCCTGGGTGTGGCTGTTAATGGTAGCATATGTTTTTCTTTTAAGGATCTAATTAAACTCTGGGATCTTTGTTAGTGAAACTTTCCACTGTGCATGTTAACCGGGTTTTGTGTACAGTGTCAGATAATTCCATTATTCTATAGCACCTATTCACAGTTTCATAATTTTCATATACCAGGCTTATCTTTAGTACCCAGAACCTTCTGAATTTAATTATGTTGTATTAAGATGTTTTTCCCCGGTCCTGCTTTATTTTGCATAAGCATTAAGTGAAAATTTTGTAGTGAATTTGTTCTTAGGCCTCAAAATGATTCACTACTAGTTTATTAAGGATTGCAGGGTTTTTGTTTGTTTCAAAAATTAGCATGAACGTTCACCTTTTCTGAAACAGGATTGTCTTTAGGTTTCAAATTGAGTTATGAAGATCTGAATTTAGAGCAGACTTGTTTGAAGACAAGTTTTTGAATAAGATTCCTCTTCTTTGTAAAGATTTTGTTGTTATTGTTCTGCCTACTGTTGAGCTAAGCCCAGCGCCCCCCCCCCCCCACAAAAAAAAAA
>SJYG01000505.1:295101-307623 GCA_006410535.1 Litocranius walleri
AACAGGTCTCCTGTGCACGCTTTCTTTGGGCGGTGCTAGACTCCGTCGCTGCAGGGCTCTCTCTAGCCGTGGGGCAGGGGCTGTGCTCCCGTGGCCGCGGCAGGCTTCTGGTGGCTGTGGCTCCCTCTGTGCAGCACGGGCTCTCGGGCGCGCGGGCTCCGGGGCTGCGGCTCTCACAGTTAGCTGCTCCGCAGCGCGTGAGATCTTCCTGTTCAAGGGATCACACCCAGGTCTCTTGCACTGGCCGGCGGATTCTTGACCACTGAGTCTCCAGGCAAGCCTTCTTTCCTTTATTTTTGAAAGAGGATACAGTGATACCAGGATAGGACATTTTATGTTACTTCTTTTTCATCTTTAGAATATGAAAGTATGGAAGGGAATGCCTATATTGAAAGTGTATGTTCAGTTTCACAGTAACTTAAAGTAAATTATGGCATTAATCACCTCTGAAGATTGGATCATGTTTGCCACCTCTGGAACAGAAATGTGCAGGAAAGGTTGGCTGGTGTTGAACGCCAGGACGTGGAGGACAGCTTGTCTCCTGGGGTCAGGTAGCCGTGGACGTGAGCAGATGACCGCTCTTCAGAGCGCCATCTCCTCAGCTGTGCTGTGCGGAAGTGTCAGGACTCAGAGGGGGTGCGGGGTTGATGCGTGGGAGCCACAGGTGAACGGGTGCCTTTAAATAAACACATTGACTGTCAAAAGGCGCGGCTTTTGTCAACGGTTGTGGGTGGTGGGTAAATTTCCGCACAGTAGCTGTCACAGCTGAACTTACTTAGAATAGCAGTGTGAGTGTGCAAAAGGAGAGGTGCTGTGCCACACGCATCGTGCCCAGGGATCCTGCTTCTGTCCCCACTGTTGGAAGAGCGCCTGCTAGTGTACTCTGTGTGAACCCTGCTGAGTTTGTCCCAGACCTCAGTGAGCAGAACGTAGCTCACTGAGGCATCCTTTCTCCTGGGAGCAAAACAGAGACACCCAGGAGTCAGATGTGTGAGGTCAGCGGCCGTGCCCTGCTTGTGACCAGCAGTTAGCCAGGTAGAACCGGACACTCAGTCCACGTCGACTGTGCTTAACCTCAGCCGTCATCAAGTACTGCCTGTGTGTGGCCCGCCCCCCGAGCAGGCGCTGCAGCCGCCGCTGGAGGACCGCAGGCTCTCACTGGTCGCCTCTGCTGGTTTCCTGCTGCTCCAAAAAGGGCATCGCCTTAGCATCCCCGTAGGCTTCCAGATGCCGTGCGGTGGACGCAGCAGCAAAGTCGGCGGCGTGTGCCCACCAGTGTGAAAGCTGTGTTCTAGATCTTGAGTGGTTTTTACTGCTGTCGTTTTCTTTGGATGGCCGAGCTGCTCAGGTGTTACTTTTTCTCTTTCCTGATTATGTGATCCAGCTGGAGTCTGTGTTGTGGAGGCCTGAGATGGCACCCAGGGACCCCTTCTCTCCCACTTTGGTTGGACACAGAATGACATTTCCTAATGCTTTGTTCAAGTTGTATTTCACTGAATTGGAAGCAGCATGTGCAGAAGCCTGGCTGACTTTCAGAAAACACGGTCAGAGTCGCTCCGTACATAGTCGTTGCAGGACCCACTCCTGCTTACAAAGGCCGTGGTCTTGTAAAGACACTTGGGTCTCCCAGTTTTGTGTTGGTTTATCTTTGTTTACTACAAACACATTTCTGTTTCGTGTGTAACTTCGTGTCTTTTGAAGCCCGACAGTACTGTTAGATGTCTTTAATCGCACATCACAGGATTTACCACTGTCGGTCAGTGGGTGCCGACTGCTTTTCTAGGTAGACAGTCGTATTCTGTTTCAGGGGGTTCACGGCAGGGTTCTGTTGATGGAGGGGCTGATGTCCCCTGAGGGGACAGCAGTGTGGTCTGGGCTGGGATAGCGGGTGGCGTTGGGCAACCAGAGCGTGCGAGGAGGCTTTCTGGAGGAGGGTCGGCTGGGCTTGTGTAGAATTCAGGGGGATGTACACAAACTCCAGAGGCTTCCATCCAGATGACACTGAAAGTGTCTCTGGAAGGTGGACTAGGTGCCTCTGGGACACTGCCCCCTCTCCGCACCAGCACCCTCAGATAGGGGGCTTTTCAGAGGAATCAATGTGCTTTAACCTTAGGGGGACTCCTGTGCCTGGAGGTGTCGTTTATTATGGCTCAAGTGAGCGCGTACATTTCCACGCTGTGCTTTAGAAACTACTGCCTCCCTTGCAGCTTTAAAAAGTCAGCCCTTGCACATGTCTGTGTCGTTTTCTCTCTTTGTTGGTGGGTCGTTGACCGCTTTGTGCATAAGCTTCCTGCTGTGATCCCAGAGCGAGACATTCTTCTGTGAGTGGGCTTGCTGCTGGTCTGGCAGCCCCTCCGGGAGCCATGCACGCCTCTGCCTCCATGCTGTGCGGGCTTCCCTGGGCTGCCTGTGTGACCTGGTCCTGCCCCTGCCCCCCAGGTCATCACCAACCTGGTAAAGATGCTGAAGTCCAGGGACACGCGGAGGAGCTTCTGCCCCCCAAATCACTGGCTGTCAGAGCAAGAGGATATCAAAGCAGATAAGGTATTCCTGGAAGATCTTTTACATATTTTTCATTAAACTTATTTTTTCAGCTTGTATCTTTTCTGAGAATAAATCTTTTAAGGTTATTTATCATGTAATTAATAATTAGGAGTAAACTTTCGTTGCTGACTCTTAGATCACGTAATGGAACACATAACAATATCACTGGCTTACACATGCATCCTGCATTTGTTGTTAATCCTGATTTGCTTTAAACCACAAAGTGTATTGACGTGTAATGGTTTTTTGGGGGGAGTTGAAAAACTTCTGCTTTTATATCAATATATTTTTAGTATTAATACTTAAAAGAGATGGAACTTATTTATGACTTTCTAAAGGGATAGAGACAAATGTGAGTATTACTAAGATCTAGCTGTAAATTCAGTAGTGTAACCTATTCTGAAATAATGAAAATAACATTACCAAAGGACTCGGGATGTTTTCATTTTTGTTTGTCAGGAAAACACATGACTGGATTCATCTCAGAATCTTGGGGCTGGGGGCAGAGAGTAACTGGGTATAGAAGAAGCATGACTACAGAAATGTTAAAGAAAAGAAACATCAGGAGCATTTTAGAAGCATTGCTTTGTCCGTGTGCACACTGCATGTTTGCATTAAGCTTGTGGCACCCATCCCTGCCCACGGCCCAGGCTGAGGAGCTGCGGCCAGTCCTGTAGAGGCGAGGGTCTCGGGCCCGTGGGCCTTTCTGACAGGGGTCAGATGAGGGGACCTGAGAGACAGTGGGTTAGTACTTACCAGCCTTATTTGGCTACTCATGCACACAACTTGTTTGGTAACGGTAATAAATTGAATGAATATCTGATAATGGTAATGAATTGCTAGATTTTAAGGGTGATCTGGTTTCTCTGTGAAGCAGTCATTGTGTGGCGATGCACTATGTCCAGACATTACATGTTGTTGATGAGAGCAAGTAGAGATTTCCTTGGAGTGTATTTAGGAAAAATAACTGCAGTGTGAAAAGGTGAAAGGTGGCCCACGTAGGGGAGAGTATGAGAGGGTCTCCTGGGAAGGAGCAGGCGGGACTGAAGCCCGGGGCAGGTGCTGAGCAGGCTGTGGGCCCGCAGGTCACCCAGCTCTACGTCCCGGCGTCCAGGAATGCGTGGCGGTTCCGGCGGATGGGGAGGATTGGGCCCCTGCGGTCCACGCTGGACGGTGAGTGCCCTGCGCCCGCGCGCCCCGTGCCCCGAGCTGGCCGAGCATGGGCTGTGTGCTGCCATGCGTGCCCTGCGGACCACACTGGATGGTGCGTGCCCTGCGCCCACGCACCCTGTGCCCCGAGCTGGCCGAGCGTGGGCTGTGTGCTGCCACGCGTGCCCTGCGGTCCACTCTGGATGGTGCGTGCCCTGCACCCGAGCGCCCCGTGCCCCGAGCTGGCCGAGCGTGGGCTGTGTGCTGCCACGCGCGCCCTGTGGGCCACGCTGGATGGTGCGTGCCCTGCACCCGAGCGCCCCGTGCCCCGAGCTGGCCGAGCGTGGGCTGTGTGCTGCCATGCACGCCCTGCGGGCCACGCTGGACGGTGCGTGCCCTGCACCCGAGCGCCCCGTGCCCCAAGCTGGCCGAGCGTGGGCTGTGTGCTACCACGTGCACCGCGGGCTCCTGGCCTGTGGCCTCTGACCTCGGTCAGCTGGGTCAGGAGTTTCATTGCTGGAAAGTGCCTCGTGACTGGGAGCCAGCCCCCTCCCCGCCCCTGGCAGCCCCAGTAGTGCACCCTGTGCCAGGGTGTCTGTGAATGCAGCCTGGCAGAGCGCAGCCCCGCATCTGCAGGGGCGGGCGGGCTCACGGGGCATTCTCTGGTTGCAGTAGGTCTGGAGTCCCCGCCGCTGTCTGTGTCCGAGGAGAGGCAGCTCGCCATCCTGACCCAGCTGCCCTTTGTGGTTCCGTTTGAGGAGCGGGTGAAGGTATGCTTCCAGCTGGTTCCTTGCAGATTGACTCAGCCGGCTCAGTGTGGAAAAGTAACACCAGTGGGAAATTTCCTAAAGCTGGCTAGTGCCTGTGATTGAATAATGTTTTCTCACTAGATTGTAATAGTTGACCATGGTTTATAAAAGCATAACCCAACCAAATACCACTTGAAAGATGTTTTGTTTGTATTCATCAACTTAGCAAATTTCTGAAAATGGCCGCACTTCACTATTTAAAAAACAGCTTCAAGGGGGTGTTTTTAGGCCTGCCCACTCTTCTCACAGGGTGAACATTTAACACTATTGACATTTCTTCATTAAAACACACACATTAACACAACATTGTAAATGAAATATACTCCGGTAAAAAGTGAAAAAGAAACCTCGCACATACTTGCTCACGCATGCACACATGGCGTTACCTACCTCCTGAGCGCCCTCTACTGGACTGTCAGCGTAAAACCAGCTACTGGGGCTTGCTCACCCCGGGGATCGCCCTGCTGACACCAGCATCAGGGCAGCGCCCCTCACAGCTGCTCTTCTTCCTGCTCCACCTGGAGGTGTATAGCCGTCTCCAGAAGGAAGTACCGGAAATGTGCCATAGCATGGGGTTTTAAAAGTTTGTTGTGAAGTGGGGAAAAGGAGCAGTATTACATAAATACTGCACATTTATTGATAAGGCATAACATCAATATTTGCTGTCTTGGCCTTTAAAACTCGTCTCAGAATTTATGCAGATAAAAAGCTTACGGTTTATGTAACAGTTTCTTCTTTTGGTTGCTTATATTTATAACAAAATGTTGTTTTCAAGTAACCTTATAATTTCTCCTCTGTTAGATCTTTCAGAGATTGATTTATGCAGATAAGCAAGAAGTTCAAGGAGATGGTCCATTTCTGGATGGAATTAATGTCACAATAAGAAGAAATTATATTTATGAAGATGCTTATGACAAACTTTCCCCTGAAAATGGTATATATCATTCTCTCTGTATGTGTTCATATGACAGGGGGAGGCTGGGGGGTTATAGGAAAGGGTGATCATTATAAAAATTAGTGTTGATCATCTTATTCTGTGATGACTGTTTAAAACAAATGTACGTCAGATTTGGGGGAATGTATATCTATTATCAAATAATAGTTCTAATATTGGCAGATACTTATTGCTACAGAAACGTTTCAGATATTGTTTTTGTTTTTTTAAGATAAGAAACTCATCCTGCTCCCAAATATCTGTCTTTAAAATTTAGTTGACAAGCTTTAATTATAAAAATGTGGGTGGAGAGCCATGTGCAGACTGTATTTTGTTTATAACAGTCTATGTAAATATCGTAAAATGTAAGCCAAGTTAGATACACTAACGTAAGCGCCATTGCAGTCCAAATTTCTGGACAGAAAGGTAAGTGTGCTCCAGTGACACTTCTGTCAGATGAGAGAGAATTGCACCGTAACATTGATTTGGACACCATTTAGAAGTGAAGGACACATTTTTGTCTTTATTAATCTTTGGCACTCAGTGTTAACAGGTTTAGTGTTACTAATTTATTTATTAATAATTTTAACTTCAGAATTTGGTGTCCATGCTATCACATGAAATCAGTGTTCCATCAGTACAAGTGATGGGAGATTGTCAGATGTGGGATAGCAATTGCCTGTTCTTCTAGGGCAGCAATTTAATTTTCCTCCAGAAAAGCAGAGCCTCTCATTTTGAATACTTTCTCTCCTCAGATAAAGAGCTATTTTTGTCATTTTGTAGGAGCAGCAGAGGAAGGCTGGCTTCACTTGTTCCCTTACTCTGTTCTCGATTTTGCATGCCGAGTTTGTTTTTCACGTAGCTTAGCTTTGTTACGTAATCTATGCCATAGCCCTCCAACGTCGAGCACCGCACACTGCGGCAGACTCGGAGCTGCAGTCTGACGGAAGGCTGAGCGCCCCCCTGTGTGGGCCACTCTCAGCGGGACACCCTGCTGGCAGAGCTGTCTGTGTCAGCGAGGCGGGAGCCAGCTGCTCTGGTGCCTGGCGTAGCGTGCTCTGGGCCCTGCGGCTCCCTGGAGGCATGTCCCCGCCGCAGCCGCGCCGTGCTGCGTGCCACTGTGTCGCCAGTCCTCTTTTTGTCGCCCCGCTTCACTGAGGACCTCGTGGTCTAAGCCAGGGTCCCCACAGCTAGCGCTCAGTAGATGTCTGTTGAACTTGTATTTGAAAGCAAGAAAAATGAGCTGTAACAGGGTGTCAAATTGGCCACGGTTGGCAGAGTGTTCAGGGAGGAGCCGAGGTGTGCTTGGTGCTGGAGGCTTCCTGAGACGCAGGACGCGGGGCAGGACTTGGGAACCAGGAGCCCAGTGCCGCGTGAGGGGCCGCAGGGGAGGGCGTGGCTGTCCACGGGGCACCCGCTTCTGCGCTGGTGAACCGGGGCTTCCATCGGGGACTCGAACATCTCTGAGCTCTTCAGCCAAAATGAGAATGTGTGCTCAGCAACAGTTTTTAATTAACTCTGAAACTGTTTGATGGAGAGTGCGCTGCTCCTGCTCAATGACACAAGCCCCAGATTCCAGTGACTCCTTAAGCTTGAGAATTACTCAGAAGTTGGTCACACGCCAGCTCTTCAGTTGTGCTTGCTGATAGTCTCACCGAGTTTAAAGAATTTGGAAAAATCATATAACATCTGTATTACCATGCTTTAAATTTTTAAAGTGTTCTTTAAGTCTGACCTTATTAATTAAGAAGTTTTAAACCATATATTAAAATTGTTTGATATTTCGCTATGTAGATTGTAACATTAAACATCGTCTTAACATGTCTAATTCACTTATGGAAAATTGGTTTGAAGTGCTTTGTTGCCTAGTCATTTACATGTAATCCGTTAATATGATCTTTCCATATGTCATTTAGTCACAGGAGCAAATAGTGGCCATTCATTATGGGCTCTCGTATCTCGTATCGTGTCAGAACAGTCTTATGAATTGTGTGTTTCGCCTCCTTGGACACGCGAGCTGGCGTGGCGGAACTCAGAGCAGCTGTGTGGTCTCTCGCATTTGGGAGCTCGGCGAGCTGGGTAACACGCGTTTCTCTGTGTGGACTGTGGGCGGGGGGCGCACCTGCCCTCGGAGCCCGGGGCTCTGAGACGGGAGCTGGCGCCTCCCACCACGGCCCGCTCCCTGTGGCCCACTGTGCGGGGTGAGGCAGCTGGAGCTGTGCTGGGCTCCGTGCCTGAGAGTGCGCTCCTGCTCCTGCATGCTGGTTTTGTTTTGTTTAATGGGCAAGATTTGTTACCTTGTTTTTCTGAAGAAGAAATGATAACAATGATAACAGGGTATAATAGAAGTCCAGTTGACCCTTGAACAATGCAGGTTTGAACTGTGCAGGTCCACTTAGGCAGATTTTTTTTTTTTTTTTTTTTCCAAGAAATACATTGGCAAACTTTTTGGAGATTTGTGACAGTTTCAAAACACTGGCAGGTGAACTACTCAACCTAGACTACTGCAAAAGTTAAGAAAAATTTGGCATGAATGCATGAAATATATGTAGATGCTAGTCTGTTTTATCACTTGTTGCCAAAAATATGCACAAATCTATTATAAGAAGTTAAAATGTATCAAAACTTATGGAGACACTCAGAGGACATGTGTGGCCCCCACAGCTGGGAGGGATGGAAGCAGGTGCCCAGGCGTAGCGGGAGTCGGAGCGTGGGAGCCGCCTGTCTGCAGGGTCAGTCCACCCCGATGACCAGGGCCGCCTCTGCTTGGTGCTGCCTGAGCCCAGTGTGGCTGGGAGCTGCGAGCCCCACCCAGCCTAATGAGCCTGAAGACGGGAGGGGCAGGCTTCTGTAAAGACCCACTTCCACTTGATGGTGAGGAGTTGCCACGCCGCCCAGTAACACGTTAGCTGCTGTGTGTGTGAGTGCCTTCCTGTTGAAGCCCGGTGTCTGTGTAAGAGGCTGCAGCGTCTTCATCGTCGTGCTCGTCGCCCGAGTGTTCATCCTGCAGACCGTCCTGGGCAGGGCTTGCAGGGAAGTGGACAGCCTGCGCTTTCAGAAGCACAGAGCGAATCATGCTGACCGTAATAATGCCGTGTCAGCTTTCTTCCTGTTTTGACTTGGCCTTCAAAGAGCTGTATTACCAAGCACTCTGCCTCTCTCTCTCATGACTGAGGAAACTGCTAATCACCTTTTCACAGGCAGGGCGTTTTTAAAACGTGGAGCCTTGGTGCCAGCCCTGAGTGGGGAACAGGACTGTAACAGTGTGCGCTGTCAACATGCCTCGGCATCCGCTCCTCAGTGTCGGTTGGGCTGCTGTGTGCCATGTTCCTGGGGCTTCATCATCAGTGCCTGAGGCACTAACCCCTAAACCAGCAGGCATTTCTTATTCACGCTGGTGTTCAGTCCCTAAGTCGTGTCTGACTCTTGGTGACCCCATGGACTGCAGCACACCAGGCTTCCCTGTCCCTCACTGTCTCCTAGGATTTGCTCTTCCCTGGTGGCTCAGAGGATAAAGAATCTGCCTGCAGTAGTTTTTTAACCAGGGTTTGGTGCCTGGGTCAGGACGATCCCTTGGAGGAGGGCAACCCACTCCAGTACTTGCCTGGGGAATTCCATGGATGAGGAGCCTAGGACGTTACAGTCCATAGGGTCGCAAAGAGTTGGACACAACTGAGCAGCTAACGCTTCCTCCCATTTGCGCGTTGATGTCAGGTGTTAGTAACACGCACAGCGCCTGCGGCGCTGTGTGCTGTGTAGACGGTGTTGTCGCCGGTGCTGATAGCTGGTGGTGGCTCTTGAAAGCAGATGATGTACACTTGAGCTGCCAGTGGGTGAAAACAGTGCTGTGAATGCATTCTCTCTTGCTTTGACTTTTGTGACGATGGTTTCCTTTTTCTCCCTGACTTCACCGTAAGAGCACGGTATGTAGCGTGCATGCCATATGAGATGTGCTAATCAACCATTTATGTTATCAGTAAGAGAGGCACAGTTACACCTGGATTCTCAGCTGTGTGGACCCCGACTCCTGAATTGTTCAAGGGTCAGTTTACTTAGGGCCCCCTCCCAGTCTTACCTCCATAAATGGGTGCTGTTACTTTGTGTTTTGAATCCAGTGGCAAGAAGACTAGGTTTGATTCTAAAAACACTGTGTGGCTGTGTCTTGTTTACAGAATTGAGATTTGGGGAGCCACAGACCCTCAGCTCTTGCCAGAACTGAGGCGGCTTCTGTGAAGTCTCTGTGATAGACCCTCCTCCCCTGCCTGGAGTGTCAGTGCCAGCAGTTAACGGTGTGCCTTGGTTGAGCATTTCCCAGTCACGAAACATTTACTTACACTTAGAACTTTCAAAATGCAGTGCTGCTAACTGCTGGCATCCAGTCTGAGAAATACCATATATGGTGAGTGCTCATAGCTCGCCCTTAGGTTGCGTGTTGCGAGGGTAGACATGAGGGCCGCACTGCATTCGCAGCTGCCGGCCCAGAGTCCTCTCTGAGGATAAGCGTGTTCGGTGATTGATCGAAACAGATGCAGATAGCATGTCTGTGGGATTGAGTGGCCAGTGAAAAGCCCCTCATTTAAGTGTAGTTAGGTGTTAAATAGTGTGCGTTGAAGTGCAGCCCTTCCCTGACCCTGCGTGCTGCGTGCCCTTGGATGAGTAGTTCACCGTCCCTGTCCTTGGCTTCGTCACAAGGGGATGGGCTGTTCTCAGCCGGAGATAGTTGGGGCGTTGGAAGCAGATCCTGTGTGTGTGCAGTTCCTGGTGTGGGCTCCTGCCTGGGGCAGGAATCAGGTGGCTGTGCGCTCGCCAGGCGCAGTGTTTGTGCTCCCTGGTGGGGTGGGCAGCCCTCCGCGCAGGCGCTGTCAGGGCACACAGGCTCACCCCGCAGGTCCCGGGACCTTAACACTGACACTCGCGCGCCGCATGGCGGGGTTCAGTGGAGCCTGCGCTGGCGAATCCCCCTCCAGGCTGTTAGTCCCCCTCATGGCTGGCGCAGTCCCGCGAGCCCCACAGAGTGCTGCTCATGGCGCTGGGTGCGCTCCCGAGCGATGCCCAGCTGTCTGGTCTGTGTCCGCAGCTGTGGGTGCCACCCCTGCAAGGCAGGGGACCTAGCGTGAGGAGCCCTGTCAGGGAAGGGGAAGTGAAGGAAAGGAGGCTTGTGAGGATGTGGCAGCAGCTACACACAGGCGCGAGAGCTTTGCACTTCTTGTGGCATCCTGTTTTCATCTCGTATTGAAGGCGTGTTCAGGACTGCCATAAGAAAGGCATTCCTACAGACATGATTTGAGAAAAAGCAAGGTCCACATGTATAGTAACGTTTTTTCTTCTATGCATGCTTTTACTAATTCTGTTTAATTTCCAGTGACATTGATGTAATTAAAAATTACTAAGCAACTGTGATATTTTCATATTTTAAGTTTACATATTTTATACAAAATTCAGATATGTTTTCAGTTAATTTCCTTTTTCTGAAAAATTTTCAAGCTCAAAGTATATCCATACGTTTTGTTAAAGCTTTACATTTACCTTGGTTTAGTCACTAAGTCGTGCCTAACTCTTATGATCCCATGGACTGTAGCCTGCCAGGCTCCTCTGTCCATGGGATTCTCCAGGCAAGAGTATTGGAGTAGGTTGCCATTTCCTTCTGCAAAATTTATCTTACATACCTTAAAATTTACTTTCTCTTATTAGTTGTAAAAAAAAAATCATTTAGTAACCATGTTGCTTTAAAAATTGTCAAGCGTTTTCAAGAGAGGCTTAAAATTGTGAAGAGAACCCTAAAATGTTTCCAGTTTGTTCAAAATGGCATGTTATGTTGCTATTTCATACCTAATATGACAGCCTGCAGGAAAAGGAAGGTGGCGGAGCCAGAACGAAAAGCAGCGTAGAAAGCAGTCTGGCTTTAAAGGTGCCATGAGGACAGGAGAGCGCCTGGCCCCCGCGGGCAGCAGAGCGCCCCCTGCGCCATCGGCACGGCCCCTGAGGAGAAGGGACAGTGCCTGAGCAGGGCTCCAGCCAGACAGCAGTGCCTGTTCTGGGGAGACCGCCACGAGGACAGCCACTAGGGAGGCGGGCATGCGAGCAGCAGTGTTGAAGCAGGCCCTGTGCGCGTGTGCTCGCTCGCCCCTGCAGTCCATCATTGGGTGGGATGGTGGGAGGGCCAGGATTCGAGAGCCCTTTTTCTGGATTGTTCTGTCGACGCCTGGTCCTTACCGTCAGGAAGCACCTGGTGGTTCAGAACGGCCTTCACTGGGGTTCTTACCTCAGGCGGTGCCCGTGGCCACCAGACCCCCTGAAAGTATGAGAGGGTCTGCTGTACACAGAGCACGTCTCTAATGGAGCCTCTAGGTTGGGGCCACGGGGAGCTTCCAGACTCTGTACACAACGGTTCTCCAAGGAAAGGCTCGTCAGCAACATGTCAGAGAACCCAGCAGAGAGAGCATCACGTGAGCTTGGGAGGAACACACTCTTGAAGGTGCCATCCTTGCTGGAGAGAGGGCCAAGAACGCACCCAAGCCGGGTGACACGTTCCTGCTGGAGAGGCGTCCGGATGTGGCACGCGACTTCACAGGACTTCGGCTGAGCCGGTCGGGGAAGGCAAGGGGGTGGGGTGGTGACAGGCGCGGGGGCCTCGGAGCAGGCCCCAGGCAGCCAGAGGACTCCACGTGAGGGGAGCTACTGGGTGGCGACTGCCTCCGGCCCAGGCCTGACGAGGAGGAGGAGACGCCAGAGAGGCAGCAGAGGGGGAGGCGCACGCCGACCCCCGGGCAGGGCCTTCCGCTCTTCGAGGGCGGCTTCTGACTGGGTCACACCCTGGGTCTTCTGCGATATGGGCGCCGAGACTACAGCGGACAGGAGGAGCAGGGTCCCCGCTGCACAGACGGGTTCAGAGAAGACCAGAAATGTCGGGGCAGAAGCTGCGATGGGTCTCTGTCAAGTCAGGCCGGATGGGCCTGTCCCTCCTGTCCCCTCCACCACCTGCCTCTGCCACCCTGCGCAGCAAGACCACCCCTCTTTCTGCTCCCCCCACCCCCCCCAGCCCCCCAGTGCTCTGGGAACCAGGTAGGCAGGTTGTGGGCCTGCCCC
>SJYG01000505.1:318049-356002 GCA_006410535.1 Litocranius walleri
CTTTCTTTGGGATTGGAATGAAAACTGACCTTTTCCAGTCCTGTGGCCACTGCTGAGTTTTCCAAATTTGCTGGCATATTGAGTGGAGCACTTTCACAGCATCATCTTTCAGGATTTGAAATAGCTCAACTGGAATTCCATCACCTCCACTAGCTTTGTTCGTAGTGTTGCTTTCCAAGGCCCACTTGACTTCACATTCCAGGATGTCTGGCTCTAGATGAGTGATCACATCATCATGATTATCTGGGTCGTGAAGATCTTTTTTGTACAGTTCTTCCGTGTATTCTTGCCACCTCTTCTTAATATCTTCTGCTTCTGTTAGGTCCATACCATTTCTGTCTTTTATCGAGCCCATCTTTGCATGAAATGTTCCCTTGGTATCTCTAATTTTCTTGAAGAGATCTTCCCATTCTGTTGTTTTCCTCTGTTTCTTTGCACTGATCGCTGAGGAAGGCTTTCTTGTCTCTCCTTGCTATTCTTTGGAACTCTGCATTCAGATGCTTATATCTTTCCTTTTCTCCTTGGCTTTTCACCGCTCTTCTTTTCACAGCTATTTGTAAGGCCTCCCTAGACAGCCATTTTGCTTTTTTGCATTTCTGTTCCATGGGGATGGTCTTGATCCCTGTCTCCCGTACAATGTCACGAACCTCATTCCATAGTTCATCAGGCACTCTATCTATCAGATCTAGTCCCTTAAATCTATTTCTCACTTCCACTGTATAATCATAAGGGATTTGATTGAGGTCATACCTGAATGGTCTAGCGGTTTTCCCAGCTTTCTTCGATTTGAGTCTGAGTTTGGCAATAAGGAGCTCATGATCCGAGCCACAGTTTGCTGGTGCTGCCTGAAGTGCACTGCGTGTCTTTCTGTGGTCTTCATTTGTGCAGTAAGCACAGCAGTCATCTAAAAAATAAGCAAAGTCAGCCCATGTAGACCCTCCATGCATTTGATAGCCACTTTGGGGGCTTCCCTGGTGGTCCAGTGTGTGAGACTCCCTGCTCTCAGTGCAAGGGGCCTGGGTTCGATCCCTGGTCAGGGCACTAGACCCCACGTGCCACAGTGAGGACCCAGCCAAATAAATGCATTTTAAAGATAAATGAACAGGCACTGTGAAAAGCGAGCCAGGTTGAGATGTACACCGCTGTTCTTGTTCCTCACATCAGGGTCACTTCTCTGGGAGGTGGCCAAGGGCTGTTGAGCTCCTCTGTGAGATAGACCAGGCAGGGGCTCCTCGTGCCACCCCCAGGGGTCAGAGACAAGGTCAGCAGGCCTCTGCTGGTGTGGATGGCCACGGGCAGCAGGAACTCAGGCAGGGTACCGTCAGAGGTGCCCGAAGGCTGCGTGGCTCGCCCAAAGGTGCGTGTGGCTACGGAAAAGGCCTCCAAGAGTTCTGTGCTGGGGTTGCAGGAGTGAGGGGGGACAGTCCAGGGATCAAGGCTTCTACTGTGGGGTGTGACATGTTCAAAACTCAGCTGGAGGGTACTGGCCGCACAGCTCTGTGAATATACCAGTACTGACTTCTCGGTATGGGGAAGGGGATGTGACTTTTCCATCACCTGGTGGGCGAAGGAGCCTGAGCCAGGAGGAGCGGCCAGGAGTGGGCACTCGCTGGGTAGTGACTGTGAGCCCGGGAGGATTTCCTGATACCCAATGAGGAGAACGGCTTGAAGGCGTGACCTCTCGTCTCCCTCCCACCCAGCATCCTCGGAGGTTTTCAGAAGTGATCGAGCTGTTTTCAGAAAGAAAGCTGTCAAACCTTTGGTGCAGATTACCAGTTGCAGTGATGGAGTAAGTCTCTCCTTGGCTTCCGGGGCTGGTGGGACTCCTTGTCCCCCTAGGTGGTAGGGGGCAGGTCAGACCTGACACACAGCGCCCTCGTCACTGAGGCCTAGGCAGCCGTGTGGACAGAGCTAAAGGAGTAAGCAGTTAGGATCTGAAGCCAATCTCCACGTGTGCAATCTTGACAACCTGAAATGTCTCAGAAGAGAATAAATGGTTTTTTGCAAACCAGTTTGTGAATGCAGAATCCCATCCTGCCGATAGAGGCCCCTGCACACAGCGGGCACTCCCTTGCTGCGCTCCGTGACTGGGCACCATCAGTGCGCTGACAGCCGAGCGCCCCGCCCTGCAGGAGCCTTAGCCTGAGAGTCCGCGGTAGCCCATTCAGAGAGCACAGCTTCCAACTTGCCGTCATTTCTTCCGAGACACAACTGCTAAATTAAATAGCATATTAGTATCAGCTTACATCCTTATTTTACATATCTTTAATTTTGTAGACTCCAAGGTTAGCACCATCTGAAATAATTAAAATTATTATCTTCTTGTTCAATTAGAGTGGCCTTAAAACAGGACATCTCTGATATAGTTTTTAGATTAAGTTATAAATGTTCACTTTAGAACTACCTGAAGATTGATAGAGATGCATTTGAAAAGCATTATTTTTTTATTGATTCTTAATGCAGTAAATTACTGAAGTTATTTGGCAGCAAACAGAGCCAGCCTGAGATGCGGCTCACACTGCCCGTCTGGGCAGGGCCACGCTTTGCATTAATTGCATGGCGACTGCACTCACTTATATTAAAAAGCTTCTACCATAATTAATCCTTTTTATTTCAGATCATTTTGGCACAATTTCTAGCTATAAACACTCATAAAAGACAGACAGTTGAAAAATACGTTACAGGTTTTCTCCATATACCTATTGCTATGTTTTCATGACAAGTGGTTATTGATACGCTTCTAGGAACAAGTGTGCAGCGGACTAAGGATTGAGGCCAATATGAAAAATGCTAAGTGGATTATTTTGCATAAAAAATTGGCAGTTTTTGAGGTTGTATAATTAACCTGTGTTTAGGAAATACCTTGATTTATGCTTACATTTGTATCTCAGTTGCATACATTATGGAAATTTAATTTATAATCCATTTAGCTGATGCAGTCACAGTTTTTAGTGCTATCATTTATTAGTGCTTGTATATTAAATGCTCTAAAGGTTTAAACCTGCCTCGTGTAAAAAATTATACCTGTGCATTTACATTTTATGAGTCACAGTGGAGTTTCTGTTTAAAATTCAGGTAGCTCTGATGGATTGAGTGGACTTCACAAGTTTATTGTTACTAATGCAGGAATGGCAAACAATGACCTTCCATACTCAACACCCGATGATTTACTCTCTGAGTTTACTCACAGACTACCGTACAAATGAGGCTTTTCTCGACACCTGGGTTCAGTCTTGTCGTCTCTGCAGAATGCTCCTTAGCTTTGACGGCATCATTCATTAGAAGTAATGGGGTTCCTAAGTGGGCCAGGTTAATAGTATTGGCCATCCTTAACTTGAGGCAAAGCCTGGCATCTCAAAGCAGCCCTTCTTTACATCGTCAGGAGAGGACCTAAGTGCCGGTTGCCGTTTTATTACGCATTCTTTCATTACGAAAGCCTTTTTTACCTTTTTTTCCAGAACTAGTTGAGTAATCATCAGTCTTCAAATCAGAAAGAGAAGTGCGGGGACATAGCTGGAGGGGGAGAGGGGGAGCCTGAACTCCAGGTGTGGTGACCACCCTCGGGGAGGTGGTGTCCAGGAGCCCACGCAGTGCCCTCTGGACGCTCGCCTCTGGGAGGACGCTCGCCTCTGGGAGGACGCTCTCTTCTGGGGGACGTTTCGTGGCTGCAATCCGTGGCTGTTTTGTAGTCTGCTCCAGTCACATCAGTGGGTGAGAGCTAAACTGTGGGTCTCAGAGGGTATCTGAGCCTGATGTGAGCATGTAAGGTTGGTGAATTTAAGGGTCATGATTGTAGACTGCCCTGCGTGTGAGATGGTTGTCCAGGGGTGCAGCAGTGCTGGCCGTGTGCGCACGGAGGGGCCCCTCCGAGGTGGGCCGTGGCACAAGCCTGCCATCTCGTGTGGGGAGGTGGGGCAGGGCAGAAGTGACATCACACACGTCTGTCTCAGGAACCCTGTGCTTAGCATTTGGTGGGTGTGGGTGTGGCCAGGCAGCAACCTCTCTGTGGGAAGAGCGGCTGTGGTCACTGAGCTAAGAATGCTGCTTTCTCCCCATTTGATGGTTGAAAAAAAACCTAAAGAATAATTGTCTTCCTTGATGTCGAAAATTACACGAAACCCAACTTTGGCACATAGTACCCATGCCCACGCTCACTGTGCTCCACCCAGAGGAGAGGGCTGGTCACCGAGGTGCTCTGGCCTGCCTGCTGCTGTGGGTAGAGCTGTGACCCCAGGAAGACTCACTCAAACTCTAATATCCTGCACCTGTGAGAGAAAGTGAGAGTGATAGTCTGAAGTCATTCTCTGTGACCCCATGGACTGAAGCCCGCTTGGCTTCTCTGTCCATGGAACTGTCCCGGTAACAGTGCTGGAGTGGGCAGCTGTTGCCTTCACCCAGGGATCTTCCCAGCCCAGGGATTGAACCCAGGCCTTCTACATCGCAGGCAGACACTTTCCTGCTCAGCCACCAGGAAGCCCTGTCCCTGTGAGTGTGGCCTTATTTGGAAAGACGTCTTTGCATATGTGAGCAAGCTCAGCAGAGGTCGTCCTGGGTGGAGTGGGTCCCAGGATCCAGTGAGTGGCGCCTGCATCAGAGGCAGGAGGGCAGGGTAGAGGCACAGAGCAGATTGAGGGGGAGCAGCCCCGCAGAGGCGGGGGGGGCCGGCAGCCCCGCAGCTGGCAGGACCTTCCCAGAGCACGTGGCCTGCTGACACCTGGGTTCAGACCTTTCCAGACTGTGTTGTGTGAAGCCACTGGTCGGCACACTTACTGCAGCAGCCTCGGGAGGCTGACCCACCTGCAGAGGTTTCACAGGAAAACTTAGCAGGCCTCCTGCCACACTTGAGCCCTCAGGCCCCCCACCGTCTTGTTGTAGGGCTCTCTGCATGGGGTGTGTGTGTGTGAACGCCTGCGCTGTGGGGTGGCACATGGTGGCGCTTGCATCCTCGTCCGCGTGGGGAGAGGAGTCGGCTGCCTCAGGCCCGTGGGGGCCGGGCTGGGCTCGGCCGTCTCGGGCCCGTGGAGGCCAGGCTGAGCACCCGGCCTCGCCTGCAGGCAGGGTGAGAGGCGGCCCTGTGAAGTGCTAACCAGTGGCCCCTGCTCTTGCTCCCAGGCCCTCTATGAGAACATGCTGGTGGAGCTGCCCTTCGCTGGCTTCTTCCTGTCCAAGCTGCTGGGGACCAGCGCCGATGTGGACATCCACCACCTGGCGTCCCTAGACCCCGAGGTGTACCGAAACCTGCTCTTCCTCAAGAGCTACGAGGGCGACGTGGAGGAGCTGGGGCTGAACTTCACGGTGGTGAACAACGACCTCGGAGAGGCCCAGGCAAGTGGGGCTGGGGCCCCTGCACCTGCGCGCCCTGCAGCGTGCGCTCGCGGACACGCCGCCTCGGAGAGGCCCGGGCAGGTGGGGCGTCACACCTGGGCGTCCCCTTCTGCCCACGCGGGCTTCATGCTGGGGGAACTTGCGCACAGTTCAGTTAGAGACTCGCAGGGCAGAGCCAGAGCTAAGGGAGCCGGCCGAGCGCCGCCTCAGCCTCCCCCCGGCGCGCAGCTGGGAGGCACCCTGCCTTTCTGCCTCGTTTCTGGAGCCTCGGGCTCAGGGGTGCTTCTTGGCTCCTTGCCCTGTAAAGTGGCTGAACCTGTCCATCTGCCTGCTCTTGCTATTTTTACCCTTAAAAAAAAAAAATACTAGAAATTCAAACTAAGTTTTGTAATAGCTGCTTTTCTGAGGTATAATCCATGTACCATAAACTCCACCCTGTACCATGTGCAGTGAGGGTTAGTGCAGCCAGCCCCAACGTCCAAATCTTAGGAGGCTTCGGCCGCCCAGGGGAGGCAGTGTGCCCATCAGCAGGTCACACCTGCCTTGGCCCAGCTGCGCCCTGCTGCTCCTGGCCCGGGCCCTGTCCTCTGCACAATCTTCACACCTGGGGCCGCAAGGCGCGCAGCCTGTGGCACATCGCTTCCTGGGGGCTGCAAGGGCTGGTGCTTCCCCCGCTTTTCCAGCCTGTTGGCGTCCAGAGATGGCGTATGGATAGACACCTTTTCCTCACCAGTTGATGGGCGTCTGAGTTGTTGCCGCTTTTTTGATTCTTGTGAATAATACTGCCACATACGTTTCACGTGCTGTGCACACACGGAATTGTTCTAGTCCATGAGAGCAGGAGCAGTGGTAGAGACCCAGGGGCCTGGGTTGGCCGTGTGGAGCTGCTCACAGAAGGTGCGGGCAGGACAGACGGGCTTGGCTTGCCACTCTGTCACGCTCCCGTGATTCCCAGAACTTCTCAGAGTGCATACGGGCAAACGAGATTGTTTGCTGGATTTTTGAAGTAACAGTTTGTACGATAGTCCTCATTAAATCATTTTGTTTCTGGTTGTTTTTAAGTACCCCTTGCTTCCCTGTGCAATATGCAGTTAATTCTGGAGAGAATAGGAAGACAGCGAGTGACTCTGGAGGAGAAGTGTTATTCACTTCAAATTTAAGACTACAGAGCAAATTCGACTAACCATAGCATAAAACATAATTTTTTCTCCCTGATTAAAATAATTTCATTTAGCATTTTCTCAGTATCAGTTTCTCATTTCCTATTTGTTATACTCCATCACCAGTATTCTCATTTTCAGAAATGTTTTCTCCATTTTTCTATTTAATATTAACACTTTATCTGGCAAGAGTTGAAGCAAACTGTGTACATAAACAGAACTGTATCACAGTTCCAGTTAGCATTCTCGTGAGAATGGACTGCGATGGAGTCAACGGTGCAGTGACATGCTAGGAGGAATGACAGGATAAAAACCAAATGCTTAGCAGTGGCTGTGACTTGGTGTCTACTTGGAATTCTGAAATTATCGTAGTGTGTTTATGCTTGTAATATATTTTCAGTCAGATTAAAAGAATTTTAACTCTTCGAAAGTACCCAGCTGTGTGATTCTCATTCACATTGGTTCCTGCATCTCTTTTGCAGGGAAACTGCATCTTTCCTGTTGCCCTTACCCAGGTGGATGAGACGGATAGTCTTTTTTGCAACTCCTGGTTGGATTCTAACTGTGAAAATAGTGCTAGCTTTAGACTTCATAATTGCTTCTCTTTTTGTTAGTGCTTGATTTCTAGTCCAGGCTTCCCAGAGTGACCAGCTTCGCCAGCTTAAGCACAGCTGCGTGTTAAATAGGCCCCAGTGCTCCGCTGCGGCGCACTGAGCCCAGCTCGCCCCACCGTGCCTGGCCCGGGGTGCCGCTGACCGCTGATTCTGGCGAACACACACGCTGAGCCCGTTTGGGTGTTTTTCTCTCTCCTTCCCTGCTTACCTCCATGCTGCTCTTTCTTCCTCTTCCTTTGTCACTCAGAAGATACTGGTGAGTGGGCATTGGCCTTGAGCTTGGCAGAGAAGGTGTGTTTTAACTGTAAGAGCACGCTCATTCTCACAAGAGGCAGATATGGTCTGTGTTGTGAGATCTGTGCTGTTTAGCACAATAGAAGCTCAGAAGGAGTGCTCCTGGAGGGCTGCCTGAAGGAGGCCCGTT
Organism: Litocranius walleri; assembly: GCA_006410535.1. Taxonomy (NCBI): domain Eukaryota; kingdom Metazoa; phylum Chordata; class Mammalia; order Artiodactyla; family Bovidae; genus Litocranius; species Litocranius walleri. The sequence goes on from SJYG01000505.1 coordinate 325,573, forward strand.
ATGGGTGATAAGGGGTCACCAGGTCAGTGAACAGATTTGGACGAGGCTGAAGTTTAGCAGTCACGGAGGCGAGTAGATGGAGATGCTGTGGAGAACCTTCCGAGGCCTCAGGCTTCAGGAAAGCTGGGCCTACACCTGTTAGGGTAAGAGCCTAACAGGTGTGTTTCAGAGCTGCTAGGACAGGGCTTTCCTGTGGCTCAGATGGTAAAGGATCCATCTGCAGTGAGGGGGACCTGGGTCCAATCCCTGGGTCGGGAAGATCCCCTGGAGACGGAAATGGCAAGCCACTCCAGTATACTTACCTGCAGAATGCCTCAGACAGAAGAGGCTGTGGGGCCCAGAGAGTCGGACACGACTGAGCAGCGGACACCCTCACTTTAAGGAAAGGGAAAGATGAGAAAGCACCTGGGTGTACTGTCAGCAGAAGCGGGGGTTCTGGTTCTGTCAGCCCGGGTGTTTCTGGATCAGGCAGTTCCAGAATTCAGAGAAACTGCGATTCGGTTAAGCAATGGAAGGCCTAATGAGAGGTCGGTCACCTGTAATGTTCATCTTCCAAATTACATTCTGTAGATCAATATCCGGAACTAAGATTTCATTTGGGTTGGAGAAGAGGTGTGCTGGGTGGGATGTTCTCATACTAAACTGCCCTCCAGCAGCTGCTGGCCCCCACCTCTCTGCTGTCTGTCTCTAGGACTGGCAGGCCTCAGCCCCTCCTGGGATTGGAGGCAGGCGCGCTTGTCCCTCAGTGACTGGCTCACCTCACTGAGCACAGCGCCCTCCAGGGCCACCGTGATGCACAGCAGGCGTCAGAGCTCCTCCTCAAGCTGATGAGTCTGCCGTTGTTGGACATATTCTGTTTGTTCATCCAGCTGTTGATGGACACGGCCTACCACTGCTGTATAAATACCTGTGGGGGCCCTGTTTTCAGGTATTTTTGGTATGTGCCTAAAAGTGGAATCACTGGGTCATACGAAGGTCTGACTTTTCCATGTCCTCTTCTACACTTGTTATCTTCTGCTTTTTCCCTCTGTTTCTTAAACTGTAGCCTCGGAGCAGGTGTGAAGTGCTGTCTCACTAGGGTGTCACCCACAGTACACAGAGCCCCTCAGGAGAACGGGAGAGGTTTTGTGTCTTTTTATTTCTTCCTCCCTAGACTCAGAAGTGTTCTGTAGCTAATGTACCATCATGATGTCTTCTAAAAAGCAAAGTAAAAAGCATACACAAAGTCATACATCCTCCTGTCTAAACCTTCTTGATATTTTTTAAACGGCTGTCTTTGTGGTTTTGAGTTTTCCGTCTCTCCTAGTCTGTAAAGCTCTCTGTTTCAGAAATAGGTGGGACTGAATTCTAACTAGTGACAAGGAAGTAATGCTCCCCCTGCCTGCTGAGGTCCAGGCATCTGCGAGCTGGCAGGGGTGCTGAGACACGAAGGTGGGGGGGGATCAGAGCCAGGTGTCCTTTGGTTGCCTATCTTCTTCCCTCTCATGGAGCTGAAATCTCAGCACTGCAAAGGGAAAGGCTTTTGAAGACAGAGTTGATCATGGTCAGAAGGAAATGGCAGCGTGCAGTGTTGCTGCCCCCTGGCCCCACCTAGTGGGTGTCTTGGGCATGAAATGAAAGCTCTGGGCCCTGGGCTATATAAGGACCTGTCTGAGGCCTTTGCTAATGGGGTGTTTCCCATTTTCCTTCTGAAACAGATGGTAATGGTGGAATGCTGCATATGTAAGAGTTCCATTAAAGTGCCTCTGGTAATACTGTCATCTGTTAAAAGTGAAAGTGTGAAGATGTTCCAATTATTCATAGAAATTCCCACTGAGTAGAGATTATAGATGATAATGCACAAGAATAATTATACTAAAGAGTCTAATTGGAAAAATTAGAGTCACTGGTAAAGCACTTAATTTGGGGAGAGATCGTATGGATTTCTGTAGAAACATATATAAAAACCTAGTTCTCTGATAGAGGTTTAGGTTTATAAAATGTCATGATTTAAGGATTGGTAGTATGCAAATACTTCATTATGTTAGCAGCTTATGTTAATGAATCTTCCCTTTTAGAATAATGATGTTGCTCTCAAATTTTTTTTCTGTAATCAGTATGGCTGCTTGTTAGTCTACTTAAAAAAGAACGTGAAATTTCAGATCACTGATTTATACACATATGTCCCTTGAGGCACCCCACTCCAGTACTCTTGCCTGGAAAATCCCATGGACAGAGGAGCCTGGTAGGCTGCGGTCCATGGGGTCGCGAAAAGTTGGACACGACTGAGCGACTTCCCTTTCACTTTTCACTTTCAAGCACTGGAGAAGGCAATGGCAACCCACTCCATTGTTCTTGCCGGGAGAATCCCAGGGACGGGGGAGCCTGGTGGGCCGCCGTCTATGGGGTCGCACAGAGTCGGACTCGACTGAAGTGACGCAGCAGCAGCAGTCCCTTGAGGAGAATGCTCAGAGTTTAAGATAGATCCATAAATAATCATCTGTTCTGTAGAAAAGCATCGAGCTCGAGTCACGAGGCCTTGGTTAAAGCCCGGGTTTTCCTGCTTTGCTGTGTGCCCTTGGGCGAGTCGTTGACCAGAGCTCCTCCAGCAGGGGACGGGCGGCCGGGAGGGTGGGGCAGGCGTCGGCGGCGCGGGGCCCCTGCGCGTGCGTGGCGGCCCCTGCGCGGGCGTGCCGGCCCCTGCGCGTGCGTGGCGGCCCCTGCGCGTCTTGGAGGACGCGGGGTGCGCCTCCGGGCTGCAGGTGCTCCTCAGAGCGGAGCCCCCAAGGGTAGCTGTAACGTGAGGCGTTTCAGGCGCCGCGTGAGAGGCGCCGCTTTAGCGCGGCGGGAAGTGCTGCTGCTAACGGGCTGGGGCCTCCGTGTTCCACCCGCGGGCACCGCCCCTCGAGTACCTGCCTGCCTGTGGTCCGGGCTGTCAGCCGCGACCCAGGGCAGCCCGCGCCCACCTGCGCCTTGTCAGACCCCGCTCTTCCGGGGCTGAGAGCGCGAATCTGCAGCGGCGGAGTGTCTTCAGACCCTGCGGGCGGCCCTGACCGCGCGTCGCTGTGTAACCTTCCCACAGAGCGCTTAGGTAGAGCTTTGAGCAGCTTCTCAAGTGCGTTCTCTGTAAAGCGATCCTTTTAAAGGGGGTGGTGGTGGTGAAATGCCGTCCCTCAGAGGCAGTCGGCGTGTTTGCGCTGCCCCTGGAACACCGTGGCTCCGCAGAGGCCCGAGGCGGAGAAGGAAGCCGCGGTGCGGGCCGCGCCGAGCGCTCCTCCGCGCTCCCCCAGGCGCCCTGCTGGCAGCAGCCGCCGTGCCGTCCCGAGAGTGAGCACCAGGGCTCTGTAAGTCTGCCGTTGTAAGTCAGGTGGACGCGTCTCTGAGTCGTCTGTGGAGTTTCGTCAGTCAGCTTTACTTGTGTGAGTTCACGTAGTCCCAGCCCACGATGGGCAAGGCACATGTCACCACCTCATTGATGGCAGCGGGCTTTGGGGGCCGAGGGACTCCTCGGTGGCACGTACTGAAATGGGGGCAGGGCGCCCGAGTCCGGCTCCTCCCCACTGTACCCCAGGGACGCCCCGTGGGGTCCTGACCCTGCGCTCGACCCGAGAGTTGTGTGTCCCTGTGCCGCGATGCAGTTCTGTCAAATGCCTGCAGGTGCATCAGAAATGGACTAACCAGTGTGCCTGACGAAGACCACTGCCCTCTCTGTATCACATCTGCAGTACTGTACAGCCACCTGATGTGAAGAGCTGACTTAGTTGAAAAGACCCTGATGCTGGGAAAGATTGAGGGCAGGAGAAGGGGAGGACAGAGGATGACATGGCTGGGTGGCATTACCAACTCAAAGGCCATGCATGAGTCTGGGTGAACTCCAGGAGTTGGTGATGGACAGGGAGACCTGGCGTGCTGCAGTTCATGGGGTCGCAAAGAGTCGCACATAGCTGAGCGACTGGACTGAACTGAACTGAACAGTAGTCATAGAGATCCAGAGGGGGTGTATACTGCCTGTGCACGCATGAGTCTCCGTCTCTACGGCATCAATTCCTTACATTGCCTTTTCTCCAGTGAAGCCCTTCTGACCTTTGCTGATTGTTTGTTTCATATCTTTGCCCTTTGTGATCTCTAATTTCTTCTGTAACGAAATGCCATGATTGCATTGTAACTTTGACCCTCAGGACTTTGCAGAAAGCGGGAGTGGTTAGTGAGCGTAGACACAGAGTAGCATGCCGAGCTCTGGCAAGAGCCCCATCAGAGGACTCTTCCTGTCCACGAGGCCACGTGTGCTGGTCATACCCTTCTCACCAAAATGTTCATGTGTGGAGCAACACAGTCACATTCCCTTGAAATAAGCGTCTCTTGCTCTTGTTTTGCCCTGTGGCTGTACTCAGAGACGTTTCCAACTCTTGTTTTAAATCCACAGGTAGTTGAACTGAAATCTGGTGGGAAGGACATCCCAGTGACCAGTGCCAATCGCATTGCGTACATCCACCTGGTGGCTGACTACCGGCTGAACCGGCAGATCCGCCCGCACTGCCTGGCATTCCGGCAGGGCCTGGCCAACGTGGTGAGCCTGGAGTGGCTGCGGATGTTTGACCAGCAGGAGATCCAGGTCCACTTCTTATGTTTGGGGACACAGTTGTTTCCTGATATGAAGACCTTTCTAAAAGTCCACCTCAAGTTTCATAATGTGAACTTTTTTTTTAGGTGTTGATTTCTGGTGCACAAGTTCCCATAAGTCTAGAGGACCTAAAATCCTTTACAAACTATTCAGGTATGTTATCACTACTTGCTTTTTATTCCTGAGTGTTATCCATGGTCGCATTTCCAAAGTGATCGTAATGTGCTTCTTTGTGTGGGCCGTTTCTTCACGTGGCTTAACCCCCAGGCGATATGAGGTTACAGTGAGAGCCACTTCCTGTTCCTGTTTCCTCCCCTGTCCATTCCTCGTCTGCCTCTGCTCACTGTGAGCGACCACTGTGCTTGGCGTCTTTAGATGCTTACACACAAGTGCAAACTCCATTCTTGTTTTCTTTGTTTGTGCATGCTGTTCTGCATCCTGCTTTTTTTCTCTTCATAGATTATCCTCTTAAGCCACTGCGTGCTGTGCTCAGTCACTTCAGTCTTATCTCCTTGTGACAGTGTGGACCACAGTTCACAAGGCTCCTCTGTCCATGGGATTCTCCAGGCAAGAATAGTGGCGTAGGTTGCCATTTCCTCCTGCAGGAGATCTTCTCGACCCAGGGATCGAGCCTCATTTTCTTAACACCTCCTGCGTTGGCAGGCAGGTTCTTCATCACTAGTGCCACCTGGGAAGCCCCTTACGCCTCTCCTTATGGCCATAGGGCTGTGTCCAGTCTTCTGCTTTGCAAAACAGTGCTAAACCCCCCCTCCCCTGCACAAAAAGAGACCACTAACAAAAGTCTGACTTTCCTGGTGGTGAGGGGGAAATAAGAATCTGCCTGCCATTGCAGGGGACATGGGTTCAGTGCCTGAGCTGGGAAGGCCCCACGTGCTGTGGAGCAACTTAGCCTGTGCTCCACAACTACTGAGGTCCGTGCGTCACAACAAGAGGAGCCACGGCACCACCACAAAGAGCAGCCCTCACTGACCAGAGAGGAGCACAGCGTAGTGCCAGCTGCTGTGGTCGCCTGGCGTTGTAGCCACTGGGCCACCAGGAAGTCCCATTACTGCGCTTTACATATTTGAGGGCAAGGAAAAGAAAAAACAATTCTGCTTCAAACAACTGCTATTATTTTGGTGTCTTTTACTTAATCATAGTCTGTTATCCTAGTATTTTCAGGGTTTTTTTTGTTAAAAGTCAACAGACTGATTTTTAAATTTATATGAAAATGTTGAGGACCTAAAATAGTCAAAATATTTTGTAGGAGCAAAGTTGAAGGACTAACACTGATTTTAAACTTACTATGGGGGCTTCCAAAGAATGTTCAAACTACCGCACAGTTGGACTCATCTCACATACTAGCAAAGTAATGCTCAAAATTCTCCAAGCCAGGCTTCAACAGTACGTGAACTGTGAACTTCCAGATGTTCAAGGTGGATTTAGAAAAGGCAGAGATCAAATTGCAAACAGCTGTTGGATCATAGAAAAAGCAAGAGAGTTCCAGAAAGCATCTGTTTCTGCTTTATTCACTACACCAAAGCCTCTGACTGTGTGGATCACAACAAACTGGAAGATTCTGAAAGAGATGGCAATACCAGACCACCTTGCTTGCCTCCTGAGAAATCTGTAAGCAGGTCAAGAAGCAACAGTTAGAGCTAGACATGGAAAAACAGACGGGTTCCAAATAGGAAAAGGAGTACGTCAAGGCTGTATATTGTCACTCTGCTTGTTTAACTTCTATGCAGAGTACGTCATGAGAAATGCTGGGCCAAAAGAAGCACAAGCTGGAATCAAGATTGCTGGGAGAAATATCAATAATCTCAGATATGCAGATGACACCACCCTTATGGCAGAAAGCAAAGAACTAAAGATCATCTTAATGATAGTGAAAGAGGAGAGTGAAAAGATTGGCTTAAAACTCAGCATTCAGAAAACTAAAATCATGGCATCCAGCCCCATCACTTCATGGCAAATAGGTGGGGAACCAATGGAAACAGTGAGAGACTTTTATCTTTTGGGGCTCCAAAATCACCGCAGATGGTGACTGCAGGCATGAAATTAAAAGACACTTGCTCCTTGAAAGAAAAGCTATGGCCAATCTAGACACCATTAAAAAGCAGAGGCATTACTTTGTGAACACAGGTCCGTCTAGTCAAAGCTATGGTTTTCCAGTAGTCACGTATGAATGTGAGAGCTGGACTATAAAGAAAGTGCCGAAGAATTGATGCTTTTAAACTGTGGTGTTGGAGAAAACTCTTGAGAGTCCCTTGGACTGCAAGGAGGTCCAACCAGTCCATCCTAAAGGAAATCAGTTCTGAATATTCATTGGAAGGACTGATGCTGAAGCTGAAACTCCAGTACTCTGGCCACTTGATGCAAAGAACTGACTCATTGGAAAAGACCCTGATGCTGGGAAAGATTGAAGCCGAGAGGAGAAGGGGCCAACAGAGGATGAGATGGTTGGATGGCATCACCAGCTCAGTGGACATGAGTTTGGGTAAACTCCAGGAGTTGGTGATGGACAAGAAGGCCTGGTGTGCTGCAGTTCATGGGGTCGCAAAGAGTCGGACACAACTGAGCAACTGAACTGAACTGATGGGGCTACCTTGGTGGCTCAGTAGTAAACAATCCACCTGCCAATACAGCAGACAGCCAGTTCAATCCCTGGTCCAGGAAGATTTCACATGCCATGCAGCAACTAAGCCTGTGCACCACAGCTGCTAAAGCCTACACACCCTAGAGCCCACGCTCTGCAACTAGAGAGTAGGCCCCACTCTGCGATTAGAGAAAGCCTATGTGCCGCAGCAAAGACCCAGCACAGACAAAAATGTATAACAGTATTTTTTTGAAAAGACATCGTGGAATCGTCACAAGGATAGGCATACTGGTTGATGGAGAGCAATGGGGAAACAGAAACAAATCCTTAGATTTACAGCCAGTGACTTTCAGCAGCTCAGCGGTGCTGGAATGGTGTACACTTGGAAAAGAAGTGCTTAGACCTTGACCTCTGGTGTACAGAAGTGAGTTCAACAGGATCAGAGGCCTGTAGTTAAAAGCCAGAACTGTAAAACTTCTGGAAGAACATAGAAAGTTCTCATGACTTTTGGACTAGGCAGAGTTTTTAGTTGTACACCAAAAGCATTGTCTAGAAAAAAGAAATGGATAGAAATTTGGACATCCTTAAAATTAAAGATTTTGTGCTTCAAAAAATACCATCAAAAAAGTGAAAAAACAAGCCACAGGTTAAGAGAAAATATTTTCAAGTAATGTATCTAATACTGGTTTCTGTTCCTTTGTACACATTATATATCAAGAACTTCTGCAACTTAGTAAGATAAATAATTGGTTTTTAAAACATGGGGGAAAAAAACAAAACAGTGTTTAAGATATATACAAATATCTGGTAAGCAAATAAGCACATGAACACTATTAATCATTAAAGAAATGCAAATTAAACTGTAGTGCAATACTATTATATATCCACTGGAATGAACTTCTCAAAAAGATAGCAATACTCAGTGTTAATATGTGAAGAAATTTGAACTCTCTTGACTGGTAGCTATGTAAAATGTAGAACTTCTTTGGAAAAGTTTACAGGTTATATAAAAATTGTAGAACAACTGGATTTTTGCATAAGAATGAAGCTGTAGCGACAAGTCACACCATATACAAAAATTAACTCAAAATGGCTCAAGAACCTTAGTACCTAAAACCATAAAAGTCTTAGGAGAACACAGGATAACCCCTCATGACCTTGGATTTGGCAGTAAGTTCCTAGATACGACACCGAAAACATGACCAGAAAAAGGAAGGGTGAATAAATGGAGCTTCATCAAAATTAGATTTATGCATCAGAAAACATTATTAAGAAGGTGAACAGACAGCTTCGGAATGGGAGAAAACACTTGGAAATCATATATCTGGTGAGGATCTGGTACCCAAAATGCGTAAAGAACCCTTACAGCTCAGTAGGCAGACAGGCTGGTTCAACAGCAGGCAAAGGACTTAAGTAGACCTTTGCCAAAGAAGATACAGCCGAAGGCCAGTGTGCTCCAGAAGATGTTCAGCGGAATGCCTGCTAGGGAAATGAAAACCAGAGCCCAAGCGAGAGGCGCACAGGCCGAAGACCAGTGTTGGTGAGGGGGTGGTGAAGCTGGAGCCCTCATTCATCGCTGGTGGGAGCGTGAAGTAGCAGCTGTGGAAAACGGTGGTTCCCAGAAAGCTCAGGGTAGAACTACTCTGTAAACCAACAACTCTGCTCCTAGGTTCTGTACCCAAGGGGATGGAGGCAGGGGCCAAAACACCTATGTTCACAAGACATTGTTTACAGGAGCCAGAAACTGGAAATAACCCCAGTACCCACTGAGATGATAGGTAAGGAAGTGTGCTATATAGACATAGGGTGGGGCTGTCACCAAGTCTTAAAGGAGTGATGTTCAAGTACATGCTTCAGGGTGGATGAACTCTTGAAAGCATTATGGTACATGAAATAATGACGGGCACAGAGGATGTATACTGTAGGACTCACCGTGCATGAAATACCTCAAAGAGGCAGGTTCCTGGCGCTGGACTAGAGTCACCAGGGGCTGGGAAGCGCATGGGCAGTCCTGCCTCCCGGGCATAGGCGTGTCTGCCTAGGGTGACAGGAGTGTTGGGCTGGAGACAGCGCTGGTGGCTGCCCGGCAGTGTGCGTGGGGTCACACAGCTGGAAGTGGCTTAAATGGTGGGTGTTGTGGTGTGTCTTTTACCACAACTAACAAAGCCTGTCCAGACTCATCTACCCGGATCCCTCTGTTCTGTTGAGGGCTATCACCCCCACCTTTCCTCCAGGATCACTTGTGAGAAGGCTTTGGAAACGGATATGTATGTGAACATGTGCTCGCATCTCCCCTTTCGGTAATCACTCATTTGTATTTCTCTAAATTGGAACTCTGATGCTAATGTCCAAGGAGATGACACCTGAGGTCACGTTGTCCTCCCCACCAGTCCAGCCTTCCCTTGCCCAGAAGTGGTCTTGGTCTGTTTGCATTATCCTGTCTGCACTGATAGCATTTACCTTTAACAATCTTAACTGTTCTTATTCCAGTAAATAGATTTAAAATACTACCATATTCATTTTGTTGCCAACTAATACACGTAAGATACTTTATTGATGATATTTCTGTAGTATATTAACAGTGAGGGAACAATATATAGCACTTATTTTAGTTTTAGGAAGCACTTAACTAGATTAAAAGTTATAAGTAGCAGATATTACTCTTCAGAGCATTGGTCTGATCGAGTGCTGGGGTTGGTTGTTATCCATGGTCTGTACCTTGTTGTCAGAAGGATGGGTGATAAATTTACATACTAACATGTGTTGGTGAAACAACTCGCTCTGTTAAAAATCCCTGTGAGCTGCCGCTCCCGGGTTCATGACTGTTGTGCGAGTCCTGTGTTCTGTAGAGAGTTTGCTCCCCAGCTGAAGCTGAAGCCCAGCTCCTCACAGAGCTCTGGAAGCTCCAATCCCGCAGTGCATTTTGCTGCCAGAGTCCCTCTTGTTTGTTCCTCACTCTGGCCTCCGGTGCTTTATCCTTCTGTCCCCTGCGTTCTTGCTCATCGTCCCCCAGGACAGGGTCGGCTTTGAGCCACAAGCCTCTGCCCCTCCCTGGCCCGGCACAACGGAGAGGAGCTGCTCCAGTGCCTTTGGGAGAGCCCCGATTCTGTACTGACCTTGTTTTTCCTGAAGATGTCTTCCTCTTTGTCCTAGGAGGCTACTCTGCTGAGCACCCCGTGATCAAGGTCTTCTGGAGAGTCGTGGAGGGCTTCACGGACGAGGAGAAGCGCAAACTGCTCAAGTTTGTGACCAGCTGCTCCCGGCCCCCCCTCTTGGGGTTTAAGGTACCCAAGCTCAGGGCCAGCGGGGCGGGGGGCAGTAGGGGCTGAGTGAGCCAGGGCGCCCACGTCGTTTTCAGGGAACAGTGTTTACTGCAGCGATCACAGTGCCTAGGCTGTTACTTTTCACTGTGTCTGCAGCCTCATTAACCCAGTGTTTTAGCTTGGTCACTGAAGGATTGGCTGTTCTCTGTGTACCTGGAGCTGGTCTTATTTGGGTTTTTCCCTGCATTCACAGTCCTGACATTGCTGGGGTGTCTCTGTGACGAGGCTTAAGCGTGAGCAGACACTGCAGCGGGCGGGCTGACCCTGACACCCGTCACCCGTCCTGGGGTCTGTGCAGCGCAGGCTGGCCTCCCTTCCCAGCTGAAGAGGACGTGGGCCCCACGTGCTCGTGGGTCTGTTGCCAGGAGTGATAGAGCAGAAGTTGGTCTTTCCTTAGTGCTTCTCTGCCACTTCATTTCACGTTACCTGCTCTTGCTGTGTCGTTTCTGGTAGTTCACGTTGATCTCATAAATTGACTGAATATTCTTATCAGTTGAAATTGGTCATGGGACAGCTTGGGTTTTCCTTACTCGTAGTAAAAGAAACGAAGCTAGGTTTAATAAAGAGAGTGGTTGTGCATGACGTGACGTAATGCAGAGTTAGGGGCACACGCACATTGGGTGTGCTTGTGAAGCTCACAGGTTGACATTCGCCCTCCAGTAACTTTTCATTGATGAGCTGTGTGTCAGTTATTTTACTTTGAAATTATGCACAATGTATAGAAGAGTTGTAAGAACTGAACAGAGGATTTAGCAGCCCAAGTTGACCAGCTGGTAACGTCGTGTCACATTTGTTTCCTCATTCTGTATTCATGCATTTCTTTCCGGAATCATTTGGGAGTGAGTTGAAAATATCATGTTTCTGCACATTTTTCTTACAACACCAATCTCTCTTAATAACCACAATTAAATTATCAAAGATAGACTAAGTTTATCTAATCCTCTGGTTCACACAGTATGATCCTGAGACCAGCAGCTTCAGCATCACCTGAGAACTTGTCACAGGTAAACATTGCCAGGGCTCACCCAGACCCCCCCCCGAATCAGCTCGGGGAAGGGGCCAGCCACCTGTTCCCACCCGCCCTTCAGGCGTCGAGGCCGCCGGCAGTGGCTCCAGCCCCGCGGCGTCCTCCGTGGACCTCACGCTTCCTAGTCTGGAGTCAGTCTGAGACCACACATTGTGTTTAGTGGCTGGTTCCCTCCAGTCTGTGCTGTCTTCAGCGGTCCAGTCACTTTATCTGAGATTGTCCCTCTGTGCAGTGGAACAGTTCCACCCTCAGGACACATGCACTCAAGACAGACACCCTCACGTGCTCACACAGCACTCACAGAACTACAGCAGCCCACAGCTGGTTGTGGAGAAAGAGAGTGTCGTCTGTCCAGGCAGTGGGGTATATTCAGAAATCAAATGAAATGGATTGCTGACACAGGTGCCCTGTGTGTGAACATTGAGAACCTTGTGGTCAGTGAATGGGTGAGACACAGGAGGTTGTGTGGTTCCTTTTACACAAAACTTCTTTAAAGGGGTGGAAATGGAGAACTTTGGGGGAGAGATGGCAGCATTCTGAAGTTGAATTTAAACTACATTTAAATGAGTAAATATTATAGTATGTGAATTACACTTTAAAAAAAAATTTAAATTGACATTAGTAGCTTAATACAATGTCCCAAAGAGTGTCCCAGAACTAGAGCAGTGGGAACGTCCCTGGTCATCCGGTAGTTGAGAATCCGCCTTGTAAAGCAGGGCCCAAGCTCCCCTGGTTGGGGAGCTAAGACCCCACATGCCCGAAGGCAGCTAAGCCTGTGTGCTGCGACAAAGGCTCCCGTGTGCTGCTAGACTTAAGACGCAATGAAGCCAAATAAAGGACTGGAACAGGGAAGTAGAGACAGGGGGTGCGAGCTGCGGCCCGGGTGCGGTGATTCTGTCTCCACAGGAGGTGGGGGAGCAGTGGGTAATAAGGCGAGTGTGAGCGACCAGTGGACAGTGCTGCTCAGTGGTGCTGGCAGAGCTGAAACCCCTTCTGTCTGCCAAGTTCTCAGAGGGAGGAAGTAAAGCCTGCAAAACAGGACAGCCAGCGCCAGCTGCGTTTGCCAGGCAATAGAGCACAAAGCTCACGTGAACAGCCGCAAAGCAGAAAGCGCAGAAACGAGAGCAGGCTGGCATGCCAGAGTGGGCGGCGTGCACAGAGGGCCGCAGGGATCAGAAGGGATGCGCTCGGGCGGAGCTGGAGAGAAACTGCGGTGCGCAGGCCAGACCCCAGACGGGGGCCACAGGCTGGGGGATGGGAGAGCTGAGGGGCCTGTATTAGCATCAAGTAGAATTGCAGGGAGACTTAGTGATGCTTCTGGCTTGGGGTATAAGCCCCCTCTTCCCAAAAGAAATGGATGGATCGATTTGATGGGGTTAAGCCCTGATCTGCAGAACCAGATGTAAAAATTGGGCAGCACCCTGAAAGAAGCACATGGCTGCTTTTTGGTTCATCTTAGGCTTGTAGTGCAGAGAAGGCGATGGCACCCCACTCCCGTACGCTTGCCTTGCCTGGAGAATCCCATGAACGGAGGAGCCTACCTACAGTCCATGGGGTCGCCAAGAGTCGGACATGACTGAGCGACTTCACTTTCCCTTTCATGCACTAGAGAAGGAAATGGCCACCCACCCCAGTGTTCTTGCCTGGAGAATCCCAGGGACGGGGGAGCCTGGTGGGCTGCCGTCTGTGGGGTCGTACAGAGTCGGACACGACTGAAGCAACTTAGCAGCAGCAGCTTGTAGTGAAGTCTGGAAATCTTGGCTGTGTAGGAAGGATTTAAAGAGCAGGAAGAATGCAGATGAAATGTGCCCAGTGGCTCATATAAAATGGAGTTAATATAAAAGGCTTGCCATTGGTCAGAAGTTTTTATTGTCTAGTGATATAAATAGTCACATGAGTTAAATCCTTATGTATTAAGATTTTAGTATGATTAGGTAATTTTTTGTAATTAAGGAGAGACAAAGCATACAGTTTTAGACAAAGCTTATAGTCTCTCAGTTTCAAAAACCACACTAAACCTGGAAGAAAACTGAGTGTGTGGTTTCAGGAAGGGAGGTTTGGAGGACCTGCTCCATCAGAGCTGGGTGGAAGGCATTCACTCCAGAAGAAAGGGGGGGCAGGCTTGAAGAGTCTGGATGCTCTGGCCAGTGGAGGAGCCAGTCGGCATGTCAGAGGTTTGGGGGTGGGAAAGCTGCGGGAGTTGCATTAGCGTTTCCAGTCCCGAGTAGAATTGCGGTTAAAATTCTCTGGTCACCTGTTGATTATCCTCCCGTATAATCATGATTGACTTATCATTATACCATGAAAAATAATTTTCTGGAAGCCATGAAATAATCATCCTACTTCAGGGTTTTTTTCAGTGATGGAAATCATATTAAGTGTGAGGTTAATTAAGCGTTTTCCAGTGCTTTTGACGTCATCCTTAGACTCCAGATTTGGGGAAACCACTGTGATGTGTGTGCTCCCCAGTTCGCTCAGGGTGCCTGCTGGTGGGGTGGCAGACTCAGACTTGAAAGCAGAGAGTGTATCTTGGCTGAAGTGCCCTTGGCAGCCAGGGTGGCCGCATGTAATCTGGAAGTTAGGCCTCTGCTCGTGGCCAGTTTGCTGAGAAGGGCAGCATCTGCTGAAGCTAATTAAAGCTTAATATGCTTAACGAGTGTGACTGTTACAGACACAGAGACCATTAAAGTGCTGTAGAGAATTGTTCAGTTGCCATCAGGCCTCATAATAAATTGATGACTTTTCTCACTCTGAATTAATGCAAATTCCCGTTGTACTCTGCTTAATTATGCACAGAATGGTGCCCTTGACTCAGATTTCAATGAAGAACTTCATTTTTTAGGTTCTGAGACGCCAAGTAGGAAATTTAATTAGCATTATGAAGGAAGCAGTAAAATGTGGCATATATCTGCAAAATGTATTTCAGACTTTACATTGAGCATTGACTGTGTGTACAATGATCCTTCTGTTTGACAAATGCGGTGTTTTCAATATATTCAGGCATTTGAGAAAATCGTTTCTCTCAACATCTTCAGGGTGCTGAGTAGTAAATGTAACAGATACTCTTTCTGTTCCTCTTCTGGTTTTCTGTTGAAATACATTTGAAGTGGCACATAAAGTATAATTAGGGGAAAGACAGTGGTTCTAGCACATGCTGCCTACCACAGAGGTCGCTGAGGTTTCCGTTGGCCAGTGGAGAAGCACACAGAGATGGGGCAGAGCAGTGTGTGGGCCGCTCACGCTCAGCGTTGGCCGCAGCGTGGTGTGCGTGCCGCGCTCAGCACGCAGGTGGCAAGGTCCAGCTGAGACGCGCGCTCGGCTGCTCAGGCGCCCACAGTGTGACCGGTGCCCCGAGGCCCTGGCTGGGCAGGAGCAGCACTCCAGTCTTGTCCTGTTTTCCTCAACAGTGGTTAGTAGGTAAATTTTTTTTACGCTATTCGTGTATTTCCTTGTAACAAAATTAACATTTTCATTATAGAAAGTTGACAGTTGTGGTTAGTTGTGAGAGAGCACAGTGCCTGCAACTGCTCTGCCTGCCCTGCTGTGGGTGTCCTGGCGCCAAGGAGCTGGACCACCCCTGTGCACGGTCCCCACCCAGACCATTCTTCACTGGCCTTAAAACGCCCATGTTCTGATGTATCCTTTCTTCCTTTCTTAGCTGATTTCTCTATAAAGAAAAACTTTTCTCATCAGCTCTTAGGTTACCCTGAGGACTGCTGTTACAGAAAAGGTGGAGTCAATCTTGACTGTCCCTCATTTACCAGTTATCGAGGGGGACAGCTAGCATTGTAAGGACAGCTAGCACACTTTAGCTCTCCTGTCGTCTGAACCTCTAGCGTTTGCTGTGTTTCAGTCCACGGCACCCTCTCCCTTTGATCTTCCGTGTCCCATCCGCAGTGGGCGGTGGGCTCTGGGTCTGTAAATAGGTCCCAAGCAGCTGTGGGTGGCTTCTTGCTTCCTGATGTGATGGGATAGTGACTCTTGCTTGATGTCTCTTGGCCCGTGTCAGGGTCACATGTTTTCCAAGAGGCCCTGGTTCCTTTCCTGGAGACCAGGTTGGTAGAGGGCAGGGCTGGGCCCTTGGTAGGCTCGTTGTCACCAGAGGTCACTGTGTCCAGGCCTTTCTGGTGCACAGAGCTGGGACATGGGCGCTGTCTTCTTGAGAGAAAAATGCATCAAAGTTCACACTCCTTTTTCTAGCTGACATTCAGGGGTGAGAGGTATTTATTTCATGACTGTATGTTTGGACCTCTCTTTACCAGTGATTAATCTTGGCTCCTATTATTAATAGTTCATTTGCTTGCTCTGGTAAATTATAGCATCCTACAATAAATGGCAACCCACTCCAGTACCTTTGCCCGGAAAATCCCATCAATGGAGGAGCCCAGTAGGCTACAGTCCATGGGGTCGCAAAGAGTCAGACACAACTGAGTGATTTCACTTCACTTCACTTCACAATAAGTTAAATGTAACTCTCACGTAATAGTTATATGTAACACTACTGTAATTTCAGAACAACAGTATTGGTAATTTACAGTGACATTTCTGAAAACCATTTAAGATTTCTCCCCCTGCCTTCTTTTTTTTTGCCACACCGAATGGGATCTTGGTTCTGCAATCAGAGTCTGAACCCGCGTCCCCATCACTGGGAGCTCATGCCCTTACCCACTGGCCCACCAGGACGGCCCCTGTGGTTCTGGGGCTCTGGGAACACCGCCCTCTGTGAGACGGCCCCAGCACCATTGTCCGGTGTTTACAGGGGCCGCCTTTTCTCCTTGACTGACACTGCCGCCGCGCCCTGCTCCCGGGTCCCTTTGTGGTTCACTTGGAGAATGCCCTTCCCATGTTTTCAGCAGAGAGGTTTATTTATGCATTCAGCTCTTTACACTGTACCTTTAAAATTTTTAAACTAATTTTTAAAAGATAAAAGCTTTAGAGGCCTTTTCACCAGAAGGACTCTGTGCCCCATGTATTCACGCTGTTTCTGTCCTTTTAATGCCTGGAGCCCAGACACGGAATTGGGTAGAAATTTGGAGCCAAATTTGAGGGCAGTGAAAAAGCGGGTGTCCCCAAGGGGACAGGCAAGAACAGCCGTTGCGTCTGTGTGCGTCTGGCAGGCTCCCTGCAGGCTGTGCTTGGTGACCGTGCGTGTGCCTGCTGTCTTTTAGGAGCTGTACCCCGCATTCTGCATCCACAACGGGGGCTCCGACCTGGAGCGGCTGCCCACAGCCAGCACCTGCATGAACCTGCTGAAGCTCCCTGAGTTCCAGGACGAGGCGTTGCTGCGGAGCAAGCTCCTGTACGCCATCGAGTGCGCCGCAGGCTTCGAGCTGAGCTGACCCGCGGCCCACCCTCTGCGGAGACGGCCCGGCCTCCGTGCGCCCCCGGCCAGCAGGGCGCTCGCGCTGGACTCCCAGCTCTCCCAGGCCCCTCCCTGCCACCCCTTCCTGCATTTTTAAGTGATTTATTAAGTTGTGCTCACTTATTTAGATGGACGTTCCTTTTCAAATAACTTAAAATAACAAATGTTACATGCCACGTGGCTAATATAGTAATTTTGCCAAGAAGAGCACAGTTTTAAGACTGGTGGCAACTCAGTGAAATTAACCAAAGATGAAGCTTTGGCTCTGCTGCGGATGAGCCCCCCAAGCTGGCGACCTGGCGCCTGAGGAGGGGGCGCTGCTCCGACCCGGCTCCGGTCTGCAGAGACTTGGGCCTCTGGGGAAATGTGGGCCACTGCTTCTCGTGTGGTTGAATTGTTTACAAGCCTCATTGTTGAAACTACAGGCTTTTTTTTTTTTTTCCTGCTGCCTTTTCCCAAAGTGGTTAGGTTGGAAAATAGATAACAATGGTAATATTTTATTTGTGTTTTTTAAGCCATCTCCCCAGATCGGGACTAGCATGCTTGTTTCCAGTCTGCCGCTGACCTGCATCGTGAATGTTTGGACATTCCTGTGTGTGGGTGTGTGTGAGGCGGGTCCTTCACTCTCTTCCTTTCTGTCTCCACCTCGTGCCTGGAGAGCTTTGGGGTGTGGGGGGAGGGGGGCTCCGTCCTGCTTCTGCGCGTGTGCGACCTGCGTGAGCGATGCTCGGGGAGGAGGTCCGCAGCCCCTCCCGAGTCACTTGAACCAAAGTGGC
This sequence comes from Litocranius walleri, assembly GCA_006410535.1. NCBI lineage: Eukaryota > Metazoa > Chordata > Mammalia > Artiodactyla > Bovidae > Litocranius > Litocranius walleri. The sequence continues at coordinate 343,260 of SJYG01000505.1, forward strand.
GCTGCGCCTTTGCACTGCGGCCTGGGCCCTGCCCCCTCGCTTCTGGGTGCTGCATTGCAGGGGGTGGGCGCCCGGGGCGGGGTGGTCCTCTCGGGATTCGGCACTTTATCAGGACCTGGCGAGAGGAGCGTCTGAGAGTCGCTGGAGGATGCAGGTGCTGGCCGGTGTTTGCTGTCACTGGAGCTCTGGGCTGGCGTGGGGGACGGGCCACAATTAGCAATATCCTTTTAAATGTGGGGGAGCCGAATGACACTTTTAAGACAATGACCATTATCAAAACAAAATGTATAATTTCTTAAATTGAAGAATAAATTAAGTGTTTAAATGCTATTTGTAGTCTTGATATACAGAAATAAAATAATTAGGGTTTGTCCTTGGTTTTATTTTTTTATTTTAGGTCATATTATGTTGGATGTTCTATATCTTCTTATTAATTGATTTGTATATTATCAGTATTTCGGAAATGGAATATCTGGGACTGAAGAGAAATGGGCAGTTACTCTTACTTGGATTTTCCTCCTTGGCTAATCTGAGCTTATTTATTTATTTGTATGTTCCAATGGCTAAATATTTGCATTAAATTTTTTTCCCGTTTGTGTTGGACTCATACCCCAAATCATTGTGATTGGTTCCGTTCTGCCCTAGAAAAGCCACGGCTTCTAAACATCAGTTAAGCACATTGTTTAAATGTCATCAGTTGAGACAGGGTAACAACAGGCTGTGGTTCAGAATCTGGTACACCAGACAGTGACACCTGGCATCTGAAACGCCCCAAGCGAGCCTTCGAGAAGGCTGACCTGCAGCAGCCCCTCCAGCTCGGGCCCTGGGGAGAGCCAGGCTCGCCAGGGACAGCTGCCACCTTGCCGGGTCCCCGAGGGCTTAGTGTTGCATTACGGAGAAGCAGCGCTCAAGTAAGGCTTGCCCTTCTCCATCGTCCTGTCTGCCACTTCCTGGTCGTCCGGGCTTCCGGCTTCGTGCTGGTGTGTGTGCTCGTGCCAGGGAATTTTTAAGCCATCTCCCCAGATCGGGACTAGCATGCTTGTTTCCAGTCTGCCGCTGACCTGCATCGTGAATGTTTGGACATTCCTGTGTGTGGGTGTGTGTGAGGCGGGTCCTTCACTCTCTTCCTTTCTGTCTCCACCTCGTGCCTGGAGAGCTTTGGGGTGTGGGGGGAGGGGGGCTCCGTCCTGCTTCTGCGCGTGTGCGACCTGCGTGAGCGATGCTCGGGGAGGAGGTCCGCAGCCCCTCCCGAGTCACTTGAACCAAAGTGGCGCTGCGCCTTTGCACTGCGGCCTGGGCCCTGCCCCCTCGCTTCTGGGTGCTGCATTGCAGGGGGTGGGCGCCCGGGGCGGGGTGGTCCTCTCGGGATTCGGCACTTTATCAGGACCTGGCGAGAGGAGCGTCTGAGAGTCGCTGGAGGATGCAGGTGCTGGCCGGTGTTTGCTGTCACTGGAGCTCTGGGCTGGCGTGGGGGACGGGCCACAATTAGCAATATCCTTTTAAATGTGGGGGAGCCGAATGACACTTTTAAGACAATGACCATTATCAAAACAAAATGTATAATTTCTTAAATTGAAGAATAAATTAAGTGTTTAAATGCTATTTGTAGTCTTGATATACAGAAATAAAATAATTAGGGTTTGTCCTTGGTTTTATTTTTTTATTTTAGGTCATATTATGTTGGATGTTCTATATCTTCTTATTAATTGATTTGTATATTATCAGTATTTCGGAAATGGAATATCTGGGACTGAAGAGAAATGGGCAGTTACTCTTACTTGGATTTTCCTCCTTGGCTAATCTGAGCTTATTTATTTATTTGTATGTTCCAATGGCTAAATATTTGCATTAAATTTTTTTCCCGTTTGTGTTGGACTCATACCCCAAATCATTGTGATTGGTTCCGTTCTGCCCTAGAAAAGCCACGGCTTCTAAACATCAGTTAAGCACATTGTTTAAATGTCATCAGTTGAGACAGGGTAACAACAGGCTGTGGTTCAGAATCTGGTACACCAGACAGTGACACCTGGCATCTGAAACGCCCCAAGCGAGCCTTCGAGAAGGCTGACCTGCAGCAGCCCCTCCAGCTCGGGCCCTGGGGAGAGCCAGGCTCGCCAGGGACAGCTGCCACCTTGCCGGGTCCCCGAGGGCTTAGTGTTGCATTACGGAGAAGCAGCGCTCAAGTAAGGCTTGCCCTTCTCCATCGTCCTGTCTGCCACTTCCTGGTCGTCCGGGCTTCCGGCTTCGTGCTGGTGTGTGTGCTCGTGCCAGGGAGGACAGCTGAAGGCATGCCGCGGTGCACAAAGATGGAAGCTGGAGGCCTGGAGCTGGAGCCATGCTGGTATTCCGCTGGTGTCTTAGTCACCTGTCCCGAGTGCCTCTGCTCCAGGTCTGAAAGGCTTTCAGTAGCGAAGTGAAGGGTGTCCCGGATCACACAGCCTCGTTTGCCACACAGAACAGCAGACGTCCCCAGAGTTTGTCCTGGGAGGAGTTAACATCCACTCCCCAAACAAGGTGAGTCGCTGAGCCCGCTCAGGCTTCCAAAGGCTCCTTCCCGGCGTCGCAGTGGTGGCCAGAGCGGACGGCCGAGGCTCGTGACCAGCAGGTGCAGGTGGGGAGTTGGGAGAGGGCCGAGAGGAAGGAGGCGGGGCTGGCCAGGAGCCCCTGGTGCCCCGGAGAGTCTCTGCTTCCAGGAAACTCGGCAAGCTCTTAGGTAAGCTGAGGTGCAAAGTACTCAGGCCTGTCTGTGAAATGGGGGCAATTAAATACCAGTCTCCCCCAACTGAGACAGACTCACTTCAGCACCTGTTTTTGGTAACCGAAAGAAATTCAGCAAGGATTTGCACTTTTACCGAGAGAAAAGGGCGCAAGGTAAAGATTGAGTTCGCTCAGCCTGTCTTGCAGGGAGCATTTCAGAGGCGGCGTGCACCCCACAGGGAACAGCCCTGCCCAGCTGCTCCCGCCCCACCCCTGGGGCCACACGTGGCACCTCAGGTTGAGCCACCCTGCTGTGAACCTTGTCCCTGAGCATCTGGGCTTCGCTGGTTTCTCTTGTGCACCCACGAGCCAGACAGCTCCTCCGGTGACTCCTGCTTCCCTTTAGGCCTTTGCAACTCAGGAAGGGTCTCTGTCGGAGAGCGGGGGACCCTGGGCTCTGTCTTCACAGGAAGGATACACAGCTTGAGGGCTGTGAATAAGCTTGTGATGTCAACGTCTATAAACACAATTACAGAACCTTGTTTTAACTTAAGCAGTGTGATGTCACAGGCAGCAGACGTCACATTTTGACTTTGTACCTTGATTGTAACATTTTCACCCTTAGGCAGCGCCATCCCCTTTTCCTCTGTGGCAACAAGCAGGAGAGTTAGCCTTCAGCGCCTCGTTTCTCGGGGTGACCCCACCTCTGGGAGCGCGTGGGGCTGCTGTCTGCCCCGCCAGTGCTCTCGGGACTGCGGGAGGCTGGGCCCCAGCCCTGGGCACTGTGTAGGCAGGCAGAAGAGGCGAGGGGCGGGAGGCAGGCACACGGGGGCCGGCGCCCGTAAAATGAGTGTGCATTGATGCGTTGGAAACTCGTTTGTCGTGACGTGTCACCTGGATAAGAGGCTGGCCTGTCCCGACATGAGTGTCTGAGGCCCCACATCCAGACAGACCTCGTGGGCCCGTCCCCACCACCCGGGGCCCCCCAGGCCTGACCCCCAAACCCTCAGGGGGCTGGGCCATCGTGGGAAGGGTGCAGGCTAGGGCCCGGGGGTGGGAGGCGGTGTGCAGCAGGACAGGGTCCTTTCAGGGTCCCTGCCAGGGGCTGTGTGGCTTGGGTGTGCCGCCTGGGGCCCAGTGCCCAGGGCTTGGGGGGCATCACATGGGCTTCCCAGGTGGCACCAGTGGTAAAGAACCCACTTCCCAGTGCAGGAGACGAGAGATGTGTTTGATCCCTGGGTCGGGAAGGTCCCCTGGAGGAGGAGGTCACCGCCCACTCCAGTCTTGTCTGGAGAATCCCGGAGGCTACAGTCTGTGGGGTCGCAGTCGGCCGCGGCTGAGCCACCTGGCACCCGCGCTCAGACGTACCTGTGCACCCCAGGAGAGTGGAGCCCACAGCGTTGGCAGGGCCGGGCCACACCTGGGGCTGCTGAGTGCCGGGGTGGGAGCCTCACACATGCCGCGCTTTGGGGGTGATCCCGGGCACCTGGGACGTGCAGGCGGCACTGCTGTTGGGGTGTCTGGCGGGCACTCCTGCCTGGCTGCCTCTCCACCCCTCGGCCCTCCTTTCCCTGGGTTCCCACGCCCGCTGAGCCCTCTCCCCATACAGCCGGCAGGGGGCGCTGGGGCTGCACAGCCAGACCCAGACCTGTGTGCATGCACACTTGTACACACACACACAGAAGGGGAAGGTTCCTGTGGGGAGGGGGCCCTCAGCCCAGGGGAAGCACACAGGACTGACGGGACAGACCAGGGGACAGATGCAGGGGGAGTGGTCACACCAGGGGACAGACCAGGGCAGCATCTGGCCTCCCCACACCCACCCCTCCCTGCCCTGTGGATGACCCCCTCCCTGCGTGCGCTGGCCCTGCCCTGGCTGCCACTTCACCACATTCGGGACGCGATGCCCTCGGGGGCCGCCCTGCCTACCACAGGCATCCCTGAGCCCATGGGGTCTTCGTTCCCCATCTGGGGATGGAACCCAAGCCCCCTGCAGCAGAAGTGCCAGCCACTGGGTCCCCAGGGAGCCCTCCCTGGTGTACTTGGCGTCCTTTCCTGCTCTGCCTGCTGATGGTTTGGGGTTTAAGTCTTTCCTCAGTCCCTCCCTCTACTGGGCATGTTTTCTGGGTCACGGGCCCTCCCTGCCAGTGAGCCCCAGGGCCCAGTGCTCAGGGCGGGTTCCTCAGGGACCCTGCCTTCCCACCCGACCCCGCGTCCCCTCCTCTGTCGTCCGTGGCGATTTAGCTGCTGCTTTTGTTCAGAGTTGCACGTGCGCATGGTACAAAGAGTGCATTGATTCTTTAATTTGATAAAAATACGAAGAGAACTCCCCGACCCATGGCCGCCTGAGCCCCGCTCTGCACGCTGCCTGGCACAGAGGTGGACCCGCAGGACTCACTTAGGTCTGACGCCAGCTGAGCAGCTAGAAGGACGAGTGCCATTTGCGACTGCAGGCCACAGCGGCCCGGAAGGCCTTGTTGCCCATCTCAGCTGGGGGCCTTCCTCCCGAGCCGCTCCTGGATTGCTGGGGCACCTGCATCCCGCCCTCATGGTGGCGGGCTGGTCCCCTGAAGGACCGCGGGGCGAGTGTGGAGGGAGGAGGCAACCCTGGACCCCTCTTGGGTCAAGAAGCTTCCCCGGGGTCGGCTAGGCTAAAGCGTGAAACCCGAGGACCAGGAGGCAGCCGTGCAGAGACTGCTGAGGGAGGGGCCGTCTGGGGCCAGCTGTTCTGAGCATGCCACATGTCTGCAGGGCAGGGGCAAAGCCCAGCATGGAGAGCGCCCGCTGGCCATCCAGGGTCTCCCTGGGCGCAGAGCCATTTGGTGATGCGCTGGGCAGGGACACCGAGGTCAGCACGGCTGTCGACCCTGGTCCGGGGGCAGCTGCCTGGGTTACTTGGGCAACACCTGTGCCAGCCTGGTGACCGGGCCTCCCCAGCGCTGAGGGGCTCGAAGAACATATTTCCTGCCCGGCTGCCCTGGGGGTGGCGCCTGGAGGCGGCGCTCCTTCAAGGCCCAGCTGCAGGGGCCTCCCCAGACCCCAGTGGGCCGCGGGTCCCCGCCGTCTGGGGCGCTGAGCACCCGTGTCACCACCTGCTGCCCCTCGCCTGTCTCTCCCGCTGCACTCGCGGCTCTGTGTGCCCCCAGAGGACGCCAGCCACCCTCTGGGCACATTCTGGGACGTCACAGCCGGTGGGGGCAGGGAGATCCTGGCACGAGGTGGGTGGGAGGCCTGATGGCTGTGCCCCGCCTGCTGAGCCCAGACGCCCCCTGGCCCAGGCCCCTGTGAGGAGCAGGCGGCCGAGCGAGTTCGTGGTTCCGGGACACCTGCTCTTAGGCCTCTGCCCTCATCTGCCAGCCCACACCCTCCCCGGGGGCATCCATGCTCAGTTTCCATGAGCGGGAGGCGCCAGGCTGGGCTGCAGGGTTTGCAGAGTACACTCAGTCTCAAGTAACTGAAGACGTAGCTTCAATTATTCACACCATTGGCAGAAGCATTGGTTGCATGAGGTGCTGTCGTCTCTGCAAACATCCAACCCTCATGGAGGTGCAGGTGGCCTGTAGGGTGGGGGAAAACGTCGCTTCTCGCACCCTCTGCAGGGGCTTCCAGGCCATGCAGTTCCCGGCGCCGCCTCCCAGGGCTCAGCTACCAGGACACTGACCACAGGCGAGCAGGCAGCATGGAGCACCTGGGTGCCGGGTCCCCAGGCACCAGCCACATGGGGAGGTCACAATGCCCCCAGAGGTCACGGCCCCCCAGGGAGGTCACAATGCCCCCAGAGGTCAAAGCCCCGAGGGAAGTCACGGCGCCCCTAGAGGTCATGGCCCCCCAGGGAGGTCACAGTGCCTCCAGAGGTCACGGCCCCCCAGGGAGGTCATGACCTCCCAGAGAGGTCACAGCTATCCCCAGAGGTCACAGTCCCCCAGAAAAGTCAGCCCCCAGAGGTCACAGCTCCCCCAGAGAGGTTACGGCCACTCCAGAAGTCACAGCCCCACAGGGAGGTCATGACCCGCCAGAGAGGTCACAGCCCCCCAAGGAGGTTACAGCTGCCCCCAGAGGTCACGGCCCCCAACAGAGAGGTCATGGCTACCCTAGAGAGGTCACAGCCTCCCAGAGAGGTCACGGCCCCCCCCAGAGAGATCACAGGCCCCCCCGAGAGATCACAGCCCCCCCCCCGGAGAGGTCATAGCTGCCCCCAGAGGTCACAGTCCCCCAGGGAGGTCACAGCCATCCCCAGAGATCAAGGCCCCCCAGGGTGGTCATAGCTGCTCCCAGAGGTCACAGCCCCCCAGAGAGGTCACGGCCCCCCAGAGAGGTCACAGCCGTCCCCAGGCCTACGAGCTGACGTCCATCGGGAAGGGGTCTCGGGCTGACAGTGGACAGTGGCCCGCAGCACGGGTCAATTCCCCCTTCCTGGGCCTCCCGAGTGTGCGCTGGCAGCCTGCCCAGGGAGCACAATGGGGCCACAGGTTGACGTGGGCAGAGGTGCAGCCAGGGTGACCAGCTCCACCGCCGGCTCCTCCGGGTCACCGGGCATCTTCAGGGCCTCCTCCCGTCACGCTGGGGCCTGGGGGAAGGAGGCGGGCCTGCTGGGGCAGAGGGCAGAGGGCAGCTGGATCCAGGTCCAGACGCTGGAACAGCCCGAGCCCTATGTTGGGGGTCAGGACAGAGCATTCAGGTCAGGTGGACTCTGCCCTCTGCACAGCCCAGCCCTGGGGGCAAAGGGCCAGAGAGTCTACAGACAAGAAGCTGGGTGGGCACAGCACGCAAGGACGGGGGTGGTCCCGGGGGAGGGCTGGCCGCTTGTCACCCCTCAGTAGCATGGAGGCCACCAGCTGGGCTGCACCCAGCTGTGGTGCACCCCGTTGTCCTGGGGAGCCCGGTGGGAGCTGAACGTCGCCCCCTGAGATGCCTTGGGGTGCCCGGGCAGCCCTCTCCATGCCAGAGCATGCTGTGCCTGCTCCAGGGCGGCCATGATGTCTGGGGCCACTCACCCAGAGCGACCCTCATCCCACCCCGACTGGTGTCCTGATGCCCAGCCTGTAAGCCCTCCTTGAATGTCACCCCAGGCTTCCTAACTCGGTGACGTGAATTCACACTTGCACACATCCTGTGTGAACACTGGAGACCGCTGTGGGCAGCGCCTGCCGTCCATCCACGAGCTGTTTTCCTGGCTCTCCCGAGGGGTGTAGGGCCAGTCTGCTCTGGTCCGCTGGGAGCAAGCCTGCTCAGGGTTGCTGCCCTCGCGATCTGCGTGTCCGGGGGATAAATGTGTACTGGGGGCACCAGGCGAAGGGAAGAGTAGGCTCTGAGAAGGGCTGGGCGGGGGCTGCACTCAGGCCTGCCCCTTGGTGAGCTGGGCCGAGGCCCCCTGTGTGGGTGTCCCCAAGGGGGCTGCCCTGGGAGGTCCACTCCCTGAGTGCGCTCTTTGGGCTCCTGACCGCCGCACCCCACAGCTGAATCAGGGCTGCCTGGCTGGGTGGGGCCCCAGACTCCATGACCTAATGGCGTTGTCTCTAATTGTGGCTGCAGATCTGCTGGGCACACAGGTGGGCATCGGAGCCCCGCCCAGCCCAGGGGTGGGGGCCGTTGTTCCCAGACTGTTGGCTGCCGCCCCCACCCCACTCCGGGCCTGGAGTTTGAGCTACCTGTTTGCGGGAGCTACCCGTTCGTGGCCGCCCCCATCTCCCTGATGACCTCCTGGTGGGCAGGGCCCTCAGCCAGTCACTCTGCGTCCCAGGGCCTCGCCCTGGGTGTGGTCAGAGTTCTCTTGTCAGATGAACAAGGGCCTGATACAGCTGAGGAGGGCGGGGAGCAATGCCCACAGGGAAGGGACCATCCCTGGGCGGGGCATCCAACATCCCAAATTCCAGTCTTCATCCGGGAGAGTCCAGGGAGGGAAGTTAAAACACCTGAGAATTTCCACGTCTCTAATGTTGATTGCTTAAAATGACTGAATCATTTTCCTATGGTAGGTTGTGTTGAAAGTTTGAGAGCCTGGGACTTGCCATGGTCCAGTGGTTAGTTAAGGGTCTGGGCTTCAAAGGCAGGGGGCTTGGTGTTCCATCCCTGGTCAGGGGACTAAGACCCCACATGGCACTCAGTGCCCACTCCTCCTCTCATAAAAATAAAGTTTGGTGGCTTTTCTGTTTCCTTTATGTATTTACTGTTTGGGCTGCCCTAGGTGGCTTGTGGAATCTGAGTTCCCCAACCAGGGATTGAACCCGGGCCCCCAAGCAGTGAAAGCACTGGGAAGTTCCCTTTGCTATTTTAAAAAGATATGATAATAAATGCACCATTCTCTGTGAGTTAAAACAGCTCTGGCCAACTTGGTAGACTCCCTTTATTACTCTTAAAATACTTGCAACACTTCTCAGACCCTCTTCATCACTGTGGATGTTTAGAGAGTTCTGTTTAAGGAGGAAAATTAAGTCTGGGACAACGTGATGAAGACCAGGACCCCCGCCCCTAGGACGCTGCTCCTCAACATGTCCTGCAGGGTTTGAACGGAGCGCTGTGCCTGTATGCTGACTGTGCTGGAGTTTGTGGGCAGGAATGACTCACGGGCCTGCAGGCATCTTCTGCCCTGCCAGTGGCTCGCAGGGAGGCTGCGTGGACCTCTCCCACGTGATGCAGCCAGTTCCAGAACCTGCCCACACTGCCATCCCCTTTCCCAGCTATGACGTGACTCCAGGGGCTTCCCCAGCTGGCAGCGTCTCTGTGTTGATTAGTAAGCTCTAATTCTTCCAGGAGAATGATCATCTGTTTTCCCGTCTTACCAATTTCTCTTGTACCGGGGTCCAGCCCCGGTGGATCCAGGGTGATTCGAAGGTGGAGACGGAGTAGGCGGCCTAGGAAAAACTTATTTAATTACAGATAGAGAGAGACTAGGAATTTAGCAAAGGAAAAGAGGCCAAATAACTTGGTTAACACAGGGTACCAGTCACCACCTACGTAGGCCGCAGGCGTCTTCCCGTTCTCCCGAAGAAGAGGAGGCACTGAGCCCCCCGCCCACCACCCCCCACCCCCCGGTCCGATCTTAGAAGCCCAGGCAGAATTAGTAGGCTTGGTGGGTCCTATGCACCAGATGGGAATTCGGCCAGAAAATAGTAAGAGAGAGAGAAAGGGGCTGAATAACTTGGCTTACGTGGGGTACCAATAAAATTCCAGACAAGGAATTTGCACCATCTGTATGGCGGGCACCCACACTCCAGATGGGAATTCAGCCTGAAAATTGAGGAGCAGAGAAGAACGACATGAGGGAATCAGTCTTTCCGGAACTGATCCGATTTCTTTATCTTTCGGGTTTGTTTATATACCTTGTGTTACACATAGGGATGAATACAGAGTCACGCGGGGGTCAGCAGACCTGACCCTTGTCACAATCAGTTGTTTCATACAAAATTATACAAAGGTCTTATGAGTTTTTACAACATCTTCTGACCATGAGGTCCGCTGACATTTTATGGCCTTTTCTGGTACTTTTCCAAGGCGCCACCCTCCAAATAAAGTTGGATTCCTATAGGGTGAGGGTGTAGTGAGTTATAGTCAAGAAAGGAATTTACTTAACCTAAGGTTTAACATGATTAGTCTTAAAGGTTAATACTTATTTCTCTTATATGCTTAAAGGTTAATACTTATTTCTCCTATATGCTAGTTATATTTATTATAAGAGTAGGGAATATGAAGACTTAGCAGCAAACATCAGTCTGTCAGCAGAGAGGTTTGACCTGAGCCACCCTTGTCACACCCAAGGCAGGGAATTAGCAGTAATTATTGGCATGACAAATGAAAAAACCCTTCACCAATATAATTCCTAATCAACCCACTAACACTATACTAATAATCTTCTAACTTCTCAAAAGAGTCTGTATTTAGAAAGTTTTAAAGCATCCCATGCCTCTCACAGCTGGGAGGTTGTAAACAATCACATGCGGCTGGACAACCTGATCAGGCAGGCTAGAGAACCTTCAGAGTTTGTAAGCTGAAACACTCTTATCACGCCCAGGAATTTTTATTAACTGGGGCTGCAAGTTAACTCCTTCTCTGAGAGAAATGGTTATGGGAGAGAGCTCCCTGTAAAGTACTCTGGTTTTGGGGTAGATGCTCTGGAACAGGGGATCTCCTGAGGCTTGATCACGCCTTTGCATATGCCAAGCTTCTTTTTCCTCATGACCTTTGCCATGGGCGGAGTTCCTCACACTGGCCCCCAACACTCTTGGGATTCAAAAATACATATGAATTTCCTGAGAACTCCTGGAAGGAAGTCCTGTGGGGAAACAGGACTCAGTCAGGCTTGGCCACTGGCTGGCCTGCGCAAGTCGGCCAGCAGGTCTCCGAGGCCAGCACCCTGAGGGCAGAGCAGCTTGGGCACAGCCTGGGGGCTGCAGGGGGAGGGGTGGGGGCTGCAGAGGACTCTAGATTGGCCTTTAGGTCCCTCCTGGCTGGGGGCTAACAGTGCTTCTCTTGGGAGTAATCAAACAAGTGGGCGTTGAGACATCTATTTGGCACGCGGAGAAGAGACCTTTTTTATAGTTTTTCTGTGTATTCTTGCCATCTCTTAATCTCTTCTGCTTCTGTTAGGTCCTTGCCATTTCTGTCCTTTATTGTACGCAAACTTGCAAAAATTGGTATCTCCAATTTTCTTGAAGAGATCTCTAGTCTTTCTCATTTTATTGTCTTCCTCTATTTCTTTGCACTGATCACTTAGGAAGGCTTTCCTATCTTTCCTTTTTAGTCTTGAACTCTGTGTTCAGTTGGGCATATTTTTCCCTTTCTCCCTTGCCTTTAGCTTTTCTTCTTTTCTCAGTCATTTGTAAGGCCTTTCCTTAGCACCTTAAGTCTTTTTTTCTCGTTGAGACAGGAGGGCTCCAGAGCCCCACTGCATGTGGGATCTAGTTCCTAGGTCAAGGATCAAACCCGAGTCCCTGTCCTGGAAGGCAGATTCTCAACCACTGGGCCAGGGGTGTCCAGCATGTTAGGTCTTAATTTGGGGACAACACTGAACTTTCAAAGTTGACAGCAAGGGAGGCTGACCTGTTCCAAGCTTGATGGGGCCTCACAAGGCGGAGGTTTTACAGACACACATCACGGTGCACACATATTTATCCATCGGGGTGTCCAGTTGTAGAGGCCTGAAGACCACCGGCCAGACCAGGAGCAGCAGAGCCCGTCGCCCACGGGTCCCTGAGAGAGCCGGGGCGGGGCCTGGCGCCCTGTGCCTGGCCCTGGCGTGGGGTCCCCGGGCTGCTGTTCACTCCATCAGTTATGCCCGCCTCACAGCCACCCCGCGGACTGCAGCCCGCCAGGCCTCCCTGTCCATCACCGTCTCCCCGGGTGGGGTCACCAACTGAGGCAGGCAGGGGCTCAGGCAGGGCTGACAGAGGAAAGAAGCCTGCGATGAGACCCCAGTGTCAGAGGGAGTCCATTTCCCTGAGGCGGAGAAAGGGCTTATTGTTTGCGGCCTCCGCCCCCACACGCCCCTTGTAGGAGGAGAGGACAGAGCTCACCCAAGTGACCCGGGCAGGCGCTGGGCCGGCGGTGCGGCCCAGGCCTCGTCTGAGCTTTGCCCCCGGCGAGACCCTATCTGTTGCCAAGGCGGGGGCTGTCCCAGCACCCGCGTCCCTCCTCAGAAGACGGAAACCCCGGGGCTAAGCGGCACACTGAGGAGAAGCGTAGATTTTTGCTGGGCCACCGCCTGGAGGGGACGTCCGGGAGCCCGGCCCACGGAGACCCAGAGAGGGCGGCCCGATGCCACCCGAGGAAGCAGGCCCGTCCCAGCCCCAGGGCGCGGCACAGGCAGCTGAGGGGCCCGCTTGTCCTGCCTGAGGCTCTTCACAGGCAGGCCTTTCTTTGGGGATCCGGGGCCTCCTGCCAGGCTCCTCCCGCCCCGCTCGCTGGGGGAGAGCCGCTCCTGCCGCTCCCGGACCGGCCCCGGCCCTGAAAGGCCGCTCTGTCTCCCTGAGGCGGACTCGGCGCCTGGCGGGCAGCCGGGCCGGAGGGGCGGGGTCTGGAGGGGCGGGGAGGTGGGGGCCTGTCTCTTATAC
>SJYG01000505.1:363087-375959 GCA_006410535.1 Litocranius walleri
ACCTGCCTCTTGAGAAATCTGTATGCAAGTCAGGAAGCAACAGTTAGAACTGGACATGGAACAACAGACTGGTTCCAAATAGAAAAAGGAGTACGTCAAGGCTGTATATTGTCACCCTGCTTATTTAACTTCTATGCAGAGTACATCATGAGAAACGCTGGACTGGAAGAAACACAAGCTGGAATCAAGATTGCCAGGAGAAATATCAATAACCTCAGATATGCAGATGACACCAGTCTTATGGCAGAAAGTGAAGAGGAACTAAAAAGCCTCTTGATGAAAGTGAAAGAGGAGAGTGAAAAAGTTGGCCTAAAGCTCAACATTCAGAAAACGAAGATCATGGCATTCGGTCCCATCACTTCATAGGAAGTAGATGGGGAAACAGTGGAAACAGTGTCAGACTTTATTTTTTTGGGCTCCAAAATCACTGCAGATGGTGACTGCAGCCATGAAATTAGAAGACGCTTACTGCTTGGAAGGAAAGTTATGACGAACCTAGACAGCATATTCAAAAGCAGAGACATTACTTTGCCGACTAAGGTCCATCTAGTCAAGGCTATGGTTTTTCCAGTGGTCGTGTATGGATGTGAGAGTTGGACTGTGAAGAAGGCTGAGCGCGGAAGAATTGATGCTTTGGAACTGTGGTGTTGGAGAAGACTCTTGAGAGTCCCTTGGACTGCAAGGAGATCCAACCAGTCCATTGTGAAGCAGATCAGCCCTGGGATTTCTTTGGAAGGACTGATGCTAAAGCTGAAACTCTAGTACTTTGCCCACCTCATGCAAAGAGTTGACTCATTGGAAAAGACTCTAATGCTGGGAGGGATTGAGGGCAGGAGGAGAAGGGGACAACGGAGGATGAGGTGGCTGGATGGCATCACGGACTCGATGGACGTGAATCTGAGTGAAGTCCGAGAAATGGGGATGGACAGGGAGGCCTGGCATGCTGCGATTCATGGGGTCGAAAAGAGTCAGACACAACTGAGCGACTGAACTGAGCTGAAAGTAGTTGATGGCCCCGGGGTCTGCAAGGGTGTTCACTTGATTTAACTCCCTTGATCCCAGAAGGGCGAGTCCCTGACCAGAGGCCAGGCAGGAGTGCGAGGTGGATGGCTCTGCGTTCACAGGCAGCACTGGGGCGGGTGGTGTGCAGAGTCGGTGGGCCCGCGCTTGTGACCCCCTGCCCCACCCCTGGCCCCCAGCCCTGCCTTTCTCTTGCCCCTTCCACCCGAGTCTCCCAACAGCACAAGAGGTCCTGCGATCGCCTTGCAGTTCCCAGTGACCGAGCTGCCTAATCACCCGTGCTGAGCAGCCCTCGACGCCCTCTCTGAGGGCGTTGGTTTGTTCTGGCAGACTTGACCGCTAAGCTCCCTGACCAGGGGTCCACCTGAGCTCCAGTAGGGGAGTGGGGAGGCTTAACCACAGTCCCTGAAGGCACTGTTGCCCCATCCCACCCTGTTGGCGAACTGGGAATTCCCCAGAGATTACAGAGGAAGTTTCTGTGAGAGCAGAAAGCAAAGTTGAAAGGAAGTTCCAGCGGGACTGCTGAGAACGCCGGCCCCGGGGCCATTTTCCCTGGGCTGGAGGTCCTTCTCCCAGGCCGGCACCCAGGGAGGCAGAGACTCCCTTGTGACCTCGGTTTGTTTCCTGTTGACCCCTTGAGTCACCTTCCTGCTGAGCAAGGGCCATGTGGGGTCTGCCCTTGGTCACGTCTCGGGCCCCTGGGACCTACAGCAAAACGTTGTCGTCCTGCTAAGGCGGTTACAGAGGAGGGTCTGCTCACAGCGAAAACCAGGCCCAGGGCACCTGACCTCGCTGGAGGCTCGGCCTCCCCAGGGACGCTCCCACATCCACCAGCCTGTAATCCTGGCGGCCCAGCAGGGTCACCTGTCCTGAGGCCGCTCCGTCCCCGAGGAAGTCGGTTCTGCCTTTCTCTCGCTCAGGACTCCTTGCTCTGTCTTCCTGCTGCCTAAGAAAACAATCCACTTTGTGCAGCCTCCCACAGAGCCTCCTGTTCACCAGATGGGATGCGGCCCATCTGTGAAGCGCTTCACAGAGCCCATTAGATCTGGAAATTCCCAGGACTTCTGGCACTCCAGTGGGCAGGACTCCATGCTTCCAGTGCTGGGCCTCAGGCTCCGTCCCTGGTCAGGGAGCTAGGACTCCCTCAAAAGAGGACATCCCCACCTCCACAAAAACAAAAGATCTTCAAATGTATTGGGTCGAACCATAGGTGTTTAACTGTTGGGGAACAAGACCGGAGCCATGGCAGGCTCGACAGGTTGCACCAGGCCTAGGTTTTGAATTCTTGTAAACCTGGGTCATGATTCCAGGAGACTACCCTAGCAGGGTCCCACTCACCCTAGCATGAAGGGCCTGAGCTACTCCATCTTGTAAAAGAATTCCATCCTGCAAGGTCCCGGGCAAAAGCACTTTGAACATTACCCAACCTAAGCCCACTACCCATAGCCAATCAACCCTCAGATTACCTAACCTAGCCCCACTGTACACGAGCCAGTTGGTCACTAGGCTAAACCTTCTGACTTTACATTCAGGAGTTGTGATTTACCTTGGAAGTAAAAACCAATCAAGAAGCTACACATAAATCCTATGGATGGAAGTAACCAACCAGTTATCTGTCAACTTAAACACCCCCTAAAGTGGCCAATCAGTTGTCCTCCTGCTTGAACACCCCCTCTTGTACCCTTTTACCTGATTAAATTCCCTATAAAAGCAGTGCAGCCCAAGACTCGGGGCTCCCTCCCTATAGCCGCTGCGCTGGTGCCGGGGGAGCCCTAGCTCGAGCTAGCAATAAACCCCTTTATGCTTTTGCATTGCTGTGGACGTCTTATTTCTCTCAGTTTTGGGGACTTGGACTTCGGGCGTAGCATTAACAATATTTATCTTTGAAGTTAAACACAACAGGTGTGGGTCTTCCATTTTCTGCGTGTGGGGGCCACATTTGGCTCCAAAGCCTGACCGGGGCCCCTCCAGCAGCAGCAGCTATAATTTGCTTGTTCATCGATAGGAGGAAATTCAGGAGCGTCTGCCATGGCTTTCCGTCCGTGCGTCAGCTGCGCACCTGTGTTCGTCCCGCTTCTCCAGCAGCCATGCCTTCCGTTGGTGTCCGGGTCTGCTGTGTGCATGGTGCCCAGGGTGGCAGCCCACCAGGAGGAGCCCCGACCTGGGAGGTGCAGCCTCTGCGTTCCGGGGAATTGAACTGTGTCTCCAGAAAGATGTGTTGATGGCCCCGGACTTGTGAATCCTTG
Source organism: Litocranius walleri (assembly GCA_006410535.1). Lineage (NCBI taxonomy): Eukaryota > Metazoa > Chordata > Mammalia > Artiodactyla > Bovidae > Litocranius > Litocranius walleri. The sequence continues at coordinate 366,354 of SJYG01000505.1, forward strand.
CAGACGTGATCAAGGTGAGGTTGTACTGGAACAGGATGGCCTTGTAAGGAGAGGGGTTTAGAGCCACAGGGAGAAAGCCCCGAGGAGGTGGAGACCGCAAGGATCGCCAGCCACCCAGAAGCCAGAGGACGGCAGGGGCCACTACCTCCTTCCCTCAGGTTCCTGGACTCGTTCCAGTCTGTGTACGTGTGTATGTGTGTGCGTGTGTGTGCGCACGTGTGTGTGTGCGTGTGTTTGTGTGTGTGTGTGGCTTCCCCATTTGTTGATGTTGTTGTTGTTTAGCTGCTAAGTCATGCACGACTCTTTGTGACCCCGTGGACTGCAGCACACCAGAATTCCCTGTCCTTCCCCATCTCCCAGAGTTGGACACGGTCTTCATGTCCATCAAGTCGCTGATGCTGTCCAGCCATCTCATGCTCTATAACCCCTTCTCCTCCTGCCTTCAGTCTTTCCCAGCATCAGGGTCTTTTCCAATGAATCGGCTCCTTGGATCAGGTGGCTTCCACATGCCAACAAGCAACTCCCGGATGCCAGCCGGCTCTCTGAGAGCCCAGCTCAGAGTTGGCATGGACCCGACCGCTGACGGACTCAGCCCTGCGGGGCTCCTCTCCAGGCCAGACGCCCAGCTGCAAGTCTGTTCTCACTTGTTCAGACCCGTCGCGACCCCATGGACCGCAGCAGGCCAGGCCTCCCTGTCCATCACCAACTCCTGGAGTTCACTCAGACTCACGTCCATCGATCGGTGATGCCATCCAGCCATCTCATCCTCGGTCGTCCCCTTCTCCTCGACCTTCAATCTTTCCCAGCCCAGGGATGGAACCCAGGTCTCCTGCATTGCAGGCTGATTCTTTACCAGCTGAGCCACTGGGGAAGTCTCGCTGTAACCTGTGCTTCTGACTAGTATATATACATACATTCTAATAAATTTTATTGACGTATAGTTGATTTCCAATGTTGTATTAGTTTCTCCTGGACAATAAAGTGACTCAGTTTTATAAATGCGTGTATCCACTCTCTCTTAGATTCTTTTCTCATATAGGTCATTGCAGAGCATTGCACAGCGTCCCTGTACAGTAGATTATTAGTTATCTATTCTGTATATAGCAGTGTGTATATGGGCCTCCCTGGTGGCTCAGATGGTAAAGAATCCGCCTGCAACGCAGGAGACCCAATTCAATCCCTGGGTCGGGAAGCTGCCCTGGAGAAGGAGACGGCAACCACTGCGGTGTTCTCTTCTGGAGAATCCCGCGGCCAGCGGAGCCTCGAGGTCTGCGGTCCGGGGGTGTAAAGAGCCGGGTGTAGCGGAGCGACTGACACTTCACTGGTGTGTGGCAGCCCCAGGCTCTCTGTCGCTTCCCCTCCTCACCTCGCTGGTAACCGCAAATTTGCTTTCTACACCTGTGACTCTGCTTCTGTTCTGTAGGTATGTTCACGTGTCCTTTTTGTAGATTCCGCATATAAGTGTATCCCATGATATTTGTCTTTGTCCTGCTTACTCCACTTAATACGGCCATCTCTGGGTCCCTCCTTGTTTCTGCAAATGGCATCATTTCACTCTTTTTCTATGACTGAATAAACACTCCGTTGTATATATGCACCACATCTGTAGTTTTTTTGATATATTATTTTTAATTCAAAAAATTTAAAAATTTTTATGTAGCAAAATATAATAGCACTTTATTGTTTTTGGATTTCACTTCTTGCTTAAGAATGTCATGCCTAACTCAGATTTATTTTAAAATATGTATACTTCTAATATTTCTTAAATTCGTATTTATAAATGGAATGCAGTAGAGCTGTAGCATTTTAAAAAATTAATTGCCAAGTCCCACCAAGATATACTAACCCATTCTGATTTTAGAATATCTTTAAAAAACTTTTTATTTTTTATGGGAGTATAGCCAGTTAAAAAACAATGTTATTAAGTTTCAAGTGAACACTAAAGAGACTCAGGCATACATATACATCTATCCATTTTCCCTTAAACCTCCCACCCATCCACTTCAGTCCAGTTCAGTTCAGTCACTCAGTCATGTCCACAGCACGCCAGGCCTCCCTGTCCACCAACTCCTGGAGTCCACCCAAACCCGTGTCCATCGAGTCGGTGATGCCATCCAACCATCTCATCCTCTGTCGTCCCCTTGTCCTCCCGCCTCCAATCTTTCCTGGCATCAGGGTCTTTTATTAGTCAACTTTTCGTATGAGGTGGACAAAGTACTGGAGTTTCAGCTTCAACATCAGTCCTTCCAACGAACACCCAGGACTGATCTCCTTTAGGATGGACTGGTTGGATCTCCTTGCAGTCCAAGGGACTCTCAGGAGTCTTCTCCAACACCACAGTTCAAAAGCATCAGTTCTTCAGTGCTCAGCTTTCTTCACAGTCCAACTCTCACATCCATACATGACTACTGAAAATACCATAGCCTTGAGTAAATGGACCTTTGTTGGCAAAGTAATGTCTCTGCTTTTTAATATGCTGTCTAGGTTGGTCATAACTTTCCTTCCAAGGAGTAAGCGTCTTTTAATTTCATGGCTGCAGTCACCATCTGCAGTGATTGTGGAGCCCCCCAAAATAAAGTCTAACACCGTTTCCACTGTTTCCCCATCTATTTGCCATGAAGTGATGGGACCAGATGCCATGATCTTCGTTTTCTGAATGTTGAGCTTTAAGCCAACTTTTTCACTCTCCTCATTCACTTTCATCAAGAGGCTCTTTAGTTCTTCTTCACTTTCTGCCATAAGAGTGGTGTCATCTGCATATCTGAGGTTACTGATATTTCTCCCGGCGATCTTGATTCCAGCTTGCGCTTCCTCCAGCCCAGCATTTCTCATGATGTCCTCTGCATAGACGTTAAATAAGCTGCCACATATCATTGAGCAGAGTTTCCTGTGCGTTACAGTAGGTCCTTGAAATGAAGTGAAGTGAAGTCGCTCAGTCATGTCCGACTCTTTGCGACCCCGTGGACTGCAGCCCGCCAGGCTCCTCTGTCCATGGGATTCTCCAGGCAAGAATACTGGAGTGGGTTGCCATTTCCTTCTCCAGGGGATCTTCCCAACCCAGAGATGGAACCCAGGTCTCCTGCGTTGCAGCCAGACGCTTTATCCTCTGAGCCACCAGGGAAGCCCATAGTAGGTCCTATGGGCTATTTTAAATACAGCAGGGTGTACCCGTTCATCCCAAACTCCCCAACCATCCCATCTCCCCATCCTTTCCCTTAGCAACCGTAACTTAGTTCTCTAAGTGTGTGAGTCTGTTTTTCTTTTATAAGTAAGTTCATCTGTGAGTGTGTGCAGGCATGCTTCAATCGTGTCTGGCCCTTTTCGACTCCGTGGACTGTAGCCCGCCAGGCTCCTCTGTTCATGGGACTCTCGGGCAGGAACATGGGCGTGGAGTGCCAGGCCTCTCTCCAGGGGGTCTTCCCGCCCAGGGATGGAGCCCAGGCCACTTTGTCTCGTGCACTGGCAGGCGCGCTCTTCACTACTGGCACGATCTGGGGAGCCTCGCTCATTTGCACCGCTTTATTCTTTAGGTGCCGCATCTCAGGGGCGTCACACGCCGTTTCTCCTTCTCCATCTGACTTCGTCAGTGTGACACTCTCTAGGCCCATCCATGCTGCTGCAAGCGGCATCATTTCACTCTTTTAGTGGCTGAGTGAAATTCCAGGTGTATACGTGCCACAGCCTCCTCATCCAGCCCTCTGCTGATGGGCACCTCGGTGGCTTCTGTGTGCTAGCTATGGTAAACACTGCTGCAATGAACACTGGGGTATTTGTACCTTTTTGAATCATGGTTTTCTCTAGATATATGCCCAGGAGTGTGAAGAAGGAAGTAAAATGTTTCCCAGGGAGTTGAATGCTAGGTCAGCTTTACTGGGACGGAAAGCCCCAAAATTTTAAAGGGAACAATGGATACCAGGTGTGTCACTGCAATGTTTGCTCTGCAACCTAAGAAACAGGATCTAGCTCTAGGAAACAGGGACTCGACGCTAACTGCAAATTGTCACCAATAGTTACATAAACCTTACCTGCCTGCCCACCAATCATGCTCTGCCAAGTAGCCTAGCCCCCCTCCTCCCCTGCACAATAGGATAAAAGGCTCCCAAAGCGGGTGTTCGGGGCTCCCCACCTTCGATTGGCTTGGCGGGGGCCCGGATCTGAAATTGCCAGTAAACTGCTTTTCTCTGAACTCCGACTGGTGGTCTCTATTGGCAGCTAGTCTCCCACAGAGTGGGCTTGCTGGATCATCTTTAGCTCTGTTTATTTTTTTTTTAAGGAACCTCCACGGTGGTTGTCCAACTGGCTATAAATCGGAGGATCTCCAAGATGCCCTCCTTGGATTCAGTTTGTCTGCTAGGTCGGCCACAGAGCTAAGGAAGACTTGGTTAACTTCCTGGATTCCCAGCTCACTATAAAGGATACGGTCAGGTGAAGACCCCCTGACGGGGCGTGGGCACAGGCTTTCCTGCCCCCGAGACACGTGCCCCCAGCCCCCTTGCTCGCCAACCGGCCTGCCCCTGCCCGGGACTTCTGGGCTTTATGGAGCCTCGCCTCCCAGGATGACTGACTGGCTCCTCAGCCTCTGTGATGGATTCGCACTTACCCACTCTTAGCTCAAGTGGCTGGGACTGGGTGGAAAGTTCCCACTCTGTAACCACTGAGCAGCTTCTCCTAGGAACCAGCCCCCACCCCTGGGTGGCATCCAAAAGTTCTCTTGCCCAGTGCATTGTCCAGAATTGAGGACAAGAGACAGATATTATCCCATCCCTCAGGAAATTCCAAGGGTTTGGGAGCCATGGATGGTGTGGACGGCTGGTCCACAACCATCAACCAACTCTCAGCCCACTCCCCCGGAGTCAGCTGGGTGCTGTGGGATCGTGGTTTGTTTCTTTTTACTGCTGGGCGGTGCCCAGGGCTCGTGTGCCAGTGACCTGCTGAAGGGCTAGGCTGCTCCAGTTCACTGCCTTTATTTCTGATGAGTCAAGCTGCCGCGAGCCTCTGTGTACAGGTTTCCCGGTGAACAGTTAGCCCTTCTCTCAAACAAACTCCAGGACAGCTTGGTTTTGTAATCACCGAGAGCATTGGTGTTTATTTATTTATTAGAGAAATAGGAAATCACTCAATGATGGGCTGTTATAAACATAGGCGCCATGCCAACCACCCCTGCCGCGTGTATGGGCCCTGCTGTCCTCTGGTTTCTCTACTTACCCTGCTTTGGCCGTTGTGTGGATGGACCCCTGGCCCTGGCAAAGGCTGGGGCTGCTGGGGGTGAATCAGGAGCTGCTTAGAACAGAACTCGGACAAACTGAGTGAGAAGAGGGAAACCTCGCAGGCTCTGTCTAGTAGAGTCCTTGGCAGAACAGCTAGAAAGGTGCTCATTCCTTCTTTACAGAGCCCTCCCTGTGCACCCTCGACCTCCACCTGCAGAGAACCAGAGCTTGGCTGCCTCCTGCCCGCCTCCCGGCACCGGGATGGAGGTTGGCCAGGACTCTGACTCCTCAGCTGCTCCCTGTCGCTCACGCTGCCTCGACTGGGTGCTCCTCTGACTGTTTGCTCAGTGTCATCCCTGCGGCTCCTTTGGAAACTGAGCTCGCACGGCCCTGCCTCCCGCGGGGACAGCGGCTGCAGCCCCGGAACCAAATGCAGTCAGACACATCCCACACGGCCCTGGAGCCAGCGGTGGCTTTTCTACTTTCTTTTCGTAAAGCGTTGGGAGCTCCTGAAGGCAGGGAAGCCCGGCACACTGCAGTCCACGGGGTCGCAAAGAGTCAGACACGACTGAGCGACTGAACAACGGCAATGTAAAGGATTGTAAAGAAGCAAGGACAGCAGACGACAGAGACTGCTTATGGGCCCAGAGGGCGACACTGCTGTCCGGCCCTTCCCGGGACCCTGGGCTGGACCCCCTTCCCAGACACCCTGGGGTAGACCCTGTTCACCGACAGCCCGGGGTGGACCCCCTTCCCGGACACCCCAGGGTGGACCCCCTTCCCGGGACACTAGGGTGGACCCCCTTCACCAACCCTCCGGGGTGGATCCCCTTCCCCGACACCCCGGGGTGGACCCCGCCTCCTGCCCGTGGGAGGAGGACACTCTCACTGCCGTGGAGACATGGGTGGTCCCTTAGGCCGCGGACCGCTGAGGATGGATGCGCCTGAGGAGGTCTGGAATCAGCCGAGGTGGGACACGCCCACATCCTAGAAAGGGAGGCTGTAACAGAGAGACGTGTGTCTCAAACAAAGCCAGCTCTGGGAGATGTCCTGAGGGGTGAGCAGAACCTCAGCGCGCAAACAGTGAGACGTCAAGCTGCTGAGTGACTCACTGGAAACCCCAGAGCTGGAGGGCGAGCAGAGCCCAGGCTGGTGATCGCGGCAGCTGCGCGGGCTGGAGGCCTCTGTCCCCTTTGCTGACGGGACAGGGCTGTGTGAGCACCTCCCCACGCCTGGCACCACAGAGGGCAAGTGTCCCCCAAAGCCCAGACCCCGGCTCAGCAGGGCTGCTTCCAGCTGAGGCTTGAAGGGCCGCTCTGCGCCCTCTCCACGTGTGTGTGTGCATATGTGTGTGTGCGCCGTGTCCTCCCTGCGGCCTCCTCACCCTCCCTGGGCCTGTGTACAAGTTTCCCGTCTGAGAAGTGACACCGCCATGAGTAAACTGCTTTTCTCTGAACTCCGACTGGTGGTCTCTATTGGCAGCTAGTCTCCCACAGAGTGGGCTTGCTGGATCATCTTTAGCTCTGTTTATTTTTTTTTTAAGGAACCTCCACGGTGGTTGTCCAACTGGCTATAAATCGGAGGATCTCCAAGATGCCCTCCTTGGATTCAGTTTGTCTGCTAGGTCGGCCACAGAGCTAAGGAAGACTTGGTTAACTTCCTGGATTCCCAGCTCACTATAAAGGATACGGTCAGGTGAAGACCCCCTGACGGGGCGTGGGCACAGGCTTTCCTGCCCCCGAGACACGTGCCCCCAGCCCCCTTGCTCGCCAACCGGCCTGCCCCTGCCCGGGACTTCTGGGCTTTATGGAGCCTCGCCTCCCAGGATGACTGACTGGCTCCTCAGCCTCTGTGATGGATTCGCACTTACCCACTCTTAGCTCAAGTGGCTGGGACTGGGTGGAAAGTTCCCACTCTGTAACCACTGAGCAGCTTCTCCTAGGAACCAGCCCCCACCCCTGGGTGGCATCCAAAAGTTCTCTTGCCCAGTGCATTGTCCAGAATTGAGGACAAGAGACAGATATTATCCCATCCCTCAGGAAATTCCAAGGGTTTGGGAGCCATGGATGGTGTGGACGGCTGGTCCACAACCATCAACCAACTCTCAGCCCACTCCCCCGGAGTCAGCTGGGTGCTGTGGGATCGTGGTTTGTTTCTTTTTACTGCTGGGCGGTGCCCAGGGCTCGTGTGCCAGTGACCTGCTGAAGGGCTAGGCTGCTCCAGTTCACTGCCTTTATTTCTGATGAGTCAAGCTGCCGCGAGCCTCTGTGTACAGGTTTCCCGGTGAACAGTTAGCCCTTCTCTCAAACAAACTCCAGGACAGCTTGGTTTTGTAATCACCGAGAGCATTGGTGTTTATTTATTTATTAGAGAAATAGGAAATCACTCAATGATGGGCTGTTATAAACATAGGCGCCATGCCAACCACCCCTGCCGCGTGTATGGGCCCTGCTGTCCTCTGGTTTCTCTACTTACCCTGCTTTGGCCGTTGTGTGGATGGACCCCTGGCCCTGGCAAAGGCTGGGGCTGCTGGGGGTGAATCAGGAGCTGCTTAGAACAGAACTCGGACAAACTGAGTGAGAAGAGGGAAACCTCGCAGGCTCTGTCTAGTAGAGTCCTTGGCAGAACAGCTAGAAAGGTGCTCATTCCTTCTTTACAGAGCCCTCCCTGTGCACCCTCGACCTCCACCTGCAGAGAACCAGAGCTTGGCTGCCTCCTGCCCGCCTCCCGGCACCGGGATGGAGGTTGGCCAGGACTCTGACTCCTCAGCTGCTCCCTGTCGCTCACGCTGCCTCGACTGGGTGCTCCTCTGACTGTTTGCTCAGTGTCATCCCTGCGGCTCCTTTGGAAACTGAGCTCGCACGGCCCTGCCTCCCGCGGGGACAGCGGCTGCAGCCCCGGAACCAAATGCAGTCAGACACATCCCACACGGCCCTGGAGCCAGCGGTGGCTTTTCTACTTTCTTTTCGTAAAGCGTTGGGAGCTCCTGAAGGCAGGGAAGCCCGGCACACTGCAGTCCACGGGGTCGCAAAGAGTCAGACACGACTGAGCGACTGAACAACGGCAATGTAAAGGATTGTAAAGAAGCAAGGACAGCAGACGACAGAGACTGCTTATGGGCCCAGAGGGCGACACTGCTGTCCGGCCCTTCCCGGGACCCTGGGCTGGACCCCCTTCCCAGACACCCTGGGGTAGACCCTGTTCACCGACAGCCCGGGGTGGACCCCCTTCCCGGACACCCCAGGGTGGACCCCCTTCCCGGGACACTAGGGTGGACCCCCTTCACCAACCCTCCGGGGTGGATCCCCTTCCCCGACACCCCGGGGTGGACCCCGCCTCCTGCCCGTGGGAGGAGGACACTCTCACTGCCGTGGAGACATGGGTGGTCCCTTAGGCCGCGGACCGCTGAGGATGGATGCGCCTGAGGAGGTCTGGAATCAGCCGAGGTGGGACACGCCCACATCCTAGAAAGGGAGGCTGTAACAGAGAGACGTGTGTCTCAAACAAAGCCAGCTCTGGGAGATGTCCTGAGGGGTGAGCAGAACCTCAGCGCGCAAACAGTGAGACGTCAAGCTGCTGAGTGACTCACTGGAAACCCCAGAGCTGGAGGGCGAGCAGAGCCCAGGCTGGTGATCGCGGCAGCTGCGCGGGCTGGAGGCCTCTGTCCCCTTTGCTGACGGGACAGGGCTGTGTGAGCACCTCCCCACGCCTGGCACCACAGAGGGCAAGTGTCCCCCAAAGCCCAGACCCCGGCTCAGCAGGGCTGCTTCCAGCTGAGGCTTGAAGGGCCGCTCTGCGCCCTCTCCACGTGTGTGTGTGCATATGTGTGTGTGCGCCGTGTCCTCCCTGCGGCCTCCTCACCCTCCCTGGGCCTGTGTACAAGTTTCCCGTCTGAGAAGTGACACCGCCATGCCGGGCAGGGTCACACAAGACCCAAGGCGAGCCTCCCTGGGCACTCAGCAGTGAGGAGCCCGCCTGCAGTGTGGAGACATAGGTTCAGTCCCCGGGTGGGGAAGACCCCCTGGAGAGGCAATGGCAGTGTTCTTGCCCGGAGAGTCCCACGGACGGGGGAGCCGGCGGGCTACAGGAGTGCAAAGGGGTTGCAGAGTCAGGCTTGACTTGGCAACTGACAAACCACAGACTCGAGCACCCCAAGGGCTCAGGACACCTGATCACCCCGTGAAGACCTGTCTCCAGATACTGAAGGGACTGGGGGTTAGGACTCCAGCATGTGACCCTTGGGGGTGCAGTTCAGCCCCAACACACAGCCTCAGTGGAAACGCTCAGTCTTTGCCTCTGAGGAAAAGCGGGGAGACCTTTGGGGAGAAAGCAGCCTAGTGAGCGCTGATGGGACTGCATCTGAGGAGGCCGGGCTGGCTGGTCCCCTGGTCCCTCCTCC
>SJYG01000505.1:385812-461385 GCA_006410535.1 Litocranius walleri
CGGGGGTCAGCAGTCCTGACCTTATCAAAATCAGGTGCTTTACATAAAAAAAATCTTAGGGGTTTTACATCATCTTCAAGCCATTTCTGCCTGCTGACATTTACAACCCTTCCTTTCTGATAACCAGAAAACTTATTTTTTCCAAGGGTGTTTTTCCTTAAACCAAGCACCACCCTCAAAATAAAGTCGCATTCCTATAGGGTGAGGGTGTAATGAGTTACAATCAAGAAAGGAATTTATTTAACCCAAGGTTAACATGATTAATCTTAAAGGTTAATACTTATTTCTCCTATAGGTTAATACTTATTTCTCCTATATGCTTAAAGGTTGATACTTATTTCTCCTATGGGTTAATACTTATTTCTCCTATATGCTAGTTATATTCATTATAAGGGCAGGGAATATGGAGATTTTAGCAGCAAACATCAGTCCAACAAATGAAAATCCTTTCACCAATGTTCCTTTTAAGATCTACTTAGTCTTAAGATAGTGACAAAGTTACATTTTTGCATAGCAAGGACACAGTGATTTATAACAAAGTACAGTGATCTATTACAAGAGAGAAAATTCATTAACTCAAAAAGTCTAATATTGAGGTTAATACTTATTTCTCTAACATCAAAAACTACTATATTTCCTTTTCTATATTCCAAATACATTGATTAATATATTCCCAGGTGTCTAAAGGATATGGGGGCCTGGCAGCAACCATTGACTCAACAACAAGAAAAAGCCCTATGCTAATTAAGACTCTCAAAATACTCCAAAACTCTCTGTGCTGCTTATGGTTGAGAGGTAGTAAACACTCATGTGTCCGCAGAGAGGTTTAACCTGAGACGCCCTTGTCCCACCTAGGGCAGGGAATTAGCAGCAATTATTGACACAACAAATGAAGAAACCCTTTATCAATATAATTCCCAACCAACCCACTATACTAATAATTTCTAACTTCTCACAAGAATTTGCCTTTAGTAAGTCAAAAACATCTCGTGCCTCTCATGGTTGGAGGGCTGTTGTGGCCGGAGGGACCTACACAGGCAGGCTAGATAACCTTCAGAGGAGTCCCGTGAGTTGAAACACTCTAGTCACGCCCAGGAATTCTTACTGCCTTGGAGCTGCACGTTTACTCCTCCGAGAGAAACGGTTATGGGGGAGAGCCCCTCGTAGGTGAGAGTACAGGACAGACTCTGGTTTTGGGGTTAGATGCTCGGGAGCAGGGGATTTCCTGAGGCTTGGTCACGCCTTTTCGTGTGTATGCCGAAGCCTCCTTCCTCATGACCTTTGCCATGGGCAGAGTTCCTCATGCTGGACCCCAACAGGGCTCCAGCTTTATAATCAAAGAACTGGGCAGGGAGAGACCTTCTCTGTCTTTCCTGAGTGGACGGCATGCTCCCATCTTCAGTTCCTCCTCTAGGTTGAGCAGGGGAGTTCTCTGGGCCCTGCAGGGTCGAGCTAGGTCCACAAATGATTGCTCTCCCCGTGCGCAGAGGACATGTCCCAGGGATCCGTAACTCCCCGAGCCCCCTGGGCAGCAGGCGGGCCTCCTGCCCATCATTTCACTGTCTGGGGGCAGGTCTGTGTTCATGTTGCCTGGTTTTGTTGCTAAGCTAGCCTGCTTGTTTTTGTGGTTAAGCAAACCTGCTTTCTCAAGTGATCATTAACTCATAAGGTCTGCCGTATTTTCCTGCTCACAGTCCCCTAGTGGGACGAGCTGTTTAATCACCTGCTGTTCCCCTTTGTTCTGTCCATATCAGAGATGAGCTCAAGCTCCAGCCCGTCCCCTGCCCAGAGGTCCCTAGGGTGGGGCTGACAGTCCAACTCCTAGTCACGGGGTTGGTTCCCCTGGCGATGCTCCTCGGAGGGGGGGGGGGTTCACAAAAGTCACTCCATTTACAGGAGCCCAGGTGTGGTTGAAAGGGGCTTCTTATGAATCGCAAACTATGGCTCAGGAAATCCCCAGGGTCTTAGCGGTCTGTGCCGGATGCAGAGGAAGGCTGCACACATTTGTGTTAAGTCCCAGCATTTGTCACTGGTGCCGGCTGACTGGCAGGGTCGGGGTCCCTCTGCCGTTTCTAAGCTTGGTCCTAACTTTCTTTTCAGCCGCACAGCATGTGGGCTCTCAGCTCCTTGACGGGATCAAACCCTCATTCCGGCATTGAAGGCATGGACTCTTAACCGCTGCACCGCCAGGGAGGTTCCGATCCTAACTTTCTTGGGATTCCAGAGTATTTCCTGTTGTGTTTATCAGAATGAGTGGGCAGAAAGGAAAGACCCGGTGCCCGCCCAGGACATGGCCCGAGGGGGAGGGGAGGTGGGGTCCAGGACCGGGCAGGCCGGGCGACGGAGCAGGGGAGAGTCCGGGCCCTGCTCCGGGAGGTTGGGGCATCTTAAAGAAAGTGCTGGAAGTCTGCCACCTTACCCTTCACCTCACCCCATTGGCCAGAGCTGAACTGGGATGCTGTCTTCACTCTCAGTTCAGTTCCGTTCAGTCGCTCAGTCGTGTCCGAGTCTTTGCGACCGCATGAACCAAAGCACGCCAGGCCTCCCTGTCCATCACCAACTCCCGGACTCCACCCAAACCCATGTCCATCGAGTCGGTTATGCCATCCAACTAGCTCATCCTGTGTCGTCCCCTTCTCCTCCTGCCCTCAATCCTTCCCAGCATCAGGGTCTTTTCCAGTGAGTAGTATAATTAAAACAACTTTGGGCGGGGGCGTCGGGGGGGAAGAATTAATTCTCATCACTCCAAAATCTTCTCTGATCTTAATAGACATAAGAAGTTACATATATTTTACTTTGTTGTAATCAGCGTGCAGTTCTAAATGGTCAAGAACCTAGACCCTGAGGCTTAATTCTAGAGAACAAAAGTGGGGAAAGTGTAGGCAGGGCAGGGCAGTTTCTACCAGATCCTCCATGGAAATAGTCATCTGCTGACCCAGAGGGAATGAGGCTTCCACCCCAGAGCCCTGAGCTCCCTAAGGACCAGGAACCGCCCCCTGCCCCCCATCACCCCAGAGCCCTGGGCTCCCTAAGGACCAGGAACCGCCCCCTGCCCCCCATCACCCCAGAGCCCTGGGCTCCCTAAGGACCAGGAACCGCCGGTCAGGACAGGGTGCCCAGCAGCCGGCGGAGGGCCTCGGCTCCCCCGGGGCGGCTGGGACGTGCCCGAGCCCCTCGGGGACGCTGGCCAACAGCCCCTTCCAGATGCAGCGGCAGCTCTGAGAGGATTTAAATCCTGGCCAGTTGGATCTGGTTCGTCTGCCTCTATCATTCTGACCCACAAATCCTGCTAATACCATGACTGTTTGCCAAGTGATGAGGGGCTAGAAAGACGAGGGGCATCCAGCTGCTGTAAGAGCGCCAAGAGCCCCGTGGGTGCAGACAGAAAGGAAGGAATGTGGGCTGCGGCCAGCGGGCGCCAGGCAACCGGAGGGCTGCGTGCGGACGCGGGCCTGCTCGCCTGTCAGGCCAGCTGAGCGAGGCTTCCGGCACCTGATGCCGGGAGAAAGGGGCCTGGAGCCAGCGGTGAGCCGCCTGCCCCCCAGAAACCCCCGCAGGAACTCCAGCGGGCAGACCACGCAGCCATCCTGGTTCTCCAGCTCCGAGAGTGCTTTCACTCTGGACAAAAAGGTGCGTTAAGACGGACAAGAGCCCGCCTTACTTTCAGCCCTCCCGTGTGCCTGTCCTGAGTTGTCCCTCTCATCTGTTGAGCGGTGTGAGGTTTCCTGGGGTCATCCTGCTGACAGCCATAGGTCTGAGAGCTGAACGGTGTCTACGTGAGGGCGGCTAGTGGGCTCCCAGGCCTTCCTTCTTTCTGGAAAACACAGGCCTGTGTCGATGGCTAACGCCGCTGATGTCTTCAGGCGTGCAGGCGTGCCCCTGGTGGGGTCCCTTTGCTGGGCCTTTGGGGCCCAGCTCTCAGAGCCCTGGGGGCTCCTGTGACCCCAGCCCGAGATGCTTCATCTCTAAACACCTCTGAGCGGCTGGTGGTCTGCCTGCCCTCTCCTCCCCACCCCAGTGCACAGTGAGGCTTCTCCTTCCCGGAGGGTGACTGCTGGCCAAGCTGGCTGCTGAGGCAATGTCCCCTGAGTCCATCAGAGGGTGAACTGGACACAGGACAGCAGCTGGCCGGGGACCTGGGCACTGGGGCACGTCTGTGTGGCCCTCCTCCGCCTGCACAGCACAGGGGACTGCTGGGGGCAGGGTCACAGGAAGGCAGCCTCCCCTCAGCGCCTGCATTCCTCAGAGGGCCTCAGTCCCCTGAGCCTGACGCCCCCAACCCCATGGCTGGCAGGACTGTGAGCCTGGAGCCCGCACCCAGGGAACTCTCCCAGCCCAGTCAGGAGGCTGCCCTCCGGCTACAGAATCGCCCCTGGCCCCCTAGGTTGCTCTTTGGGCCCCAGGCTGGCCGTTAGCATCCTTCCAGCTGGAACGAGCCCTCCAGGCCAAGGCTCTCCTGGGCCACCGTCTCCAGCCTCTGGGTGTGGGAAGGCGTCAGTCCGCGCTCGCCCATCTAGCCCATAGACATTTGCGGAGGCCCACTCTGTGCTTCAGGCCCTGGAAGTCACTGGGGGTTGGGCATGGGGCTGTGGGTGCTGGCTGGAGGGGTAGCCAGCGCTGGGAGGGTTCGGGCCACGGTGATCCTCATGGATGTCCCCAGGGAGGAGAGGCCTGGGAGGGTCTACTTCCAAAGGGCCTGATTTCCAGGGCACGGGATACAGAAGACACAGGTGCTGGGCGCAGCTGCAGAGAGCGGTCCCCTCGAAGCCGGGGGACTCGGGAACAAGAGGGAGCAGGCCTTCTGTCCAGGCTGGGGAACTGACCCGAGGTGACCCCCGCGTGGGCACCAGCCCTGGGGCGCCCCTGCTGCCCCATACCCACTCCACTCCACACCAGGCCTCCCTTGGACAGGCTGGCAGTATCTTCCTCCTCCTCGACGTCAGGACAAAGTGAAGACGCTGTGGACACAGCTGGGGATTCTGTTGGGGAGGGAAATCTTTCCTTGCTCTTCTAGATTCTTTGGCCAGTCTAACAGTTAAACTGACATAAGACAGGTTAACAGGAAAAAAGCAACTCCATCCCTGCGGGGGTCCCATAAAGCTGACCTGACTCTAGGTACATACGCGCTCCGTCGTGTCTGACTCTTTGCAGCCCCATGGACTGTGGCCCTCCAGGCTCCTCTGTCCTGGGGAGTCTCCAGGCAAGAATACTGTGGTGAGCTGCCACACCCTCCTCCCGGGGATCTTCCCGACCCAGGGATCGAACCTCTGACCCTCATTCCTCTTACTCTTCACCCACAGCATTGACAGATGGGTTCTTTACCACTAGCGCTGCCTGGGAAGCCCAGGGTGACTCTGGCCCCCTTCAGTCACACGTTAGATCATGTTCTTCCATGAATGTCTCTTTTCTTACGAGTGATGACGTTACACGAGGTTACATAGGAAGCTTTCCTTATGAGATCGTACGTGCTAAGACAGCAGGAGGCAAAATGTCAGGATGTTTGTAACCTGCGTTCAGATGGCTCAGCAAAAACTGGAAAAGGAAGAAAGGCTGAGCTGTGGGGGCGGCAGCAGTCGGCGAATGCAGGCGAAGAAACCTGCTCATTCGACTAGCTTTCCAGTTTTCCCGGAGTTCTGAGAGATTAAGGACTCAGAGTAGGGGGCAGGGTCTGTGTTGAAGGGACAGTCCGTTAGAGCTGGGGGGTCGGGGGCTGCCCTGGCTTGTCTGCCTGAATCGTGGCAGACCTGGGAGCCCCGGCTCCGTCTTGGGGGGGTGGTTCCATTTGCTGGTGGCTATGTGCGGGGAAAGCCCTGTCCTGTGGCCATGGTTTCCATTTCAACCCCAGACAGCCCATTCCAGGCTCATCTGGGCTTCAGAACAGTAGGGTGTGTGTGGGAGGCTCAGGATTGGGGGGACATGGGTCTACCTATGGCTGATTCATGTGGATGTTTGGCAGAAACCAACACAATCCTGCAAAGCAATTATCCTTCAATTAAAACTAAATAATTTTTTTAAAGAGTCAAATATGTTAAGAGATAAAGTAAAAAAGTAGCGGGGAGAAGTGAGGGGACTACGCCAGCTTACTGGGAACCGGGACACGGCCATCCTGCAGGGATGCTGCTGGAGAGGAGAGGCCGCCCGCTGGAGAAGCTTTCAAGGAGTGAGCGAGGACCCGTGTGGCTTCAGTTACAGCACCGCGCTCCTTCTCTCTGCTTGTCCTTCTTGGGGTGTGGGAAGCGCCGTGACAGGCGGTGGATCTCTGGGGCTGGCAGGTTCCCGCTTCCTCCTCTTCTCAGCTGGACGCGCTCTGCCCGGGCAGTGGGTCTGAGCTCTAAGGGAGGGCGCCAAGCTGCTCTCACTCCTTCGCGGAGCAAGTGGCGGTCCGCTGGAGTAGGCCTCGCCTCCAGGAGTTCTTTCCTGTTCCCAGGCCCCCGAGACTGCCTCGGGCACCCCTCTGCCTCGTCTCTGAGCCTCAGTTTCGTCCTCTGGAGATCCGAGGGACCTGGTTCTGGGCAGAGCAGCCATGGAGAGGAAAGGCAAAGGGCCGAGCAGGGGCTTTGCATGCCGCGAGCACTGGTGTGAAACCTCAGCTGCCCAAGCGTGTCTGGTTTGTTGCTTCAGATTTCCTCCAGGGGAGTCTTCCAAAGTGGTGATGCAACCCCCCCAGTGGGCAGAACTTGGAGCAGAACTCCAGAGTGATGGAGGTGGCCCTCAAGCTTAGCCAGGCGCTTGGTCCGAACCCTGAGATTCTCCATGAATCAAAGCCAGAGGCCACTTTCCTGAAGCCGTGGGGGGAGTGAACTCTGGGCACATCCTGGCACCTGGCTGGCCTGCGGGTCATCCGCTCTGCATTTCTTGGCTCACATGGGAAATAATAAACGTTCTGTATGTGTTGGTTAAATAAAGAAGAGGCCACGTGACCAAGAGGAAAAGGGACCCGACAGGCTGCACACACTGGGCCGTGGGACCCCTGCCCCGGTCCTGTCTCCCAGGTGCCCGATCCTCCTCCAGAGAAACCTCATCACATGCACTCCTCCCAGGTAGCCTGATAGTGTTGGTCTGCAGTCTGAGTGCCTCCAGGATCATGGTCTGGTTGCCCTGCAGGAGCCCAGTCCTGTGGGGGAAGCTCTGAGAGCTTTGTTTCAGGCTTACTGCCTGCTGCCCAAGTCCAGTCCATGCTGCCCAGGGGCTGGCAGGGACTGGTGAGTGGCTGGCGGTGACTGTTCCGGAGCGAGTGTTGAAGTCTAGTGAGAGGGACAGGGGGTGGGGCTGAGCCTCGGACAAAGCCTGTGCTCACCTATGACCTTGGGCTTCCCTCCCATCTTTTCACTGTGATAAAACACACTCAGCATGAACTTCACTATGGGGACCATCTCTAAGGCTGGTGGGACACACTTAACCACCATCATCTCCATCACTCACCTTGTAAAACTGACACTCTGTCCCCAGTAAACACTGCCTCCCCTCACCAGCTCTTGGCTGCCCCGCAACCATCCCTTCTACACCCCGTCTACCTACTTTCTATGAATTTGATGACCTTAGAGACCTCAGGGGCTTCCCCAGTGGTTCAGTGGTTAAAAAAATCCACCTGCAGTGCAGGAGACTCGAGAGACCTGAGTTCATTCCCTGGGTTGGGAAGATCCCCTGGAGGAGGGCATGGCACCCCGCTCCAGTATTCTTGCCTGGAGAATCCCATGGACAGAGGAGCCTGGCGGGCTACAGTCTGTGGGGTCTCAGAGAGTCAGACACAATTGAAGCGACTGAGCACACACACAGGGGCTTCAGTAGGTGGAATCTTAATGGCGTTTATTCTTTGGGGACTGGCTCATCTGCTCAAGGCCCACCCCTGTTGGAGCAAGTGGCAGGCTGTCCTTCCTGTTTAAGGCTGAGTCACATGCTGTTGCGTGGATGGGCCACATTTTGGTTGCCCATCATCCGTGCGAGGACACCGGGTTGCTCTGCCTCTGGGCCAGTGTGAATAATGCTGATGAGCATGGTGTGCAAACGCCTCCCTGAGACCCTGCTTCCGTTCTTTTGTGTGTCTACTCCCGAGTTAGAACTGCTGGGTCACATGCTAGTTAATTTTCAATGTAAGTTATTTTATTTTATTTTATTGGCCCCACCGTGCGTGCATGTGGCATCTTGGTTCCCCACCAGGGACTGAATGTGTGTCTCCTGCAGTGGAACTGGGGAGTCTTAACCACAGGTCTGCCAGGAAAATGCCTCTATTTTTAATTTTTTGAGGAACTAGAATATCACTTTCCCCAGCAGCTGCTCAGGTATCCCCGTGGGTGTGAGGTCGTCAACAGCGAACAGGGGATTTTTGTCTCAGAGTTGGACTCCTCGGACTCTGGCTTGTCTTTTCACTTTCCTAATTGCGCTTTTTTTTTTTAATTTATTTTTTATTGAAGGATAATTGTTTTACAGAATTTTGCTGTTTTCTGTCAAACCTCAGCTTGAATCAGCCATAGGTATTCATACATCCCCTCCCTTTTGAACCTCTCTCCAGTCTCCAGCCCCATCCCACTCCCTAGGTTGATACAGAGCCCCTGTTTGCGTTTGCTGAGCCACACAGCAGATTCCCGTTGGCGACCTATGTCACACGTGGCAGTGTAAGTTTCCATGGTACTCTCTCCTTGCATCTCACCCTCTCGTCCCCTCTCCCCAGGTCCGTAAGTCTGTTCTCTATGTCTGTTTCTCCATTGCTGCCCTGCAAATAAGTCTTCAGTACCATTTTTCTAGATTCTGTATATGTGCATCAGAATATGATATTTATCTAGATTCTGTATATGTGCATCAGAATATGGTGTTTATCTTTCTCTTTCTGACTTACTCCACTGTGAATAATAGGCTCTAGCAACTTAGCAGCAGCAGCAGCAGCAGATTCATCCACGTCATTAGAGCTGACTCACATGTGTTCCTTTTGATGGCTGAGTAATATTCCATTGTGTATATGTACCTCAGCTTTCTTATCCCTTCATCTGTTGATGGACATCTAGGTGGCTTCCATGTTCCAGCTGTTGTAAATAGTGCTGCTGTGAACAGTGGGATACATGCATCTCTTTCAATTTTGGTTTCCTCAGGGTATAAGCCTAGGACTGGGATTGTTGGGTCATGTGATGGTTTTATTCCTAGTTTTTTAAGGAGTCTCCATACCATCTTCCATAGTGGCTGTATCAATTTTCATTCCCACCAACAGTGCAAGAGTGTTCCCTTTTTTCCACACCCTCTCCAGCATTTATTGTTTATAGACTTTTTGATGATGGCCATTCTGACCAGCATGAGGTGATATCTCATTATAGTTTTCATTTGCATTTCTCTAATAATGAGCGATGTTGGGCATCTTTTCATGTGTTTGTTAGCTGTCTGTGTGTCTAAAAACAGTGCTTCGATGCCATGAACTAAGCGGCAATGCCTCAGCCATATGCATGCTGTCAGGCCTGAGAATCCCTTCCATCCTTGTCAAGCAGAGTGCTAGCCTTCTCTTCTTTCATGCAACCCTTGTGCTTTATGATGAACAAAAGTTTTTGCTTTTAATGAGTCCAGTTTTTCTTCTTTTATAGTGAATGCTTTTGGTGCCTGTACAAATATTTTCACCCGTGTTTTCTTCTAGAAGTTTTATAGTTTTAGATTGACATTTGGGTCTATGATGTCCTTTTGAAAATTAATTTATTTTTGGCTGAACTGACTCTCCGTTGCTGTGCAAGCTTCCTCTAGCTGCAGACAGCGGACCACTCTCTAGCTTTTTCATCACTTGGAAAAAGCAAGAGAGTTCCAGAAAAACATCTATTTCTGCTTTATTGACTATGCCAAAGCCTTTGACTGTGTGGATCACAATAAACTGGAAAATTCTGAAAGAGATGGGAATACCAGACCACCTGACCTCCCTCTTGAGAAATCTGTATGCAGGTTAGGAAGCAACAGTTAGAACTGGACATGGAACAGACGGGTTCCAAATAGGAAAAGGAGTACGTCAAGGCTGTATATCGTCACCCTGCTTATCTAACTTCTATGCAGAGTACATCATGAGAAACACTGGACTGGAAGAAGTGCAAGCTGGAATCAAGATTGCTGGGAGAAATATCAATAACCTCAGATATGCAGATGATACCACCCTTATGGCAGAAAGTGAAGAGGAGCTAAAAACCCTCTTGATGAACGTGAAAGAGGAGAGCGAAAAAGTTGGCCTAAAGCTCAGCATTCAGAAAACGGAGATCATGGCATCTGGTCCCATCAGTCCCATCACTTCATGGGAAATAGTTGGGAAACAGTGGAAACAGTGTCAGACTTTATTTTGGGGGGCTCCAAAATCATTGCAGATGGTGATTGCAGCCATGAAATTAAAAGACGCTTACTCCTTGGAAGAAAAGTTATGACCAACCTAGATAGTATATTCAAAAGCAGAGACATAACTTTGCTGACTAAGGAGGCGGTGGATCTCTGGGGCTGGCAGGTTCCCGCTTCCTCCTCTTCTCAGCTGGACGCGCTCTGCCCGGGCAGTGGGTCTGAGCTCTAAGGGAGGGCGCCAAGCTGCTCTCACTCCTTCGCGGAGCAAGTGGCGGTCCGCTGGAGTAGGCCTCGCCTCCAGGAGTTCTTTCCTGTTCCCAGGCCCCCGAGACTGCCTCGGGCACCCCTCTGCCTCGTCTCTGAGCCTCAGTTTCGTCCTCTGGAGATCCGAGGGACCTGGTTCTGGGCAGAGCAGCCATGGAGAGGAAAGGCAAAGGGCCGAGCAGGGGCTTTGCATGCCGCGAGCACTGGTGTGAAACCTCAGCTGCCCAAGCGTGTCTGGTTTGTTGCTTCAGATTTCCTCCAGGGGAGTCTTCCAAAGTGGTGATGCAACCCCCCCAGTGGGCAGAACTTGGAGCAGAACTCCAGAGTGATGGAGGTGGCCCTCAAGCTTAGCCAGGCGCTTGGTCCGAACCCTGAGATTCTCCATGAATCAAAGCCAGAGGCCACTTTCCTGAAGCCGTGGGGGGAGTGAACTCTGGGCACATCCTGGCACCTGGCTGGCCTGCGGGTCATCCGCTCTGCATTTCTTGGCTCACATGGGAAATAATAAACGTTCTGTATGTGTTGGTTAAATAAAGAAGAGGCCACGTGACCAAGAGGAAAAGGGACCCGACAGGCTGCACACACTGGGCCGTGGGACCCCTGCCCCGGTCCTGTCTCCCAGGTGCCCGATCCTCCTCCAGAGAAACCTCATCACATGCACTCCTCCCAGGTAGCCTGATAGTGTTGGTCTGCAGTCTGAGTGCCTCCAGGATCATGGTCTGGTTGCCCTGCAGGAGCCCAGTCCTGTGGGGGAAGCTCTGAGAGCTTTGTTTCAGGCTTACTGCCTGCTGCCCAAGTCCAGTCCATGCTGCCCAGGGGCTGGCAGGGACTGGTGAGTGGCTGGCGGTGACTGTTCCGGAGCGAGTGTTGAAGTCTAGTGAGAGGGACAGGGGGTGGGGCTGAGCCTCGGACAAAGCCTGTGCTCACCTATGACCTTGGGCTTCCCTCCCATCTTTTCACTGTGATAAAACACACTCAGCATGAACTTCACTATGGGGACCATCTCTAAGGCTGGTGGGACACACTTAACCACCATCATCTCCATCACTCACCTTGTAAAACTGACACTCTGTCCCCAGTAAACACTGCCTCCCCTCACCAGCTCTTGGCTGCCCCGCAACCATCCCTTCTACACCCCGTCTACCTACTTTCTATGAATTTGATGACCTTAGAGACCTCAGGGGCTTCCCCAGTGGTTCAGTGGTTAAAAAAATCCACCTGCAGTGCAGGAGACTCGAGAGACCTGAGTTCATTCCCTGGGTTGGGAAGATCCCCTGGAGGAGGGCATGGCACCCCGCTCCAGTATTCTTGCCTGGAGAATCCCATGGACAGAGGAGCCTGGCGGGCTACAGTCTGTGGGGTCTCAGAGAGTCAGACACAATTGAAGCGACTGAGCACACACACAGGGGCTTCAGTAGGTGGAATCTTAATGGCGTTTATTCTTTGGGGACTGGCTCATCTGCTCAAGGCCCACCCCTGTTGGAGCAAGTGGCAGGCTGTCCTTCCTGTTTAAGGCTGAGTCACATGCTGTTGCGTGGATGGGCCACATTTTGGTTGCCCATCATCCGTGCGAGGACACCGGGTTGCTCTGCCTCTGGGCCAGTGTGAATAATGCTGATGAGCATGGTGTGCAAACGCCTCCCTGAGACCCTGCTTCCGTTCTTTTGTGTGTCTACTCCCGAGTTAGAACTGCTGGGTCACATGCTAGTTAATTTTCAATGTAAGTTATTTTATTTTATTTTATTGGCCCCACCGTGCGTGCATGTGGCATCTTGGTTCCCCACCAGGGACTGAATGTGTGTCTCCTGCAGTGGAACTGGGGAGTCTTAACCACAGGTCTGCCAGGAAAATGCCTCTATTTTTAATTTTTTGAGGAACTAGAATATCACTTTCCCCAGCAGCTGCTCAGGTATCCCCGTGGGTGTGAGGTCGTCAACAGCGAACAGGGGATTTTTGTCTCAGAGTTGGACTCCTCGGACTCTGGCTTGTCTTTTCACTTTCCTAATTGCGCTTTTTTTTTTTAATTTATTTTTTATTGAAGGATAATTGTTTTACAGAATTTTGCTGTTTTCTGTCAAACCTCAGCTTGAATCAGCCATAGGTATTCATACATCCCCTCCCTTTTGAACCTCTCTCCAGTCTCCAGCCCCATCCCACTCCCTAGGTTGATACAGAGCCCCTGTTTGCGTTTGCTGAGCCACACAGCAGATTCCCGTTGGCGACCTATGTCACACGTGGCAGTGTAAGTTTCCATGGTACTCTCTCCTTGCATCTCACCCTCTCGTCCCCTCTCCCCAGGTCCGTAAGTCTGTTCTCTATGTCTGTTTCTCCATTGCTGCCCTGCAAATAAGTCTTCAGTACCATTTTTCTAGATTCTGTATATGTGCATCAGAATATGATATTTATCTAGATTCTGTATATGTGCATCAGAATATGGTGTTTATCTTTCTCTTTCTGACTTACTCCACTGTGAATAATAGGCTCTAGCAACTTAGCAGCAGCAGCAGCAGCAGATTCATCCACGTCATTAGAGCTGACTCACATGTGTTCCTTTTGATGGCTGAGTAATATTCCATTGTGTATATGTACCTCAGCTTTCTTATCCCTTCATCTGTTGATGGACATCTAGGTGGCTTCCATGTTCCAGCTGTTGTAAATAGTGCTGCTGTGAACAGTGGGATACATGCATCTCTTTCAATTTTGGTTTCCTCAGGGTATAAGCCTAGGACTGGGATTGTTGGGTCATGTGATGGTTTTATTCCTAGTTTTTTAAGGAGTCTCCATACCATCTTCCATAGTGGCTGTATCAATTTTCATTCCCACCAACAGTGCAAGAGTGTTCCCTTTTTTCCACACCCTCTCCAGCATTTATTGTTTATAGACTTTTTGATGATGGCCATTCTGACCAGCATGAGGTGATATCTCATTATAGTTTTCATTTGCATTTCTCTAATAATGAGCGATGTTGGGCATCTTTTCATGTGTTTGTTAGCTGTCTGTGTGTCTAAAAACAGTGCTTCGATGCCATGAACTAAGCGGCAATGCCTCAGCCATATGCATGCTGTCAGGCCTGAGAATCCCTTCCATCCTTGTCAAGCAGAGTGCTAGCCTTCTCTTCTTTCATGCAACCCTTGTGCTTTATGATGAACAAAAGTTTTTGCTTTTAATGAGTCCAGTTTTTCTTCTTTTATAGTGAATGCTTTTGGTGCCTGTACAAATATTTTCACCCGTGTTTTCTTCTAGAAGTTTTATAGTTTTAGATTGACATTTGGGTCTATGATGTCCTTTTGAAAATTAATTTATTTTTGGCTGAACTGACTCTCCGTTGCTGTGCAAGCTTCCTCTAGCTGCAGACAGCGGACCACTCTCTAGCTTTTTCATCACTTGGAAAAAGCAAGAGAGTTCCAGAAAAACATCTATTTCTGCTTTATTGACTATGCCAAAGCCTTTGACTGTGTGGATCACAATAAACTGGAAAATTCTGAAAGAGATGGGAATACCAGACCACCTGACCTCCCTCTTGAGAAATCTGTATGCAGGTTAGGAAGCAACAGTTAGAACTGGACATGGAACAGACGGGTTCCAAATAGGAAAAGGAGTACGTCAAGGCTGTATATCGTCACCCTGCTTATCTAACTTCTATGCAGAGTACATCATGAGAAACACTGGACTGGAAGAAGTGCAAGCTGGAATCAAGATTGCTGGGAGAAATATCAATAACCTCAGATATGCAGATGATACCACCCTTATGGCAGAAAGTGAAGAGGAGCTAAAAACCCTCTTGATGAACGTGAAAGAGGAGAGCGAAAAAGTTGGCCTAAAGCTCAGCATTCAGAAAACGGAGATCATGGCATCTGGTCCCATCAGTCCCATCACTTCATGGGAAATAGTTGGGAAACAGTGGAAACAGTGTCAGACTTTATTTTGGGGGGCTCCAAAATCATTGCAGATGGTGATTGCAGCCATGAAATTAAAAGACGCTTACTCCTTGGAAGAAAAGTTATGACCAACCTAGATAGTATATTCAAAAGCAGAGACATAACTTTGCTGACTAAGGTCCGTCTAGTCAAGGCTATGATTTTTCCTGTGGTCACGTATGGATGTGAGGGTTGGACTGTGAAGAAGGCTGAGCGTTGAAGAATTGATGCTTTTGAACTGTGGTGTTGGCGAAGACTCTAGAGAGTCCCTTGGACCACAAGGAGATCCAGCCAGTCCATTCTGAAGGAGATCAGCCCTGGGATTTCTTTGGAAGGAATGACGCTGGAGCTGAAACTCCGGTACTTTGGCCACCTCATGCGAAGAGTTGACTCTTTTGGAAAAGACTCTAATGCTGGGAGGGATTGGAGGCAGGAGGAGAAGGGGACGACGGAGGATGAGATGGCTGGATGGCATCACGGACTCGATGGACGTGAGTCTGAGTGAACTCCGGGAGTGGGTGATGGACAGGGAGGCCTGGCGTGCTGCGATTCATGGGGTCGCAAAGAGTCAGACACGACTGAGCGACTGAACTGTATGAAATTACACTAATACGTCATTGTCACTGGCATGATATTGGCCGGCCAGTTGGACATCAAGGAAAAGCCACTGTTTTTTCTTTATCTTTTTAAAAAAACTGAAGCACAGTTAACTTACAATGTTTCAGGTGCATAGCAAGTGATTTGGTTACACATAAACATATAGGTATATAACTATATTTCTTTTGACAGTTGCTTTCCATTATAGTTTATTACAAGATATTGAATACTTTTTTCTTTGGGAACAACAGGGAACTAGAGGCAGGGGGCACTAGTGGTAAGAGCCCGCCTGCCAATGCAGAGATGCGGGAGATGCGGGAGGCGCGGAAGGCACGGGAGACGCAAGAGACGCGGGAGGCGCGGGAGACGCAAGAGACGCGGGAGACGCGGGATACCCAAGGGACGCAAGGGGCGCGGGAGACGCAAGAGACGCGGGAGGCGCGGGAGACGCAAGAGACGCGGGAGACGCGGGAGGCGCGGGAGGCGCGGGAGGCGCGGGAGACGCGGGAGGCGCGGGAGGCGCGGGAGGCGCGGGAGGCGCGGGAGGCGCGGGAGGCGCGGGAGGCGCGGGAGGCGCGGGAGGCGCGGGAGGCGCGGGAGGCGCGGGAGGCGCGGGAGGCGCGGGAGGCGCGGGAGGCGCGGGAGGCGCGGGAGGCGCGGGAGGCGCGGGAGGCGCGGGAGGCGCGGGAGGCGCGGGAGGCGCGGGAGGCGCGGGAGGCGCGGGAGGCGCGGGAGGCGCGGGAGGCGCGGGAGGCGCGGGAGGCGCGGGAGGCGCGGGAGGCGCGGGAGGCGCGGGAGGCGCGGGAGGCGCGGGAGGCGCGGGAGGCGCGGGAGGCGCGGGAGGCGCGGGAGGCGCGGGAGGCGCGGGAGGCGCGGGAGGCGCGGGAGGCGCGGGAGGCGCGGGAGGCGCGGGAGGCGCGGGAGGCGCGGGAGGCGCGGGAGGCGCGGGAGGCGCGGGAGGCGCGGGAGGCGCGGGAGGCGCGGGAGGCGCGGGAGGCGCGGGAGGCGCGGGAGGCGCGGGAGGCGCGGGAGGCGCGGGAGGCGCGGGAGGCGCGGGAGGCGCGGGAGGCGCGGGAGGCGCGGGAGGCGCGGGAGGCGCGGGAGGCGCGGGAGGCGCGGGAGGCGCGGGAGGCGCGGGAGGCGCGGGAGGCGCGGGAGGCGCGGGAGGCGCGGGAGGCGCGGGAGGCGCGGGAGGCGCGGGAGGCGCGGGAGGCGCGGGAGGCGCGGGAGGCGCGGGAGGCGCGGGAGGCGCGGGAGGCGCGGGAGGCGCGGGAGGCGCGGGAGGCGCGGGAGGCGCGGGAGGCGCGGGAGGCGCGGGAGGCGCGGGAGGCGCGGGAGGCGCGGGAGGCGCGGGAGACGCGGAGACGCGGGAGGCGCGGGAGACGCAGGAGACGCAAGAGATGTGGGAGACGCGGGTTTGATCCTGGGTTGGGAAGATGCCCTGGAGGAGGGCACGGCGACCCACTCCAGTGTTCCTGCCTGGAGAGTCCCATGGACAGAGGAGCCTGGCGGGCTGCAGTCCATGGGGTCACAAAGAGTCGGACATGTTCCTAGCAACGGGATTGCTGTATCATATGGAGGTTCTGTTGTGTGTGTGTGTGTGGGGGGGGGGGATCTTAGTTCCCTTACCAGGAATCGAACTCCGTGCAGCGGAAGCATGGCGTTCTAACCACTGGACCACCAGGCAGGTCCCTATCTCTAGTTTTTTAAGGACCCTCCATACTGTTCTTCATAGTGGCTGCACCAATTTACACTCCCACTGACAGTGTAGGAGGGCTCCCTTTCCCCACACCCTCTCCAGCTCTTGTTTCTAGACTTTTTGAGGGTTCTGGCCTGTGGAGAGACTTTTGATTGATATGTTGCTGTCTGCCGTTGAAGTCAGTGTTCTGAGTAGAGAAACATACACGCTAAATACATATGTGAAGTGGCCCATGTCTCACTCGCCACCTGGAGCTTTCACCATACCCTTTATCTGCAACTCTGATCGTCAAATTCCAGTACACGGCACATCAGCCCCCGTCATTCCTATCTCGCCGACAGGGAACCGAGGCTCCTGGCAGAGTCAGCGTCACAGCTCATCAACATTGCCGCCTCATTGGGCTAAGCTTGTGCCTCAAGTGCTGGTGGTCCCAACGGAAAAGCAGCCTTTCTCCTTCTCGGCCCCGGCCCTGGCACCCTGTCCCCTCCCGCTCAACCAAGACCACCCTGTCCAGAGGTCCGGCAGTGTGACCGTTTCAGATACAAGCTCCTCCCTGTTCGTTGTCTGTCGAGATGAAGGACCTTCTCTATTGCTCGCCCTTTGCGCGTGCTGAATGTGTTCTGGAATCCCAAAGCTCCTCACTCACAGCTCTCTGCAATCCATCTGTGTCCTCCTTGCCTCCTCCCCTGGGGGGCGTCCTGTGTCAGACCGGGGGGGGGGGGTCCCCACCTCTGACCCCCTCTGTCACTACCCCCTCGACTTCCCATCTGTTTTAAAAGAATGTGGGGTTCCAAGCATCCAGACTCCTTGAGAATGACTTTAACCTTCGCTTTCTCTCCAGCATCTTCAGTTCCTTTTCTGTCCTCGGCCTCTTTAGCTAGAAACACGCAGGAATGTCTGTGCAGAAACAAACACAGCAAAGCCAGGTAAACACCAGGCCTTTCCATGGGTGTCTCTTTCTCGGTATCTTCTTTCCTTCCTTCTCTCTTGGGGACAAATCTGTCTAAGTGCTGCCAGGGTTCCCTACCAAGCACCGGGCTGTAATCTAGTCCCCTGGAATCACTCCAGAAAAGGCCAGTGACCTGCAAACCATGAACGGGTCTCAGCTCCCTTCCGTCTTTCCTTTCGTGACAATGTTAACTATTTCCTGGGCTCATGCCTACTGCCAGCTTTTTGCTCAGCTGCCCCTTCTCTTCTCATGGCAACGAGGCTCTCAAGCCTTGGTGAGCAGCTCTGACAGGCCTTGGGAGTCCTGGGTCCCGGGGACACCACCTGCTGAGTGTTTCCAGCAGACCCCCAGGGTCCCTTTTCCCCACAGCCAACATCTGCACTGTCTTCACCCACACCAGCTCTTCCTCCTGGTCAGAACTGTCACAGCGTGGAATCGAGTTTTCCTTTCCTTCACCCCCACACCTCGTCAGGCACAGGCGCTCGAGACTTTTCTTCTGTAACACAGAAATGTCTCCAAGGTTTCACGGTCACCGTTTCCTTTCATTGTCCAATGAAATAATTTGAGTCTCCTTCTAAAGTGACTGCAAGGACTTCCTTGGTGATCCAGTGGATAAGAATCCACCTGCCAGTGCAGGGGACTCGGGTTCGATACCTGGTCCGGGAAGATCCCGTAACAAAGCCCAAGGGCCGCAACTACTGAGCCTGCGGGCCCGGAGCCAGTGCTCGAGACAAGAGAAGCCACCGCAGTGAGAGGCCCTCGCACCACAGCTGCGGAGGAGCCCCCGCTCTCAGGAAAGCCCCTGAGCAGCAGCAGAGCCCCAGGCCGGCTACACTCACTCATTTAAAAAAATGGTTAACTAAAGAGAGCACATCGTTTAAAAAATAATAATAATGACATGGCTGCCAGAAATCCAGAGTCTGTCCCCCCCCCCGGGCTCCTCTTCTAGGGTCTCTGGGCTGGGATCCCCCATGATCACCGTCTTTTGAACACAGGCCCGGCCCCTGCTTCTTCCTCAATATGACCTTTCACACATAAACAGATAACACCAGGTTGGAAAGGCTGATCCCCTCTTCTGCAACTCTGAGATGTCACAGAAGGAATGAAAACGCTTGGAAACAGCTCGTGATCTGACATCAGTGACCACAGGTCCCCGGGCTCCCTGCTCTGTCATCCCTCCACAGTGGCCCCTCCCAGCCATCCTCCCAACCAGGCCTCTGCTCCCCACCTCCCACCCTCCCTTCCTGTCCACCTTCTGCAGTTCAAACAGCCACAACTTTTGCAGAGATGCTCTTCTCCACAGTGTCACCACGTCACACAGCCCTCCAGTCGGCCTCTCTTCGCTAGACTTCGTTGACACCCGTGCCTTGGCAGAGCCAAAGAGGAGGTTTCCTTCTGAAATGAGAGGCCTGCCATCTCTACAGTGTGGGGCAGCTTTAGTTTTAGAAAGAGTACCAATCAGTCATTCAATCAGCTTCTTGGTGGCCCATGGAAGGATTTCCTCTGTCTGGAGTTCTCTCCACCCACACAGGGCTTCAAACATTAACTCCTCCTGGTCTTTCAGAACTCACTCGAGACGGGCCGTTTCTGAATGGAGACGCAGGTGCAGAGAGCTGACCTGTGGACGCAGTAGGGGAGGAGGACAGCGGGGCAAAGGGAGCAGGAAGCGTCAGCATACTAGCCTGTGTGAAGTGGATCCTTGATGAGAAGTTGCCGTATAACCCAGGGAGCCCACTCTGGTGCTCTGTGCCGACCTAGAGGGGTGGGGTGGGGTGGGGGGAAGGAGGGGCTCAAGAGGGAGGGGCTATATGTATAATTATGGCTGATTAGAATCTGCCTGCAATGCAGGAGACCTGGGTTCCACCCCCAGCTGGGGAAGATCCCCTGGAGGAGGGCATGGCTACCCACTCCAGTGTTCTTGCCTGGAGAGTCCCATGGACAGAGGAGCCTGGGGGGCTGCAGTCCATGGGGTCACAAAGAGTCAGACACGACTGAATGGTGAAGACTTTTCACTTTCCTTTTGCTTTTGTTTGTTTTTGATAGGTAAGAAGTAGATTTATTCAGATTCAGAGAGAAGAACTCTCCACAGTGTGGGCCATCGCAGAGGGTGAGTGCAGCTTTGCATTTATGTATGGCAGAAACCAACACAACATTGTAAAGATTAAAAATACAGAGCAAACAAAAAAAGACTGGCTTCTTCTGAGGAGTTTTTCTCCATCTGTGCCCGGTGATGGAGGGGCACCCACCCCCATCCTGGTTTGAAAGTCTCCCCTCTGGGCCCTGGAGCCTATAAGCTTAGATCTCCGGAGCTCTGGCTTATGGACCTGCCTTCTTCAATGGATTCAGAGGTCCTCGAGGGGAAGAGTCCTGTGTACAGCAGGTGCTCACCATATGCTCACGAGATGGATAAATGAAAATATACTCATGTTTATCCCACAGCTGTATTCAATCTCTCACCAGTTCACACCACTGTGTGTTATGGAAGACTCATGATTGCAATTTCATAAAAATGATTTTATTAGTTTTGAAAAGTAATAGTAAAATAAAAATATTTTATACACAACACAAAAGTTCAAACAATACTTCAAATCAGGAAAAAGAAAATGAGGGGATGTCCCTGGTGGTCCAGTGGCTAAGACTCCAAGCTCCCAGTGCACAGGGCCGGCGTTCGGTCCCCGGTCAAGGAACGAGATCCCACGCCGCAACTAAAGATCTGGCGCGTCTCAGCCAAGGCCCGGCACAGCCAAATAAATGCATGTTTTTTAAAAAAGAAAAGAAAAAAGTGAGAATTTTGTTAAATACTCTTTGCTGAACATTCTTCCAGTTCTCTGTGTGTTTTACTGGTAGAATATGCCATCCTAGGTGTGACTCTTGGGCATAAAGATTATTTGGCAACTTCCTTATTTTTGAAACTGCAGGAGCGAAAAACTGAGAACCGAATCAAACTTTACCCTTTTGTGGGGGAAATTTGCATTTATAAGAGAAATCTCCATTTGTACATGCATTTTCCTTCCTCTGAGGGGCTTCCCAGGTGGCAGTGATACAGAATCTGCCTGAAATGCTGGAGACTCCAGTTCCATCTCAGGGTTGGGAAGACCCCTGGAGACGGAAAGGGCAACCCACTCGTTATTCTTGCCTGAAATCTCATGGAGAGGAGACTGGCAGGCTACAGTCCATGGGGTCGCAAAGAGAGGGACGCGACTGAGAACATATATGTTAAAACCTGTATTTATTTTTCTCTTTTGTATTTCATAATAGGGAGCTTCATTATAACCAAGAACTCAAAGGCAGACAGAAAATTACATGTGTACGGCCCCATCCCCATCCACCCACCTCCACTATGGCAAATACAATTTTACTAGGAGAGCACTATACCCACTGTCTCAATAATGCAAGTTGGGTACATTCGATGTTAGTAAGCATAGTTACATTATTATTTTTATGGCTTGCAAAGTATTCCTGATAAGGAATAGATTATCTCCAAAGTCGGGATCAGTAACCTTGTATGTTCTTTTTTCTTTCATTTTCTGTTCTTGCATTTATTGCCTCAGGACAAATTATTTACAAATGTTATTCTTCCATCAGAGATGAATTTTTCAGTATAGTAAAAATTGCCAAGCTGTCATTGAGGACCTTCACCTTTGGTTTCTGGACTCGGCAGGCTGCCTCTGTGTGTGTGTGTGTGCCGGGTCCACAAATTTTCTCCTATCACTTGCACGTTTGGCTGGGGAGAAGTCCATGCCTTTTATCAGTTTCTCAAAGAGGCACAAGTTTCTCGACACAGAAGAGCTAGGATTTCCTGAGAATCACTATGTGATAGGCACAGAGCCCAGTGCAGACAATGAACCTTCCCAGGAAGTCCATATTCCCATTTTACAGATGGGGAGCCAAAGTCACTGTCTCCCTGCTCCTCCTTCCAACCTGCAAACTGCAGATTAGTCCTGGCTGGGCTTCCGTTCCTACCAGGTTAACAGCCCGAGGCCCTTCTCCCCAGGCGCCTGCAAATGCAAATCCTTGCGGTTCCCTTTTGTAATCTTCTTCCATTGAAGTACCGTCCGGCAGCACCGCCATCTGAGCTAACACTTACCGTACAACGTCTTTCATCGCTGAAGAGCTTGCCTGTGGTTTTACAGACCGCTCTTTACAGACGGAGCATTGGCTAACGCTCAGACTGCCTGTCCCCCTGGCATGCCGGGAGGCGCTTTGCTGGTAGCCTTGGGTTTCCTCCTGACACAGTTCACTGCATGAACAGATGTTTTAATCCGTATTTTTCCGGAGGAAGACCAAGTTCTTCGTGGCTAGCCCACTGGACGCCACGTCTTGCTGCTCGCGTGTCCAGGTTAGCTCCCGCTCGCCTCAGGTGGGGTCTCATTCATGAGACGCTGCTCGTCAGCACTGTCACGCCGGAGGGAAAGCAAGCCTGGGGCCTGCAGACGGACCGGGCTGCGTGCGGCGCCGGTGCTGGGGACAGGGCAGCCCCGCCGCGGTCACCTGCGCTCCGTCGGGAGGCGCGAACACGCAGCGCGCCGAGCCGCGCCGCCCGCGGAGGCTGCCGAGACCTGCCAAGGGAAGGGGGCGAGGGCTGCCTCGGCGCAAACACGCTCTCTGCTGCTAACTGGTCACCTGCCCAGGGCCAGGTAAGTGCGACAGGGAGGACGGAAGAAACACCAGAAACGACTCCGGAGAACCAGGGCGGGACGACCGAAACGCACAGCGCCCACGCCTCGGGCCCCAACGGACGCGGACGCGCCCGGAAACCGCACGCGGCGCCGCGCGGCTGCCGGCGACCGGGCCTCGGCTGCGCATGCGCGCTGCCTGCCGCGTCCCGGGCCGCGCAGAATCTTCGGGAAGGCGGGGGGAGGAGGGGGGTCGGCGGTCGGGGCTTGCGCACGCGCGGCCTCAGGGCCGGGCGGAAGTGTCGTCGCCGCGCCGCCGCCGCCTGACGCACTTCCTGTTTGTTGTTGGAGAAAGGAGAGAAAGGAAAGCGCGAGGACCGCCGCCGCCGCGCCGGAGCCGAGGAGCCCCGGCCGTAGCCCCAGCGCGCCTTCCGCCGCCGGCTCCCGCGTCCTCGGTGAGGGCCGCCAGCGGCCGCGGGGAGGGCCCGGCGGCCCGCCTGAGCCGGGCCTCGGCTGCGGCGTGTGGGGCCGGGGGCCGAGGACTCGGGGAAGGGGCCCGAGGGCTGCAGACGGGGCTTGGCGTGGGGCCGGGCCGGGCGCGCCGGGGACGGCGGCAGGCCGCGGGCCCGCGTTGGGGTCGCGTGTCGGGGCGGGCTCGGGCCGTGCCCTCGGCCCCTCTCCGCTCCTCCTCCTCCTCCTCCCGGCGCCCTGGGGCCCCCGCGCCGGCGGTTGGGGCCGGGCGGGCGCCGGGACCGAGCGGCGGGCTCGGGTGGGGGCGCCGAGCGGCGGCCGGGAGGGGCGAGGGAGCCGCCGCGCGGGAGGCTGAGGCTCTGAGTGCGTGGAGGCCCCGCGGGGACGCCCCTGAGCCCAGGAGGGGGCGGGCTTGCGGGAGTCGGGGGCCGCGCGTCCGGCACTCGGCGCCCGCTCCTCCGAAGCGTGTGGATGGGTGGTCGAAATGGTTCGGCTTTCAGCTCACCAAAACGGTTCGCTTGGTTTCTCTTCAGGGTGCATGGCAGTTTACAGAACTGAAGTTTCTGTCAAGTTTTGCCCAAGTAAGGAAAGAGTTGACGCAAGAAGTGGAAATTGCGAACTTGCGTTGTCTCGCGAAACGTTTTCAGAGTGTGTGTGGGTCGCCAGTCAAGACGTTTAAATCTCACTGCTAACTCAGGAACCACGGAAAGGACGCCTTTGTGGAAAGGTCTCCGCACCAACCCGAGGGGCTGCCTGGCAAGCGTGGGCGCGGAGGCGCCCTCTGTATTCTCAACGTTTTTATTGCAGTTGTGGAATCGTACTAAGACTTTATGGCTAGACTCTTTTACGGCGACTAATTGATTTAGTGGAAAAGTTAGGCCGACTGCCCAAAAAAGGAAAGAGAAGCTCTTATCATTTGAACTTGCTAGTTCGTGGTTTAGTCGCTTTTTTTCTAGTAGCTAACCGAATCAGTGTTATCTTAATTTGTGAAAGGCATTTTGTACTTCTTTGCCCAGTCTATTTCTACACCACCGCTCCCCTGATTGTTTCTGGGAAGTTTAGTTCACACTTCTCTTGTTTCCAGAGACCTGTGGGTGTGTTTGTGTTAGTATCTCATTCCTGTCCGGCTCTGCTACGCTGTGAACTCTAGTCTGCTAGCCTTTTCTGTCATGGGATTCTCCAGGCAAAAATACTGGAGTGGGTAGCCGTTCCCTTGGCCAAGGGATCTTCCCAGCCCAGAGATCGAACCCAAGTCTCCTGCTTCGCAGGCGGATTCTTTACCCTCTGAACCATTAGTGCCCTTGGTGCGTACTGTCTAAGGAGCTGTGGAATTTGGGGGGTCATGCAGAGCATGAACTTGGGGAGTAAATTGGCCGGGTTAGTCGTTTGTAGGTGTGGATGACTTGAAGTGGGAGGAGAACAAAAGGGGATGAGATGTTGGTTTTACAGGTTGGCTTAAGCAGGCTTGGTTTGTAGTGTTGTACGATACGAGAAAGTTGGGAATTTAGGGGTTTTTCCAAAAATTTGACATGTGTTCAGCACCCTCTTTAAAATATCATTGTTTTAACTTCGTTTTTCTTGACCTGAAAGTGGTAGATTTGAGAATTATTTCTGGCTGCTGGAGAGAGACTTACCTGGGGGGCTGGGTGGAGAGTATGCTTTGAGTAATACTCTGGATAGGGAATTGTGCTGTGACTACCTGCAGTGAGTGGCAAACAGTAGCCTTACTCTTCAGGCAAACCCATTGAATTTTTAGGTGTTTGATCTCAGGTAGAACCATTTTCCCTTGTATTGACTTTATTTTGAACAGCTCCAAACAGAATTGTACTCCTCACCAGCAGTGACGTTTTCCACCTGGACTCAGGTTTGGGGTGGAATGTGTCTGTACCTCTCATAGTTTTAAAGAAGACACAGTCATTTTCAGCTCGGCTTTTCGGCATCACAGTGGACCCTCAGCATGCCAGCTTAGTGACGCAGCGGTCACCTCGCCTTCCACCAGGGAGCCGTCACATGTGACGGCATGTTCAAGGTCAGCCGCTGCTACCTTGGTTAGTGCTGAAGGATGATTAGATGTCGCTCTTGGTGTCTTTTGGTAAGAAGGAAGTGAGCGTAGTCAGTCTTTTGATATCTTAACAGAATTTTTAGAAAGGGTGTTTTTGTTTTTGCTTTTTTACTTGGAAATGATCGAGAATGTAGGCCGGTGTTCTGTGTTATAAACCTGGTTTACTTAAAATTTGTCCAGGACGCCACCCAGTGGCAAGAGCAGGTTAACTACGGGCTTATTTATGAATTAGGATGGGATCAGTGGCAAGGTTTAAGAAGTGCTCTGGTTTCTCTTGGTGAACAGAATTTAAGAGAACGTCAAACTTAAAAAAAGTGAAATAAATGAAGAAAAGAGAAGTTGGTGAAGGTAAGAATAGTGCACAGAAAGACAAGTTTAAAGCCTGATTGAAAACTGGCTTACTGGATTTGTCAACAAGAAAAAAAGTTGGTGCTTCTATTATAGATTATAAGGTGTTTTTCAAACTTTTATTTTTAGGGAGACTTACTAAGAAGAGTTGACTCCTTTTGTTTCAATATCCTACTTAAGAAATAAATGTTGGAGAGTGCTTTAGAGGGCAAGCTTGTGCCTATCCTTTTATTAGAGTAAAATTTTTAGACTAATTTCTGAACTGAAAAAAGGTAAATTTTAAAAATACTACATTTTTAAAGTGAGGGGAGTTTCTGGAAAAAAGACTAAAAGGTTAAATTTTTAAGTGGTGCAGTATATATCAGAGTAGAGAAGGTTCCGTCTAATTTATATTCTAAACCTTTCTTGAAAAGCTATACCTTATTTAGGCATAGTTTGGTTTTCTCTGAAAATGGGTAGCCTGTTTGTAAGGACTTCTTGACTATCCTAAATAAACAGCAGCAGTCATTGCATTTGGCTGTGAGGCAGTGGCTCTATTTGTGTGTCAGAATACTCCAGGCATTTTAGGTTTCTTAGACTCAGGTGCAAAGATCACATGTCTTTGGAATGGTGATTTCTTACAGCAGCATGTGATTTTGTGTCTTTAGAAATTTTTATCCTGCCTTTTTCACTAAGAGAGGTGGGGAAATGGCAGCCCACTCCAGTGTTCTTGTCTGGAGAATCCCTTGGACAGTGGAGCCTGGCAGGCTACAGTCCATGGGGGTCGCAAAGAGTCGGACACGACTGAGTGACTATCACTTGCTCTTTCACTGTGTGTGCTGGTGCACTGGGCCTTCCTTTGAGGGCCTTTGGGCAGACCTGGAATTTTCCATCGTGTGCTTCTGTGACTGTAGAGTTGTCCTGGACCCAGAGTGCTTGGAAAATATCGGTTGAATTGGATCATTTTTTCCTGGTTTATCTGTGCCCCTTCTGTGGTTAATAATGGAATCCAGAGCTTAGGGGAATTTAGAGGACAATATAGCTAGCGTGCAGATTCAGTTCACAAGTACCAGGACTGATGAAACACCAATACTTGCCGTGTATTATTTTAATGAAAGGAAGTTAGTCATACCTGTAAGTGTCTAATGGGTGATGATTGCCAGATGAGAGAATCGTCTTGGATCTTGAGTTATAGAGGAAATAAATTTCCTTGTTTGTTTCTGGAATACTTTAAGGCATGTTGAGTAAGAACAAGACACGGAAGATGATTTGTGATAAGAAATGACAGTTGATCTCTTTCTTTGCCCCCTGTTCTCTGTGCTACATCTCATCAGATAATGAGATGCTGTGGAGGAACTTGTCCACGTTTGCCGTCTGTTTCTTTTTAAACTTGCCCCCTTTCCATTAAGCAGTAGTATTGCACAAAATTAGTTCCATGTCACAACATGAATTCAACATTTAAACAAGGTGTTTACTTTAAAGTTTCTCCACTTGGAAGCTAGAAAGTAACAAGTATTTTGATTTGCTGATTTTTTAAGCTGAAGAATAGAGAATGTCTTCAAGAGACAAATTGCGTAATGTAAAGCGCTGTGTAATATAGGTAGCAATTTATGGGGGCAAAGCTATCTGGAAGGAGGAACGTTGATTTTTTTTTTTTCCCCCTTCAGCTCCATTTTCAACATGGAGTCTCTTGGATTGGAAAGGAATAAGGAGCATTTTTATTGCAAGCAGATTGAGGTTTCTTAGATGTTAGATGGAGAGATATCTGAGAACAGTCTGTTGGGTGTAAAGATAGTTATTTAAAAAGTTTTTTGCTGTGCTTTGTGGCATGCGGGATCTTAGTTCCCCAGCCAGGGATCAGACGTGCCTCCTGCAGGGGGATTGAGGAGCCCAGACCACTGGGCTGCCAGGGAATTCTCAAGGTTGTCAGGTTAGCACAGTTACACAGTTTTAACTTGTGTGAATGGGCAAGATTTGGGACAGAATAGCCAAAGGACTTAGTGCAGAGATGTCTTTGTCACACCCCGAGCTTCAGGAGCATGGCTCAGGGTCATCGTGTAGAGGCAGGAAGGCCGATGTGTTGGTCACAGTTGTGCTGGGCGCAAAAGTTCTTTAGTTTCGATGAGACCATGGGGCCTGTGTAATGACTTGGAAATTCTCCTTTAGAAATTCAGTAGAGACACAGGGTTATAACTTAAAAGGGACTAGTTAAGCTGTTCAAGAAACTTGGCTTTTTCAGAGCTGACTCACAGGGCACCTCTTCTGGATGGATATTTGTGACTGTCACCTGAGGTGCTTGTTCAGAATCTTGCATATGAATAGTTGAGGAACCCGGAAAGGAAATGCTTTTCTGAGTGGGCCATTGTAAGTTAAATTCTACAACCCCCCCCCTCCCCCCAACCGTTGAGATGAGCGAGCCAGGCTGAGGAACAGGAGCCTTGGAAGGTTTACAGCTCCCTCTCAAGTGTTCGCGACGTTGTGGTGTGTGCCCCGTGAGACCTGTACCGTCACACTCACTGTCAGAAGAGGGGCGTCCTGGGAAGCCCTTTCTGAGCTACAAAGGTCTGAAGGGAAGAAGCAGTTAGCTGAGGACCCGTCTTGCTCACCGATGCACATGAATGGAGGGGCAGCCCAGCTGCCCACAGGCAGCTCCCAGCTGCCGCTGCCCTTGGCCGAGGGGCTGTGTGGCCCTGGGCAGGCGCGCGGCTGCTCACTGCTGGAGTGGGCGCTGCTGCCAGCCTTTCCTTTTCTTGTAAAAGGGAAAATCGTCTTCAGATTTCTTGTGATTGTCAAAAACAAGTACTAAATGTGATTTTTTTTAAGCATTCTTTTTTTTAAATTATTATTATATACTTGGCTGCACCAGGTCTCAACTGTGGCATGGGGGGTTTAGTGGTGGCATGCCAACTCCCAGCCGTGACCGTGGGATCCAGGTCCCCAGCCCGGGCCCTGCATTGGGAGTGTGGCGTCCCAGCCACTGGACCACCAGGGACGTTCCATGCGGGTCTTTCTTAAAGGTGAGGTGTTGCGACGAGAGCTCTGGAAAAGCAGGGGACATCTGTGTTCCTGAACTGGCCA
Source organism: Litocranius walleri (assembly GCA_006410535.1). NCBI lineage: Eukaryota > Metazoa > Chordata > Mammalia > Artiodactyla > Bovidae > Litocranius > Litocranius walleri. The sequence continues at coordinate 414,080 of SJYG01000505.1, forward strand.
AGGGCGAAAGACTGCAACGACTGGACGCTCACACTGGCGGCCCCTCTTTATCAGCTGTGCGCCTCTCCTTCCAGGGCGCCCGAGACAGCAGCCAATTACCACGTGAAACCACGTGTGGTGGTAAGCACAGACAAGTATCCCTTGTTTCAGCATTTATAATTGTGGTTTTGATGTGTGCAGTAGTAGTTCAGGCCGAGGCAGACCCCGTTTTATGGCAGTTCACTTTAGTGCAGCTGTTGCCTTTTTTTTCTCCCCTAAACAAATTGATGGTTTGTGACAACCTTGTGTCGATCAAATCTATTGGCCCCGTTTTTCTCACAGCATTTGCTCACTTTGTGACTGTCAGTTTGGTAATTTTCACGATATTTCAAGGTTTTTCATTATTACGTTAATGATCTGTGATCAGTGATCTCTGATGTTACTGTTGTAATTGTTTTAGGCCCTTCTAAGAACAGACCCTGTGTTCTGACTGCTTCACCGACCCCACCATCTTTCTCCCCCTCCTCAGGCCTCCTTGTTCCCTGAGCAGATTCAGTTCACAAGTACCAGGACTGATGAAACACCAATACTTGCCGTGTATTATTTTAATGAAAGGAAGTTAGTCATACCTGTAAGTGTCTAATGGGTGATGATTGCCAGATGAGAGAATCGTCTTGGATCTTGAGTTATAGAGGAAATAAATTTCCTTGTTTGTTTCTGGAATACTTTAAGGCATGTTGAGTAAGAACAAGACACGGAAGATGATTTGTGATAAGAAATGACAGTTGATCTCTTTCTTTGCCCCCTGTTCTCTGTGCTACATCTCATCAGATAATGAGATGCTGTGGAGGAACTTGTCCACGTTTGCCGTCTGTTTCTTTTTAAACTTGCCCCCTTTCCATTAAGCAGTAGTATTGCACAAAATTAGTTCCATGTCACAACATGAATTCAACATTTAAACAAGGTGTTTACTTTAAAGTTTCTCCACTTGGAAGCTAGAAAGTAACAAGTATTTTGATTTGCTGATTTTTTAAGCTGAAGAATAGAGAATGTCTTCAAGAGACAAATTGCGTAATGTAAAGCGCTGTGTAATATAGGTAGCAATTTATGGGGGCAAAGCTATCTGGAAGGAGGAACGTTGATTTTTTTTTTTTCCCCCTTCAGCTCCATTTTCAACATGGAGTCTCTTGGATTGGAAAGGAATAAGGAGCATTTTTATTGCAAGCAGATTGAGGTTTCTTAGATGTTAGATGGAGAGATATCTGAGAACAGTCTGTTGGGTGTAAAGATAGTTATTTAAAAAGTTTTTTGCTGTGCTTTGTGGCATGCGGGATCTTAGTTCCCCAGCCAGGGATCAGACGTGCCTCCTGCAGGGGGATTGAGGAGCCCAGACCACTGGGCTGCCAGGGAATTCTCAAGGTTGTCAGGTTAGCACAGTTACACAGTTTTAACTTGTGTGAATGGGCAAGATTTGGGACAGAATAGCCAAAGGACTTAGTGCAGAGATGTCTTTGTCACACCCCGAGCTTCAGGAGCATGGCTCAGGGTCATCGTGTAGAGGCAGGAAGGCCGATGTGTTGGTCACAGTTGTGCTGGGCGCAAAAGTTCTTTAGTTTCGATGAGACCATGGGGCCTGTGTAATGACTTGGAAATTCTCCTTTAGAAATTCAGTAGAGACACAGGGTTATAACTTAAAAGGGACTAGTTAAGCTGTTCAAGAAACTTGGCTTTTTCAGAGCTGACTCACAGGGCACCTCTTCTGGATGGATATTTGTGACTGTCACCTGAGGTGCTTGTTCAGAATCTTGCATATGAATAGTTGAGGAACCCGGAAAGGAAATGCTTTTCTGAGTGGGCCATTGTAAGTTAAATTCTACAACCCCCCCCCTCCCCCCAACCGTTGAGATGAGCGAGCCAGGCTGAGGAACAGGAGCCTTGGAAGGTTTACAGCTCCCTCTCAAGTGTTCGCGACGTTGTGGTGTGTGCCCCGTGAGACCTGTACCGTCACACTCACTGTCAGAAGAGGGGCGTCCTGGGAAGCCCTTTCTGAGCTACAAAGGTCTGAAGGGAAGAAGCAGTTAGCTGAGGACCCGTCTTGCTCACCGATGCACATGAATGGAGGGGCAGCCCAGCTGCCCACAGGCAGCTCCCAGCTGCCGCTGCCCTTGGCCGAGGGGCTGTGTGGCCCTGGGCAGGCGCGCGGCTGCTCACTGCTGGAGTGGGCGCTGCTGCCAGCCTTTCCTTTTCTTGTAAAAGGGAAAATCGTCTTCAGATTTCTTGTGATTGTCAAAAACAAGTACTAAATGTGATTTTTTTTAAGCATTCTTTTTTTTAAATTATTATTATATACTTGGCTGCACCAGGTCTCAACTGTGGCATGGGGGGTTTAGTGGTGGCATGCCAACTCCCAGCCGTGACCGTGGGATCCAGGTCCCCAGCCCGGGCCCTGCATTGGGAGTGTGGCGTCCCAGCCACTGGACCACCAGGGACGTTCCATGCGGGTCTTTCTTAAAGGTGAGGTGTTGCGACGAGAGCTCTGGAAAAGCAGGGGACATCTGTGTTCCTGAACTGGCCAAGGGCGAAAGACTGCAACGACTGGACGCTCACACTGGCGGCCCCTCTTTATCAGCTGTGCGCCTCTCCTTCCAGGGCGCCCGAGACAGCAGCCAATTACCACGTGAAACCACGTGTGGTGGTAAGCACAGACAAGTATCCCTTGTTTCAGCATTTATAATTGTGGTTTTGATGTGTGCAGTAGTAGTTCAGGCCGAGGCAGACCCCGTTTTATGGCAGTTCACTTTAGTGCAGCTGTTGCCTTTTTTTTCTCCCCTAAACAAATTGATGGTTTGTGACAACCTTGTGTCGATCAAATCTATTGGCCCCGTTTTTCTCACAGCATTTGCTCACTTTGTGACTGTCAGTTTGGTAATTTTCACGATATTTCAAGGTTTTTCATTATTACGTTAATGATCTGTGATCAGTGATCTCTGATGTTACTGTTGTAATTGTTTTAGGCCCTTCTAAGAACAGACCCTGTGTTCTGACTGCTTCACCGACCCCACCATCTTTCTCCCCCTCCTCAGGCCTCCTTGTTCCCTGAGACACAACAGTACTGAAACTAGGCTAGTTATATCTCTGCAGTGGGCTCTTAAAGTGAAAGGAAGAGTTTCCCCTCTCATTTTACATTAGAAGCCAGGAATGAAGATGTTTACTGACGAAGGCCTGTGGAAAGCTGAAGCTAGGCCTCTTATGCCTAACAGCCAGGTTCTGAACGCAAAGAAAAGATTCTTGAAGGAAAGTGCTACTCCACTGAACACATGAGCGGTGAGAAAGAAAAAATCGCCTTACTGCTGAGTGGAGAAAGTTTCCGTGGTCTGCCAAAGCCCAGGCATGGCTCTTAACTCTTCAGTTCTGTGAAGGCAGACAGATGAGGAAGCTGCTGGGAAAGTCTGAAGCTGGCAGAAGCTGGTTCATGAAGTTTGAGGAAAGAAGCTGTCTCTGTAGCGTCAAGCGCAAGGTGAAGCAGCAAGTGCTGATGTGGAAGCTGCAGCAAGTTATCCAGAAGATCCAGCTCAGATCACTGGAGAAGGCGGTTACACGCAGCAGCAGATTTTCAGTGTGGATGAGTCAGCCTGATGTTGGAAGAAGACAGTCGGACGTTCATACTAGAGAGAAGTCAGCGCCTGTCATCAGAGCGTCTGAGGACAGACGGGCTCTCTGTGAGAGGCTAATGTGGCGGGGGACATGGAATTGAAGCCAGTGCTCAGCGGCCATCTGGGAGTCCTGGGGCCCTTGTGAGTTACGCTGAAGCTACTCTGCCTGCGCTCTGGGACCGAGCAGAGCCTGGATGGCAGCACAGCTGTCGGCAGTGCGCTCCCTGGATGTTTCACACCCACTGCCGAGGCCTGCTGCTCAGGCTAAAAAATGCCTTCAGAAATTACTGCTCACTGACAGTGACCGGAGAACTCCGGATATACAGTGAAAGTCATGTTGTTTCGTTCCAGCTAACACAAGCTCCATTCTGCAGCCTATGGGTCAAGGAGTGATTTTAGACTTTCCAGTCTTGTTATTTAAGAAATACACTTTGTAAGGCTATTGGTGCCATAGACGGTGATTCCTCTGATGATCTGGGCAAAGTCAATTGAAAACTCTGAGAAGGACTCACCGTTCTAGATGCTGTTAAGAATATTTGCAATTCATGGGAAGAGGTCGAAACACCAACTAATTATAATTAACAGGAGTTTGGGATAAGTTGGTTCTGACCTTCATGGATGACTCGGGGGTTTAAGACTCAGTGGAGGTAGTAAGGGCAGATGTGGTGGAGACAGCTGGAGAGGCGGAGCCTGGAGATGGGACTGGACTGCTGCAGCCCTACAAGAACCTGGGGGTGGATGAGGGGTTGCTTCTTTAAAAGAATGCGCAAAGAAAGTGGTTTCTTGAGATGGAGTCTGCTCCTGGTGAAGAAGTTCTGAAGATTGTTGGCCTAACAGCAGATTGAGAATTTTACCTAAACTTAGTGAAAAAGCAGTGGGCAGTATTTGAAGACGGAGTCCAATTTTGAAAGGAGTTTGAAAGATGGCATAGGCTAGCTCCGGTCACGGCATGGCCTGGTGGCATAGGCTGGCTCCATAGACTTTCTTTCTTTGCCCACTGTGTCTGTAACCTCTTCCCAACACTGTTCATACATAATAGTGTATGCCTAAGCTGTTTTTTTTTTTTACATGTCTGTCTTCTGAACTTGGTAACTTGGTCCCAAAAGTGTCACGATTGTTTTTGTGTAGTAAATATACATAAAATTGCTCAGAATTAACTTTAGTTTTTACTGAGAATGAATGTGTTGATGGTATAATTGGTACCCAAAAGGTTTTGAGTACCAAAACCTTTGTGTTGAGTCAGTGGGCCAAGATACCCAAGGTGGAGTGTATCAGGCAAGCCGTGGATGTCACTTATCTGGAGAGCCACAGTCGCACAAAGGGAACGAACGGCGGGAGAGAGGACGAGACTGCAGGCCTGAAAAGGCCGTGGCTTGGCCCAGTTTGTGTTGACCATCAAGTTCCGAGGTTTCCCAGGAGAGCTGACACAGCGCCGACAACTTGAGTTGAGAAGGGAAAAACAGTGGGATCCACTGTGCCTCCTGCAGTGGAAGGGCGGGGTGCTGACCCCTGGACCACCAGGACATCCCTGGTATCTCTGTTCTTGAAATGCATGACAGTCACTCAAGTTACTAGAGAAATGGACACTAGGGATTTAAGGTGTAGCTTTTTAAGGAGTATAATTAACACTGCTGTATGTCATCTGAGCTTCCCTGATGGCTCAGGTGGTAAAGAGTTAAGAGTAAATCATGAGTTCTCATCACAAGGAAAAAACACTTTTCTATTTCTTTAATTTTGTGTTTATATGAGATGGCTGCTGCTGTTGAGTTGCTAAGTCATGTCTGACTCTCTTGTGACCCCACGAACTGTAGCCTGCCAAGCTACAGGCTCCTCTGACCATGGGGTTTCCCAGGCGAGAATACTGGAGTGGGTTGCCAGTTCCTCCTCTAGGAGACCTTCCTGACCCAGCGATCAAACCCAAGTCTCCTGCATTGGCGGCCAGGTTCTTTACCGCTGAGCCCCCAGGGAAGCCCCATATGAGATGATAGGTGTTCACTAAACTGATTGTGGTAATCAGATTGTGATTCTGTACACCTGAAATGTGCATCGTGGCATATGCCAGTTTTGTCTCAGTAAGGAAAAATACACGCCAGATGTTCAGAATCCCTTCTGATCTGTTGGATGTTTCATCAGTTTTGTTCTGGTGTCATTTTGACGTAGTTGTATTTTTTTCTCTGACTTATTTTTAACTTTTTATTTTGAAACCATTATGTATTTATAGAAGAGTTGCAGAGATAATACAGAAGTTTTCATGTATGCCTCTTACCCAGCTTTCCTTAGTATAACAGGTAACCATGGTGTGTTTTTGAAAAATAAAAAATTAGGTTGGTATGGCACTGTTAACTGCAGACTTCATTCACATCACACCAGTTTCCCGCCTCACCCCCACCCTCAGCATTCTCTCACTGCTCCAGATGCCAGTCCAGGAGATCAGACAGCGCTTGGCTGTCATTTATTCTTAGTCACTTCCAGGCTGGTGCTGCTCCACAGTCTTTGCTTATTTTTTTCCTGACCAGGCCTGCAGTTTTTGCTAGTAGCATCTTTACTTTCTTGACTGACAACATCTCCTAGGCTCGTCTTGTACCTTTCCTGTTCCAGACCTAGCATCAGCTAGGGCAGCAAAGAGCCATTCCAGGAATCCCCAGTGGAGCCGACCGTGTCCTTTAGAGCTGTTTTTTTCTGGTCTGGACAACATGTTGTATCTGTTGTGATACTGTTTGCATATTTATAGCTCATCTTGGCTGTGAGAAAAGAGGCTCCCACAGGATTTCAGAAAGGGTATCTGGTGCCACCAAAGATAGAGAAAAGTGAAGGAGTTTGAGGGATCTGCAGTGGCCCACACGAGACTGTGGGCCCACTTGTGGTGTGTGGGGTGGGGCAGCGTGGAGCGTGGAGAGGGCTTCCAGCCGGGGAGTGGGGCTGCAGGGAGAGGCCAGGTGGGAGTGGGGAGGGCAGCGTGAGATGCGGTCATGTTCTATTTGGGGTGTCTTGGCAGATGTCCACGTGGCTGTGTTGAGAGCCATCTGTCTGTTTGTGTCTGAAATGCCAGAGTGAGGCCTATGGCTGGGGCTAACAGGAGGGAATCATTGCTCCATAAACGGTATTTAAATAACAGAGCAGATGAAAGCGCGGGAGTAGGGTGAGAGGGCTCTGAGCCCCCGGCATTCCCACAGCTGACTGAGGGGAGCAGGCGGGCAGGTGGGAGGCAAACTGGGGGCCTCCGAGAAGAAAGCCCACGTGTGCTCAGGCTTGCCAAGTCTGCCAGCCTGAACCCTGAAAATGTGCCCTGGGTGTTAACGGGGGAAGCGCTTCCTCGTGACCGTAAAAAAGAATAAGGTCCGAGTGGTGGGCCGGCCGGGTGCCTGTGGTGAAGGCACTTCCTTGTGGGGCAGTCTCCATGGAGAAAGAAAGAAAGCCCTCGGGGCCGAGTGCCTCTCCCCAGGGCTGGTGCAGCCTGTGCGCCCCCATCCAGGGCTGGTCCTGGGGATGGACGGCTGTCCGGGGGTTGCTGTAGGTGCCAGCAGGGGCCATCTCTGGCGGGCAAGGCCCGAGCTGAGGCCCATCCTGCCGCGACTGTGCTGCCTGCCTCAAGGGCTTGCTCTTCCCACCAGAGCCAGCACAGACACTGGCCCTTGTTGCCAGTGCAGGGCAGTGAGATTGGACTTCGGAAGTGGTGAGCTTTGCACTAGGAAGAAAGGTGTCTTCTTGTTCACTTGCTGAGCTGTGTCTCTCTGTGACCCCACGGACTGCAGCACGCCAAGTTTCCCTGTCCTTGTTTGTCTCCTGAAGTGGGCTCAGACTCTTGTCCATTGCGTCAGTGGTGCCATCCAGCCATCTCATCCGGCCGCCCCCTTTTTTCTCCTGCCCTCAATCTCTCCCAGCATCGGGGTCTTTTCCAGTGAGTCAGCTCTTCACATCAGGTGGCCAGAGTATTGGAGCTTCAGCTTTAGTGTCAGTCATTTGACTCCAGGTCTTGTTTTGCTGACTGTATCGAGCTTCTCCATCTTTGACTGCAAAGATTTTGGTGTTGGCCATCTGGTGATGTCTGTGTGTAGAGTTGTCTCTTGTGTTGCTGGAAGGTGTTTGCTATGACCGGTGCATTCTCTGACAGAGCTCTGTTAGCCTTTGCCCTGCTTCATTTTGTACTCCAAAGCCAAACTTGCCTGGTACTCCAGGTATCTCTCGACTTGCTGCTTTTTGCATTCCAATCCCCAATGATGAAAAAGACATCTTTTTTTTTTTTTTTTGGTGTTAGTTTCAAAAGGTCTTGTGAGTCTTCACAGAACCGTTCAGCTGTAGCTTTTTCGACATTAGTGGCTGGGCATAGACGTGGATTACCAGGGTGTTGAGTGCTTTGCCTTGGAAGTGAACCGAGGTGATCCTGTTGTTTTTCAGATTGCACTCCAGTACTGCATTTTAGACCCTTTTGACTGTGAGGGCTACTCCATTTCTTCTAAGGGATTCTTGCCTGCATTAGTAGTTTTAATTGTCATCCGAGTTAAATTCACCCATTCCCATCCATTTTAGTTCACTGATTCCTAAAAGTGTCAATGTTCATTCTTGCCATCTTGATGATGTCCAGTTTACATCCAGTTGATTCATGGACCTAACATTCCAGGTTTATATACATATTGTTCTTTACAACACTGAACTTGACTTTGGCCACCAGACACATCCAAAACTCGGCGTCACTTCAGCTTTGGCCCAGCCTCTTCATTCTTTCTGCGACGATTTCTCTGCTCTTTCCTAGTGGCATTTTAGGCACCTGCTGACCCGGGGCACTCATCTCTGGCCTCCTATCTTTTTGCCTTTGCATACAGTTGATGGGGTTCTTGAGGCAAGAATATTGGAGTGGCTTGCCATTCTCTCCTCCAGTGGAGCCTGTTTTGTCAGAACTGTCCACTGTGACCCGTCCGTCTTGGGTGGCCGGGCGCAACATGGCATAGCTCCATCGAGTCACACGTGGCGGTGAGCCCTGGGGCCCTTTTGGTAGGCTTTCTGTGATTGTGCTTTGGCTCTGGAGGCCGTGGGAGTGCAGTGCTCGCTGCTTCTATCAGCCCTCTCCCGGGTGAGGGTTAATGGCTCATGCACGTTTCCTGACGGGAGGGCCTGGCTGTGGGGAGAGTGGAGTCTTGCTCTGGTGGAGACCCTCGCGCACTCGCAGGCACGTCCGGCGCAGTCTCCTGGGGTCCCTGCTCCTTTCCCCGCCCTGGTGCGCACAGGCTGCTTCTGCGCTCTCAGGAGCCTGTTTCCCCAGGCCGCAGAAGGTCTGAGGTGTCCAGGCGGTGGCGTCCGGTACGCTGGTGGCCTGGTCGCGTGTGGTTCAGGCAGTGGCTTGCTGTTAGGAGAGGGAGCTCCGACCTGAGGCCCCCCCCCGCGCCCGCTGGGTGCCTGTGGCTTGGTGGGCTCTCCCTACATGCCTTGTTCCTGCTGGGTGCGGGGATATTCCCGCGAAGCCTCGAAGCGGCAGCAGCTGGATGGAGCTCAGAAGTCAGCGTAACCGCCGAGGGGGTCAGTCGTCGGCCGAGGGTCGGTTAGTCGAGGCTCCTGTTAGCTCAGAGAGCGTTGTTAGCAGACTGAAGCAGAGGGCCACCTGCTGGCTCCTGCTGCGCTCCAGCTGCCCTTGGCCGTGGGCCGATGTCTCACCCGCAAAGGTGTGCGGTTGCTGAGTGCCCACCAGCCGTGTCTTCTGAGCATGTGCTTTGGATTTTGGGACTACCAGTGAGGAACACTTCTATATCATAATTGGGTTCTCACTACCATATCTGATAGCATTTAAAACAAGATCCCCAATATTTTATGTTGAGCATACACAGACACAGTCGGAAAAAACTGGACATTGAAAAATGTACATGCTCCAGTTAGTATTTTGTTAATCTGTCATGTACCTGTCATAGCTGATTTTAGTGTTAAAGTGGATAAATTACAAGAAAATAGTAACCATATATATATTTTTCTAATTTGTAATTAAAAAAAACTGGGATTTTATTTGATGAAGATATCTACTAATATTTTTATATTCTAAAGACTGGCAAATGCCTGTTTTGAGTTCTTACCTTTCTAACGTTTGTAGCTTTTATTAATGTATTTGAGGTCCTTAATTTCACTTTGGCCAGTTGATGAAAATTGATATGTAGTTTATGTATATCTGAGTTTCCTAACATCCTTATAATTTTTCTGACCCAAAGGCGTTCTTAGAAAACATGTATTACCTCAGCTGTTTCCTGTGGACCCAGATCCTGTTTCCGTGTCCTCCATCTTGGGGTATACGCTGGTGTTTTATAGTTGTTGGTTTCAGGCCCCCGTTCTATGTCCCATTACATCAGGTCTGGTAAATGTGCTCAGGTCTCACGGGTTAACTCGGTCTGGTATGATTGTGGCTGTGTCTTTTAAAAATGCTTCGTTTATGAATTCGGCATGGCTTGCTTTTTACATGACAGAAAATGTGCCCTGTTTTCAGGGGGTGCTTCAGGGGTGTGACATGCACAGCGTTGTCCGTTTCATCATCGCCCCCATCTGCGGAACATTTCTGTCCTCCCACTTTGAAACTCTGTGCCCACTAAACGGTTCCTCCCCACCCCACACCCCTGCAGGGGTGTCTCCCTTTCCTCCTTGTAATGTGCTTCCTGACTGGAGGTTGCCGCGGCCCTGTGTCTGCGTGTGACTGTGGCTCCCCGGCGGGCCATGCTCCACTGCGCCCTTCCATAGGCCCCCCTTGCTGACACAGCTCTGTGGCGCTGCCCTGTGTGTCTTTCCTGCGCCATAACTGTGGATTTTTTTCTGTCTCTTGAGTGTACAGTTGACCCTTGAACAATGTGGCACTTAGAGGTGCAGACGCCCCACAGTTGAAAAGCTGTACATGACTCTTGACTCCCCAAAACTTGCCTCACAGCCCACTGCTGACTGGAGCCTGACGATTGACAAGCACTGATTTGCACATGCTTCGTGTGTCACGTCGCTGTATTCTTAGAGTAGGCTAGAGAAAGTACTAAAAAAATTTAAGAGAAATTGTATTAACTATATTTATTTATTGCTACCACAAGTGTATATTTTTACAAGATGGCTTGTCCGTCAGTATCTACATCAGTATTGTCTACATGATACCAAATCCTGTAGATGTGTTAGTGACACAGGCCAAGAAAAATTAAAAGATAACGTAAAGGAGAAATTCACGGTTGTTTATAATCCATCCATTATAACAAAGTGGGACAGTATGGTTGCTTTACGGCCGCCTAGTGCAATTGGTAAGATTGTTCACAGTAGCCTAGCCTGTGTGCTCGTGAGCCCATCGTGGCAGACAGCACTGCGCTCGTTCGTAATACGGCATTGGAAACACATGTTTTTAAAAAACCATTACCTCTGATGATCAGCTGATACTGGGGGGAGAGACATACTGTGTGAATATGCAGTCCTTTGAAAGCAGAGTTACAGAACAGAAGCTGAAGTGCTGCTGCGCAGTCATTTTGTATTAAATGTCGCTCCCTTAGGCCTTTGCATTCTTGACACATTAAAAATTTTTTTTTCAGTATTTCTAGGCTACGTGGTTCTTCTGTGAGCTTTTTCAAGTTGTAAGTCTCCAATTTTTTTACCGAAATGTTTATTGAGAAGAGCGTGCATGCATGTGGAGCTGTGCAGCCAGCCCGCCTTGTTGAGAGGCTGTGCTCACGTGCACCGTGGGCCTCCACAAGGGCACGTGTCAGTTGCATCTGGATAAAGCTAGACAAACTTCCTAAAACAAGTTTAGGAGGTCATTGATCTTAATTTTGTTAGTTTGAATTAAATGAGTTAATGTTTACAGAACACTCAGAATTTAAACACTTGGAATTATTCTCACTAAATGTGTTTTGTTAAAAAATATTAAAGTCCTGCCCTGTGATTTTCACAAAGTTTCATGTGTGTGCCTTCTTCTCATCAATAAGGTTACATTTTATTTTTGAAAAATGAGGTATAATCTACTGGAGGCATGTTTATTTGAATTGTTTATGTATTGCTGTGATTGCCACCTGAGTTAGCTGACACCCCTTTCATTATGAAATCATCATTTCTTTGGAGGGATGACATCTGAGACCTGGTCTCTTAGCGAAGCTGCGTGAGTGACACAGTCCTGTTGGCAGCAGTGGCCGTGCGGGTGTTAGGTCTCCGTCGCTCGCTGAGACGCCCCACGCTGTCCAGTGTGCACGGGTGGTGGTAGGGTCACCTGCTCTCCTGGGCTCTGCGGCAAAGAGCTCGCCCGCAGTGTGGGAGGTGTGGGTTCCATCCCTGGTCAGAAGGCCCCCTGGAAGAGAAAACGGCACTCCACTCCAGTGTTCTTGCCTGGAGAGTCCCAGGGACACAGGAGCCTGGTGGGCCACAGTCCATGGGGTTGCAAAGAGTCGGACATGAGTGAGCAGCTAAGCAACAAACTTCTCCAGCACAGCGTTCTTTGTCCCCCCATCCTGGGATTGTCCTTGGTGGTTTGGGGTTCTGGGAGTGTTGTGGTTACTGGAGGAAGTGGTTTTGCCTCCGCGATTCTGAGGCTTAATGCTTCAATTCTCAGTGGTGCCGTTGTCCAGTTCGGGGAGAGTTCTTCTCATCCCCTTTTCCTGCAGTTACGGCCTTTCATTTCAGCCGCTCAGTCATGTCCAACTCTGCAGCCCCATGGACTGCAGCACACCAGGCTTCCCTGTCCACCAACTCCCGAAGCTCACTCAAACTCGTGTCCATGGAATTGGTGCTGCCATCCAACCATCTCATCCTCTGTCAACTCCTTCTCCTCCTGCCTTCAGTCTTTCTCAGCATCGGGGTCTGGGAGTCAGTTCTTTGCATTAGGTGGCCAAAGTATTGGTGCTTCAGCATCATTCCTTCCAATGAACACCCAGGCCTGATCTCCTTTAGGATGGACTGGTTGGATCTCCTTGCAGTCCAAGGGACTCTCAAAAGTCTTCTCCAACACCACAGTTCAAGAGCATCAATTTTTCGGCGCTCAGCTTTCTTTATGGTCCAACTCTCATATCCATACATGACCACTGGAAAAATCATAGCTTTGACTATCCGGACATTTGTTGGTAAAATAATGTCTCTCCTTTTAAATATGCTGTCTAGGTTGGTCATAACTTTTCTTCCAAGGAGCAAGTGTCTTAATTTCATGGCTACAGTCAACCATCTGCAGTGATTTTAGAGCCTAAAAAGATAAAGTCTGTCACTGTTTCTATTGTTTCCTCATCTATTTCATGAAGTGATGGGACCAGGTGCCATGATTTTAGTTTTCTGAATGTTGAGCTTTAAGCCAACTTTTTCACTCTCTTCACTTTCATCAAGAGGCTCTTTAGTTCTTTACTTTCTGCCATAAGGCTGGTATTACCTGCCTGTCTGAGGTTACTGATATTTCTCCCAGCAATCTTGATTCCAGCTTGTGCTTCATCCAGCCCAGCATTTCACATGATGTACTCTGCATATAAGTTAAATAAAGAGGTTGACAATATCCAGTCTTGACATAACTCCTTTCCCAGTTTGTAGCCAGTCTGTTTTCTACGTCCGGTTCTAACTGTTGCTTCTTGACTGGCATATAGATTTCTCAGGAGGAAGGTCAGGTGGTCTGGTATTCCCGTCTCGTGAAGAATTTTCCACAGTTTGTTGTGATCCATACAGTCAAAGGCTTTCACGTCGGTAAAGCAAAAGGAGATGTTTCTCTCAAATTCTCTTGTTTCTTCAATGATCAACTGATGTTGGCAATTTCCTCTGCCTTTTCTAAAACCAGCTTGAACATCGGGAAGTTCATGGTTCACATACTGTTGAAGCCCGGCTTAGAGAACTTTGAGCATTACTTTGCTAGTGTGTGAGATGAGTGCAAGAACTAACACCCAAAAAAGATGTGCTTTTCATCATAAGGACTGCAGTGCAAAAATAGGAAGTCAAGATACCTGGAGTAGCAGGCACATTTGGCCTTGGAGTACAGAATGAAGCAGGGCAAAGGCTGACAGTTTTGCCAAGAGAAAATACTGGTCATAGCAAACACCCTCTTCCTACAACACAAGAGAACACTCTACACATGGATATCACCAGATGGTCAACACCGAAATCAGACTGATCATATTCTTTGCAGCCACAGAATGGAGAAGCTCTATACAGTCAGCAAAAACAAGACCGGGAGCTGACTGTGGCTCAGATCATGAACTCCTTGTTGCCAAATTCAGACTTTAATTGAAGAAAGTAAGGAAAACCGCTAGACCACTCAGGTATGACCTAAATCAAATCCTTTATGATTATATACTGGAAGTGACAAATAAATTCATGGTATTAGATCTGATAGAGTGCCTGAAGAGGTTGGACAGAGGTTCGTGACATTGTACAGGAGGCAGTGAGCAAGACCATCCCCAAGAACGAGAAATGCGAAACAGGCACAATGGCTGTCTGGGGAGGCCTTACAAACAGCTGTGAAGAGAAGCGAAGGGCAAAGGAGAAAAGGAAAGATACACCCATCTGAATGTAGCGTTCCAAAGAATAGAAAGGAGAGAGAAGAAAACCTTCCTCAGTGATCACTGCAAAAGAGAGGAAAACAATAGAATGGGAAAGAGTAGAAATCTCTTCAAGAAAATACCAAGGGAACATTCCATGCAAAGATGGGCTCAATAAAGGACAGAAATGGTATGGACCTAACAGAAGCAGAAGATACTAGGAAGAGGTGGCAAGAATAAACAGAACTATATAATAAAGATTTTTATGACCCAGTTAATCACGATGATGCGATCACTCACCTACAGCCAGACGTCCTGGAATGTGAAGTCAAGTGAGCCTTAGGAAGCATCACTATGAACAAAGCTAGTGGAAGTGATGAAATTCCAGTTGAGCTATTTCAAGCCCTAAAAGATGATGCTGGGAAAGTGCTGTACTCAATATGCCAGCAAATTTGGAAAAATCAGTAGTGGCCGTAGGACTGGAAAAAGTCAGTGTTCATTCCAGTCCCAAAGGCGATGCCGAGGAACGCTACAGCCTTTAGAGGGACCTGTATTTTGTGAGTCCTCATCACAGCCATTAGTTTCCTGTCCACTAAAACAAGTCCCATCCTGAAAACAGAGCAAAGCCACTCCCCAATCTCGGGCTCACCATTCTTGGTGTAATTAATTCTGTTTCTGGTACTTGAGCTCCTGCTTTCCTGGGCGCTCAGCTGATTCTTCAGATGTGTGTGTAGGGTTTCTACATAACATTTCTAGGGCTTTTGAGTCGGTCAGAGGGGTTTCTGGTTTTGATTCTGCTTTGATACCTGTCATTTTCTGCATGAAGTGCTTGGACTGTTTAGGAGGGCTTTTCCCTGTGTCTTTCTGGCCTTCAGATGGCAGCCAGCCTCTGTAAAGTCAAGGAAGGCTGTGCAGGCGCGGGTGTGCATGCCTGCACGCTGAGTCCTGGTGCAGCAGCCTTGTGTTTCTCACCATGAGTTGCTCCCCAGTGTGGAAGAGTGGAAACAGTCCAGCTGTGCGCCCTGTGTTGAGAGACTGTGTCCCAGTTTGTGGCAGTGTTTATATCTAACCTCAGCAGAATGGGCTCAGGGACGTTACGGTCTCAGATATTTGTTTACAGTCAGAACGTTTTCTTTTCAAAATCTGGTCCTAGAATCTGGGGAAAGGCTACTGAAAGCCTGGCTTCGGTTTAGAGTCCAGTTGCCTGACAGAAAAGCTTGATGTATTGGCTAAAATTATTTTGTAGGCTTGTGTCATGTGGGTCTGTTTCGTGTCAGTTGTTGGTCATTGGTTTAGTTAGGTGACTTACCAGTCAGGTTAGAGATGAGCGCTTGCTGGACTTCGCAGCTGGCAGGCGTGTCGGCCGTGACTGGCATGTGGCTCGAGGCCCATCTTTGTGGAGGAGGTGGAGCAGGGGCTCCTGTCCTGTGAGTCTCTGCGGGCCCACTCCAAGGCTGCCCTCTCCCTGCACTGCCATCGGGGTGCTGCTGTGTGTGTTTCCACGTCAGACGCTGGAGGCCTGGGAGGCAGTCACAGGGATAGCCCCGAGTCCGAGCCAGCGGGTGGAATGTGTCTGCGGTTCCTTGTGGCGTCCCCAGGCTGGGCACAAGGTGTTCGTCAAGTGGCTGCAGTCTTCCCAGCGCCTGGCACAGGGTGTGAGGAGGGGACAGCGCTCTTGTCGCTCTGGACCAGGGACCTGGCAGCTGGTGGGCAGCGGGCCCCAAGGCTGCCCCAGAGTCACCTGTCAGTTTTATTTAGTTGAGGCTATTCTTAGCTTATTTCAAAGCGTTTTTTCCTACATCAGGAAGGGTCTTAGAGTGTGAGACTTGGAAGCGGCTCCCAGATGAGGCTCTGGCCCGACAGGCTGGTGGTTAGCGCCCCGGCAAGGTGACATCTCCTTCCTCCTGCTCCGTCTCCCCACCCCATACCCCCGCTACCAGCCTAGCCTGGGCCATCTCGTCACTGACCATGGATTTCTGATTGCAGGACTTGTTCCAGCAGCCTGTTAAAACATGGTGGATTACAAACAGAACTATATAATAAAGATTTTTATGACCCAGTTAATCACGATGATGCGATCACTCACCTACAGCCAGACGTCCTGGAATGTGAAGTCAAGTGAGCCTTAGGAAGCATCACTATGAACAAAGCTAGTGGAAGTGATGAAATTCCAGTTGAGCTATTTCAAGCCCTAAAAGATGATGCTGGGAAAGTGCTGTACTCAATATGCCAGCAAATTTGGAAAAATCAGTAGTGGCCGTAGGACTGGAAAAAGTCAGTGTTCATTCCAGTCCCAAAGGCGATGCCGAGGAACGCTACAGCCTTTAGAGGGACCTGTATTTTGTGAGTCCTCATCACAGCCATTAGTTTCCTGTCCACTAAAACAAGTCCCATCCTGAAAACAGAGCAAAGCCACTCCCCAATCTCGGGCTCACCATTCTTGGTGTAATTAATTCTGTTTCTGGTACTTGAGCTCCTGCTTTCCTGGGCGCTCAGCTGATTCTTCAGATGTGTGTGTAGGGTTTCTACATAACATTTCTAGGGCTTTTGAGTCGGTCAGAGGGGTTTCTGGTTTTGATTCTGCTTTGATACCTGTCATTTTCTGCATGAAGTGCTTGGACTGTTTAGGAGGGCTTTTCCCTGTGTCTTTCTGGCCTTCAGATGGCAGCCAGCCTCTGTAAAGTCAAGGAAGGCTGTGCAGGCGCGGGTGTGCATGCCTGCACGCTGAGTCCTGGTGCAGCAGCCTTGTGTTTCTCACCATGAGTTGCTCCCCAGTGTGGAAGAGTGGAAACAGTCCAGCTGTGCGCCCTGTGTTGAGAGACTGTGTCCCAGTTTGTGGCAGTGTTTATATCTAACCTCAGCAGAATGGGCTCAGGGACGTTACGGTCTCAGATATTTGTTTACAGTCAGAACGTTTTCTTTTCAAAATCTGGTCCTAGAATCTGGGGAAAGGCTACTGAAAGCCTGGCTTCGGTTTAGAGTCCAGTTGCCTGACAGAAAAGCTTGATGTATTGGCTAAAATTATTTTGTAGGCTTGTGTCATGTGGGTCTGTTTCGTGTCAGTTGTTGGTCATTGGTTTAGTTAGGTGACTTACCAGTCAGGTTAGAGATGAGCGCTTGCTGGACTTCGCAGCTGGCAGGCGTGTCGGCCGTGACTGGCATGTGGCTCGAGGCCCATCTTTGTGGAGGAGGTGGAGCAGGGGCTCCTGTCCTGTGAGTCTCTGCGGGCCCACTCCAAGGCTGCCCTCTCCCTGCACTGCCATCGGGGTGCTGCTGTGTGTGTTTCCACGTCAGACGCTGGAGGCCTGGGAGGCAGTCACAGGGATAGCCCCGAGTCCGAGCCAGCGGGTGGAATGTGTCTGCGGTTCCTTGTGGCGTCCCCAGGCTGGGCACAAGGTGTTCGTCAAGTGGCTGCAGTCTTCCCAGCGCCTGGCACAGGGTGTGAGGAGGGGACAGCGCTCTTGTCGCTCTGGACCAGGGACCTGGCAGCTGGTGGGCAGCGGGCCCCAAGGCTGCCCCAGAGTCACCTGTCAGTTTTATTTAGTTGAGGCTATTCTTAGCTTATTTCAAAGCGTTTTTTCCTACATCAGGAAGGGTCTTAGAGTGTGAGACTTGGAAGCGGCTCCCAGATGAGGCTCTGGCCCGACAGGCTGGTGGTTAGCGCCCCGGCAAGGTGACATCTCCTTCCTCCTGCTCCGTCTCCCCACCCCATACCCCCGCTACCAGCCTAGCCTGGGCCATCTCGTCACTGACCATGGATTTCTGATTGCAGGACTTGTTCCAGCAGCCTGTTAAAACATGGTGGATTACTATGAAGTTCTAGGCGTGCAGAGACACGCCTCGGCCGAGGATATTAAAAAGGCGTAAGTAATCGTGTTCTGAGAGAGTGCGTCCGGTCACTGTGGTGTGAGTTTGCACGGCCTGTGGAAACCGAGTGGCAGTTTGCGTGCTGTGAGTCTACTGCGCGCTAGCTGGAATGTCAGGCAGCGGCTGGCAGGTTAGCTTGTGCCCCCTGAGACCTAGGCCCGCCTGTCACCCAGGGAGAAGGCCACTTGCTTTCCTCTGGCACTTTTATCTTGGGACATGGATTTCATTTCTGCTGGAATTAGATCAGAAACTCCCCGAAGGTATGAAATCAGCCCAAAGAGCTTTGCTGTTGGACTGGCAGCGGAGCAGCCCTGGCGCTCACGGGCGCCGCTGCCCATCCTCAGTGGGCTGCTCCCAGCCCCCGGCATGTGGCCGGC
This sequence comes from Litocranius walleri, assembly GCA_006410535.1. Lineage (NCBI taxonomy): Eukaryota > Metazoa > Chordata > Mammalia > Artiodactyla > Bovidae > Litocranius > Litocranius walleri. Next base: position 432,389 of record SJYG01000505.1, read on the forward strand.
TCGGTCCGTGGTGGGGTTTGAGCCTGCGCCCTGTGTCCTCGCTGCAGCTCCGTGGCGTGCCTGTGGCGAGTCTCGGCCGCAGGCGGCCTCGGTGCCCTGCGGTCTGTGTGACTCCCTCGGTGTTGACACAGAGCAGGACATGGATGGTGTTCTCGCTGTGTCACGGTGGACCCTGGGATTCTCACACTGTGCCCCACAGCCAGGGACAGCGCAGTGCAGTGATGGTGCTCTTCTTAAATAAGGGGTGAATGGCATGAAGACCACCACCGAGAGGGCCGGGCCTGGCGTCTGTGTTCTCCTGCGTTGGTGTGGCGGTGGCGGGGGGGCGTCACTGGTGCTGCCCCTGGGGGAAGGGCAGGGTGTGTGCCGTGCCTGTCTAGTCTCTGCCTAGAAGCTTTTGCTTTGAAATGTTTGCTTCATGTGACACATTAGACACCACCCTGGAAGTGGGATGTGATCAGTACCCTTAACTCCTTTTTAAGATATCGGAAACTGGCACTGAAGTGGCATCCAGATAAAAATCCTGAGAACAAAGAAGAAGCAGAGAGAAAATTCAAGCAAGTAGCTGAGGCGTATGAGGTGTTGTCAGATGGTGAGTGAGGAGTGTGGAGTCTGTGCCCCTGGGTGGGGCCTGCAGAGGAAGGCCTGGCCGAGGGGCTTCGGGGTTGTGAGGGGGGTTTTCTGGGCAGATTGGGTGTCCTGTCCCCGCCAGCCTCCCAATAAGGCCCTGTGAGTGCTGTGGGTGCCCTGACCTCTAGGTGTCTCCTGGGTGGCTCTGTAAGTCTCTGCCTGGCGCTGGAGGCCGCCGGGGCTGGAGTGTCGTGGCCTCTGGCCCCTGTCGCCCTCCGGAGCCCCCTGTGCTGAGGTGCTGGCGTCCCCCTGGGAAGGCCCTCCTGAGTTTCGGAAGTCAGGCGTTGCGCACACAGCTGAGGCTCGGACTCCACAGCTTGTAGGTCTCCCTGCCCTATAAGAGTTAGGAACTGAGCGGCGCTGGAAGCTCAGGCCTGTTGGTTTAGTTTCATGGGTCGTACAGCGGGTGGCAGCCAGACCTTGGGTTCTTGGTAAGAGAAGCCTTGGGGCAGCGCGCGGACTGTGGAACTCTGTGAGAAAACTGGAAAAGTGCTCACAGCACCTTGCCGGGCAGCAGCCCTGAGTGACCTGGTGTGACTCTGGGCTGAGGCACTTAAAAGGCTAGACCAGAGGAAGTGGCAGCCGACTCTGCTTCAGAAGGAGGCCCAGTCTCCTTACCTCATGAGTGTCTGTTGCCGCTGACTGTCCTTGTCCTGCTGGTATGCTTGATCCAGCGCTCCCAGACTTGTGGATTCACAGACCAAGAACGGGAGAGAACTGGAGAAGCAAATTCAAACGTCAGACGTGATTTTTGGCAGCAGCAGAGCCTTTAAAGCTCCCATGGAGATGCTGCTTTTTGTGTGTCTTTATAAGGGGGAGCCTCTTCACACTTCCTTAGGAAGCCTTCAGTTGCAGGAGTTACTGGCACAGACACACAGCTGCTGTTCTTAGGCGCTGATGCCCACCCTGGCTGCCGAGAGCTTGCTTCCACACTTGTTTCCCCGCTACCCCGTTACTTGCCACACACAGTGTGTCTGCAGAGCCTGTGTGTCTGAGCAGGGCTGCACTGTCACTGCTCTTGTTCGAGAAACATCGCCCGGGCTCGGGCGGGCTGCTGCCTTGCCAGGGACGGCCAGGCTGGGGGCTGGCTCCGTGTGGCCCCTTTCTGCCCTCGCCAAGGCCCTGTCCTGCTCCTGTGGTGCCCGAGTTGCACTTTGTAGTCAGGTCCGTGTCTGGGGATGGAGTTGCTTTGCAGCTTTGTAGTGGGGTATTGATGCAGTGCGTGGCACACGGTGAGCAGTAGAGGGAAACAAGTTTTTTGTTTTTTTTTTTAAAGTAAGTCTTTTAAGCTTTACTTAAAAATATTCTGAGGTGTTTTTAAGGGAGTTGTTGTTGTTCAGTCCCTAAGTTGCAGCTGGACTCTTGTGACCCCAGGGGCTACAGCCGCCAGACTTTGATGCCCTCAAGTGTCATAGTAAGGGGGTCTCAGCTCTTCAAAAACAAGTGTGGACATTGAGAGCTGTGGGGGGCCTTTGGTTCACACCTTCAGAAACACTTTACTGAATTTGAGGGAAGAGAACTTGGTCTTTACTGACTTGTCTTTTTAAATTTATAGCTAAAAAACGGGACATCTATGACAGATATGGCAAAGAAGGATTAAACGGTGGCGGTGGAGGTACGTATGTGCACATTGGTCTTTCTCCTGGCCTTGTGATGAAAGGAGGTGGTCTGGTGATTCAGTCTGTCAGTAGATAGGAATGCAGTTCAGAGAGCAGGCTGAACTGGGGAGAGGAAGGAGAAATTGATGGCCTGGAAAAGGCCTATTAAAAATCTTGTACTAGAAAGTACATACTGGTGTACCTTTTGTGGATAGGAAATAACGTGAAACCTTGGTATAATACGCTCAGTGTGCCCTGAGATGAGTACTGGAGGCTGTGTCACAAACAGCCTTACTGGATGCTCTAGCAAAAAGCTAAAGAGCCACCAAAGTGGCTGCCTCTGGCCCTGAGGCTCGGGTGTGTGTGCTCTGATGGAGAGTGGCGCAGTGACCTGCCGCCCCGCGAGCTGCGTGGTGGGCGTTTTGGCTCACACGCCTCAGACCTCCTGCACACGCCCGAGCAGCTGTTCCACAGCCTGAAATGCTGTGTGTGGCTGGCACATCCAGAGCAGCGGGAGCCCTCGGTGCACGGGCGGCTTGGGGACGTGGACCTGTGCGCGTTTCTCAGCTCCCGGCGCAGGAGGCTTTGCTCCTAGCAGGACTTGGGCGAGCTTCGGGTGACGGGACTTGTTCCTCCTTTGGGTCAGGATGCAGGTAGTAACGTGTAGACAGGTTCTGTGTGCCTGCCGCGCGGGAGGCCCTGACTGAGCTCTGCTTCCTTCTGTAGGTGGAAGTCACTTTGACAGTCCGTTTGAGTTTGGCTTCACATTCCGAAATCCAGAAGACGTCTTTAGGGAATTTTTTGGTGGAAGGGACCCATTTTCATTCGACTTCTTCGGTAAGTTTATCATCTAGGTTGTTGTTTACATGATGTGTTCATGACTCACGACGATGGATGTACCCGTTCTGTTTCACCACTCTTGTAACTTGTCCTTAAACTTGCTGTTTGCGCAGTGCATGAGTTTAACTAAACCCTTTTCCCTTCTTCCTTTGGAAGATGTTTCAGAATTTATACCTTGCATGCTAACATAATAGGAGTTGGAATGTGGAATTTACACCTTGCACATGAACATCATAAAGGAAAGGTTTGAACGCATTGTGTCCTCAGCTATGTGTTTCACTGTCATTGGCTTCTTCTGCAGTGGGAAGGAGGTGCAGCTGCTCCTGGTCGGACAGTGAATTCTCTGAATTTCCTGTGTCAGAGTCTGATTGAAAACACTAAGCATCAAGGCAGATGTTGTTCAGAAGACATTTGATTCACAAACTTGTCTTTGTTTTTCTGATTGTGGTGTTAGGACTATTGAGTTTGCAATTCTTGGAAAGAAAGGACACCTCTAGAGCAAGGCATCGCAAGTATTCGTCTTTGAGAATAGCTTTGCAGGGAGACCTTGCTGCTCTGGCTGCTGCTCTTCACTGTAGGAGAGTGTTCCCAGCTGCTGGCCTCCAGGTCCTGCTGCCCGACGCGAGGCGGAGTGGCAGGAATGCGTGTCAGGGTCTGGCATTGGCAGTGGTGTGAGCTGGGCCGCCCGCCGTGCGCACCGTGACGCCTGTTGTCTCTGCCCCTGGGTGGCGAGACGGCACCCTGTGTCTGCTCCTTCACTGCCCGGAGCCTGGTTGAAAAGACACCTGCTGCAACCCCTCAGGACGGCGACAGGAAGGGCAGCTCTGTCTGCAGGTAGCACAGGGGCGCTGTGGGCCCCGCATGCCGCAGGCGTAGGAGGAGTAAGGCACCGCTGAGTCCGGTAGGTGTGGCCCTTCATAGGGGGCAGTCCTTCCGTTAGTCCGTGGGGGTTCGAAGAGACTGTGCCTCCTGTTTACTGTGGTGCTGCCTACTTTCTGAGAGAGTGGCTTGTGGAGGAGGGGTGTGCATATATGCTAGTGTGCAAAAGATAGCAATGGAAGCTGAGCAGGGGAGTGTTAGGGGTGGGGGAAGAGGCTCCTGGTTTGAAGGCTTTCTTTGCATTAATTACTGCTGCAGGAAGCACATATTGGGAAGGCCCCCTGTAAGTATCATATGAAGTTAATTACATCCTTTATTAATTGTCCTTTATAATTGTAGGAAATATTACTGTAAGAAAGACACAGAAGAGTTTTAATGACTTTTCTGCCTTAAAATTACTTTGGTGTCTCATTACAGCCTGTAAGAAGCTTCCGATGTATTTTGGGGGAGCAGGGTAGTGTCTGGGGAAACTGGCCAGAGCTGCCCCCTTGAGCCGGCTGAGGAGGGCAGGGCAGGCCACCTCACCACGCCTGAGGCCGGCCCGCTCACACCAGCTCTGGCACAGGGTGGTTTTTTAAAAAAAGAGTGTCAGGAAAGAGTCCTCAGCGTGTAATGGTAGCCAGATTGTGTTTTTCTTGGGAAGAAAAACTGATGGGTTAAACTTTCTCACTGAGAATGGTTTTCTTTGAGCAGTTCTTTCCGGAGTGAAGAGGGGCAAGGGTAACTGGGGCTGCAGAGTGAGTCATGCGGTTTGGCCCTTGTGAGCACCGACCTTCGCGCCTTCTGAGTTGAGATGTGTCCACGTGAGGAAGGCTCGATGTCCACGTGGACTTGAGTCAGAAGAGTTGTGGTTTGCGGGGCACTGGGTGGGGATGTCTTCTCCTGGGTTCAGTCCGCTGTGGGCCGGGCCCCTCGGCCTCTGCCCGGGACTCGGAGACGCGCGTGCTCTGCACTAGCAGCTCCCCCGTCGCTTGTGGTCCCTGTGGCGGTGACACTTCGCCAATCCGTTCTTGTAGGTGTTCTAGGCGACTTCCATTTTCAGGCTCTCAGGATTTACACACGGGGAAAGAGGCTGCTCCACGGCTGCTACATGTATGGAGTGACAGTGCAGCGCGCTGGCGGTACGTCCAGAGCAGGGCTGAGCGGTCGTGGGGCTGAGGGCGTGCTGCCTCAGCAGGCGGCAGCCACAGCCCTGTCATGCTGTCCATTCAGAGGAGTGTGTTCTTGTCTTAATTTTCCACACAACCAACTTTTTTCCTCTCCCGTTTTACAAAAAAATGTAGCTGAAACTCTGTTAAAGACATCCTGAGGTTCGCTTTGCATTTATTGTAATGTGAAACCCCGTGTCTGATTTCAGACTGCCCAGATGAAAGGGGAGGGGCCTTGAAGCGGAGCTGGTGGGAAGGACGGAGTCTTGTGCCCGCGGCCTGTGCTCGTTGCGAGGCCTGCCCTCTGTGGGCAGAAGCCATGGGCCCGGAGCCAGGGGCCTGGCTTTCAGACAGAGGGGTGCCGGCGGGGCTGTGGGCTGAGCTGACTTAACCCCTAGCCCTCGGAGAACCTCCTTGGGAAACATTCAAGTGTAGGGATCAAGTTACTTTATTTACGGTGACCCCTTCCTTGGTGTGTCATTAAATGGTGGTGTTAGTGAAATGAGTTTCTCAGATGGAAGAGCCACCGAGCCCTAGGACCCCAGCAGGAGCCACCGTGTGGCATTTCTGTGGCCCAGCTCTGAAGCCGGAGCTTCCCTGGGAGCACGTTCACGCTGGCCGGCGGCCCCTCGTGTCCGGCCGGTGCTGAGGTGATGGGAGAGGAAGGGACGAGCCAGGCAGGCCTGTCCAGCGCCCGGCGCCGCGCTGGAGGGTAGTGAGCCAGTTGTTCTCCCCCCAGGGTTCGCGAAGGCGGCCAGCGAGGAGTTGGAGCCTGAAGAGGAGGCGGTGGCGGAGAGCGCGAGCGAGGAGGACAGTGAGGCGCTGGACGTGGTGTCCAGCGAGGAGCTCGACCTCTTTAGTGACTACGAGCCCGGCGCGAGCGCTAGCCTGGGTGGGGGCGAGCCCCCCAGTGAGGACTTGGAGTTCATCTCCAGTGAGGATGAGGCCAGCCCGGGGGAGCCGGAGGAGCTCCTCGAGGAGTGTGAGGAGCTGCTCAGTGAGGACAGCGGGCCCGAGCCTGAGGCCCTGCCTCTGCCCCGCGGACGGCCCGCTGAGCAGAGCCTCTAGAATAAAGAGTTTCCACCACCTGCGCCTGACAGCTCCCTGCGGCCCCGAGGGCACTGGGGGCTCGGGAAGAGCCGCGGCCCCGGGGCCGATGGTCTCCTGCTGCTCTGGCCGCCTCAGATGGCCGCTGGGCCTTCGCACGGGGTCTCCTTTGCACGCCTGCGTGTCCCTCCTCACGAGTGTCCCTCCTTGTGTGGACAGGGCCCTGCTTGTCTGCAGTGGCCCTGCGCCCCGCCCGAGGGCAGGGTTGCGGGCCGTCGCTGGAGGCCCTGTGCATCCTGCAGCGCACGTGTCGTCCGCTCAGCTTGGAGTCCGCTCAGCTTGGAGGCGGCGTGGTTTGGAAGCAGGCACTGGTGAAGCTGTGCCGCTGAGAGAAGCCACAAGGGGGAGAGCGCAGCCTGTGGCTGTGGAGGCAGGGCAGGTGTGATGGCCCCTCCCAGGGGCCACTCCCCTGTGGTTGGGGACTGCGGAGGCCCTGCTGAGCCCCTGTCTCCTCAGGGGAGGGGTGCTTGCCCCAGTGGCTGGGGCCTCCTGGGGAGGGAGCTGCTGTTTCAGGAGAGTTCCGTGCGGGTGGGTGCCCGGGCAGATGGGCCTCGAGGGCCTTCCCCCTCCATCCTCGAGTGGGAGAGGAGAGGCTTCTGCGAAGGCCGCTCTGGGCTGTCTTCTGGGTCGCGAGGGCAGTGGCCGGGGCCCCAGGCTTTGCATGGTCTCCCTGGGAATCCAGAGCTGGTTGTGAGATGTTAGTGGCCTTCCCGGGTCCGCCATGGCGGAACTTCCCGAGCCCATGCAGCAGTCCCAGCTGAACGCCTTCCTCACGGCGCTCCCTGTGGCTGAGGGCGGCGGGCTGTCCTGGACGCAGGCAGGGGCAGGGCGGCTCTCTCGCAGCTGCTTGGCGAGGGGGTAGGGTTGTAGGGGCACGGCCTCCGTCGCCACTGAAGTCGGGGGTCTGGATCCCGTGCGTGTGCTCGGCACCCTTGGCTTGGATGGCTGTTTGTAACTGCTAGGAAATAGTGTTCCAGCTAGGCCTGTGGCGTAACCAGGAGGCACGTTTGTAAGGAAGCTGTGTGCACAGCTGGAAGCAGTATGTTCATCTGCTGAGTATTAATCCCGGGCTTGCCGTGCACTGCCAGGCACCACCCCAACGCCGGGTCAGCCATGGAGAAGTGCCCCAAAGCCCTCCTCCCTGGGGTCCCAGCTGTGTGTCACCCATGGCTGTTTCTGATTCACTTAGGTTTATTTCAGATACTTTTCAAATATTTTTTTTCTGCTTGTGAATATGTGAGAAGAAAACGTTACAAACTTGGAGTTGTTGCGAAGGAGCGTTCTGACCTTAGCTTGTGGCGTGGGGTTAGATGCAGGTGGGGTGGTCGTGTTGGAGTCTGCCTGCTGTCCTGGCTTTTGAGTTTCACACGTCACCCTTCCCTCAGGGTTGCTGTGCCTTAGCACCAAGACTGTATTGGAGGGGCCTGTTTTGTTTGACATGCTCAGGATGCTTGTTAGAGTTGGCAGTGTTTTCCTTTGCTGTGCAGTTGTGTGCTTGTGGCCTGGGGACTGGGTGGTGAGCTCTGTGAGGACAGGACCTGCGAGCCTTCACTAAGTACCCTCGGTCAGGCCCTTGGCTCTGCTCCTGGGGTCGTGTATGGCTCTAAACGTCTTTTCGCTTAGCTTTCCCCTTAAGTCTTCTTACGAGAATGTGCTCGTGTGAACACTTGGATCACGTTTGGTGTTGTCTTTTCACAGCGTTCGGTTGACGTGGTTTTTGTCACATGTTTGACGCTATCACTTAGGTGTTTGCAAGCATCGCCGTAGTGGATTTGGCTTGGCGTTCCTGAGAAGAGCAGGACTGTGTAAGAGTGCAGAGGAGTGTTTCTCCAGGACACTCGGAACAGGGATCCCAAAGAGCTGAGTCTTAGTTAGCGTAACAGGCTGGCCATGGGCCTGTTTCCGTGTGTCTGTATCCCATGATGCAGCGTTGTTGCGGGGAAGGACCTGGCTGAGCATGTGTGCACCGTGACCAGGGAGGCGGCTGTGACAGGCTTGTGAATTCTGCGTTTAGGGTCTCCCGAGAGACAGACCCAGCAGGGTGTTTGTTTGCCTCTCTCTGTCAGAAGTTCAGTGTGATCATGGGCTTGTTTATGAGGACGCTCACCTGCCAGATCTGCGGGCCAATGCCCCAGTCTGACTCTGGAGGCCATCAGGCTGAAGAGCCAGCAGTGTTCCAGGTCAGAGGCCGGCGGCCGGGAGAAGGCCCTGCTGTTTGTGGGAAGCGTTGGCCTTGTGGTCTGTTCAGCCCTTGTGCGATGGGAGGGGCCCTTTCACACTGGGATGCCAGTCTGCTCGACACGGCCAGCTGATGCACACGTTCCTCTTACCCGAGATCACCTTTGAGGCAGCCCCTTCACTGGACACAGAATTTGTCCACTCCTTGACATCTCCTTCAGCCATAATTCATCTCCAGCAGACCATAGCAAGGTCGTAATTGAGCCAAACTTGATGAAGAACGTGCGTGTCATGGAGGGCCCTGCTGAGACTCTAACACAGAGCTGCCTTTTTGCTGTGCTGTGGCAGGGTGTAAGCAGGCAGGGAGACACAGCTGTGTGAGGGCCGGAACGCAGTGGCGGGCCGTGGCTCCGGGCGTCTGGGGCCTGCTCTGGACAGGACCTGTGCCCTCTGCGCACTTCTGGGCACCATGTGGAGTGACATCGAACATGGCCTTGGCAGCATGTTCGGTTACATTATGTCCGATTCAGATTTACTTACAAGATAAATGCAGTTTTTACCCCTTTTACCCTCAAAAATAATAACCATACAGACTGAACATAAGAATTTGGAAAACAAGCAAGGTCAAAGGACAGAGTGGGGAACCAGCCTCTGTCTTGTTGCCAGTTGAAAGCCCACTGTGAATGCTTTTCAGATGTTACAGTTATGATGTGTGTTTTCTAAAGCTTAAACCTGATGACCGTTCAATAACCTTCATTTAACATGCTCTCCATTTCCATATTGGAAAATTACATAATTAGGGAATTTTCAATTTTCACTATAAAAGTTTGGGGGCCCTTTAGTAAGTTATTTCCATGTTTGATGAATTGATGTCCATGAAGTAGATTGAATTGCTGGATGAGAGGGTCTATTAATTAACTATTTTTTTTTAAACAAGTTTATTTAAACAACAGGACGCTTGACTTGAAGGGAAAACTATCTAGGATTCATTTCTTGTAGAGTAATTTATCTCTACTTAAAGACAGGTTGCCCTACATGTAACAGCTACGTACAAAAAAGTTATAAAATTGTCCTTCATTTTACAATCAAATGAAAAACATTAAAATTCTCCAATTGAACAAGGTATCCAAGAATTCTTATGTTGTTCTTTTTTTTGTTAAACAGTGAGAGCAAAATAACTTACTGGAATATAAAGATAAGAGCTGATGAGCATGCCACTAATGGAGAAAGGGGGTATTTTCACAGAATCAGTATTTTTCCCTACTCCATCTCCTTTTAATGTCAGTCAAAACATACCATTGGCCATTTAGTTAGAAAATGCAGCATGCTTGTGTACATCCACCAGTTACTTTATGTACAGTAATGGAATGGGGAGGGGAAAATGAAAGAACAGGGAGACTAGACTGTAGTAGGCAGCACGCGGTGGAACCAAACCGCGGTTTTCTAATTGAGAATGTCGTCTTGGTCTGGAGGGACAGAATTCTGGAGTAACGCAGCAGGTTCCCTTTTTATAGTAGACACCTCCTGTCTGCTCCTGGAATACATCGATTGTATCTTCATCTTCCATCTCCAGCTGTGCAGGTGTGTCTTTCATTGATTGGCTGCCTGTCAAATCGGAATCTGATCTGCCTCATTGACAAACCCTGTCGTTCACAATAGGCTTTCATTAGTTTACTAAGTGGTGTGTGCCTCTTACTCTTAAACTGCACCACAGAACCATCCTGCCCCGCCACCTTCAAATTAATATGGTCGTTGTTCTCAGTCTTGACTCTTTCCTTGGGCTTTTTGTCCGCCATGGCGAGCGCTGGAGTCTCCTCAGCTACCGCTTCACCAAAGAGGTACCAGGTCCGCTCGGACCAAGCACGCAAGCAGCACCAGGAGCGGCAGAAGAAGGAGGTGGCAGCGGTGGAGGAGGAGGAGAGCTATTAATTAACTATTGTGTTTAGCTTGGAGCCTAAAGGTTGTGAAAGCTTATGACCTGCTCGGTCACATCCGATTCTTTTGTGACCCCATGAACTGTAGTCCACCAGTTTCCTCTGTCCAAAGAATACTAGAGTGGGTTTCCATTTTTTCCTCCAGAGGATCTTCCCGACCCAGGGATCAAACCCACATCTCCTGCATTGGCAGGCAGATGCTTTACACTGAGTCGCCTGGGAAGCCCGAAAGCTCAAGCCACCTACTAACCATACCCGCAGCAGCCTGTGACGGGCGATGGGAGCGCTGGTCTTAGCATGGCTCCTGTTAACACACGTCATCATCACGACCTTTTAAAAACATTTGTTTTCTAGTGTCACCATGACTTACAGATGAGGCTTTTCATTTTTAGGGTTAACTTTTGTGACTTTACTATCTGAAATTACACGTTAAAATTCGGTGGCTACTGGAATTGTAAAAATCCATATTTAGGCTGTATAATAGAAAGGAGTGCAAGGTAAAAGACTTTAAGAATGAAAGAATACAAGAAAACAAAAAAAGTAACTGAAAACCCAACTGGCCTTATTCTTATAATGTTACTCAACTATCTTTTGAAGTAGCTTCTGAACAAGGTGATTTTATAATTATGAAAGTTCATTTAGCTTCTTGTAAACAAATTAAAACCATTTAATGGTGGTATCAAATGGACACTGGTTTAAGTTTGTCCCAGGAGTTTTGTGAAGAGTCTCTGAAGATTTCGGTTGCTGTATGAGCCTTAAATGATAATTAAAGGAATCGTTGGAGCGGTAATGAAAGGAGCGTTGCAGGAGGACGCAGACGGATTGTTTGTGAACTCAGGAGCCTGTGGAGACCTGCGGTTCAGGAGCTCTCGCAAGGGCAGTGACCATCTGAGGCTGCTCATGGGGCTCTTCTTGAGAATGCGATCACCCCGAGCCAAGCTGTACTCGCCACATTGGTGCCTTAACCTGGGTGGTTGTAACATGAGTGTAATTACCTGCTGTCCTGTGACTGGATGAATGGAAAACGTGTCAGTGTCGCTGTGTAGACCCCTGATGAGGATAAGGTGAAAAGTAACTTAATCAAATGCTTGGATTTTGTTTGAACAGGATCAAGTCTCTCTAGAGATCTATAAAGTGTTTTGATTTTAAAGTTTACGATTAGGGTTTGTGTTTATACTCCTAACTATGGTAATAATCGGACTGGCAGCCGTGTTCACAAAGCTGCTGACAGAAGTGGCCTCTTCGGGCTGTGCCTCACATGGTGGCAGGCACGCCCTGTGGAGCGTGGGACCTGCGGCTCAAGCAGCAGCCTCTGGGCTCCGTCCTGTCGACGGCAGCACCTGCCTCCCAGCACTGCCCAGGTCCCGGCTCCCTGTGGAGCTGGAGGAGCAGCGTCTGCCTTGGGCCAGTTCCTGTTCGGTCCTCCTCCCTCCCCTGCCTTCTTTCTAGGTCTCTGAAGAAGCCGCCAGTGACCATGCTTTCTAATGCCTGCTTCTTGAGGCCTGCTTTCCTGCATTGTTAACGACTCTTAAGAAAGGCTTGTAGCTCTCCACCTGCTTCCCTGTCCCCGCTCTGAGTGTCCCTTTGGCTCGGCTCTGCCTCTGGTCAGCTACCTGGGGGTCCCCAGTCACGGTCGCCTGTGCGTGCGGGCGCGCTGTGAGCCGCGGTTCCCACCTGGCTTCACACTCATGACCTCGTTCTGCCCACTGTTCTTCTCTTCCTTTTGCCTCTCAGACGCGTGAGTTTCCTGCTTTGATCACGCCTGCCTGGTTTAGAAATAGGCCATGCTGGTTCTCTTGCTTCTGTGTCATGGGTGCGTTTCTCTTAACCATCTGTCAGGAGTCCTTACTTTTATTTCTCAGAGAATTCCCATTTCCTAGAAAAAATACAGCGCTGATTGATTTCATAGTGAGTTTGATAGGGAACCTCAGTGTGAGTTCATGTAGTTCATGTTTTCAGTAAGTGCTTGTTGACTGGTCACCACCACCAGAAAGAGCTCCGTGTGGAGAGCTCTGCTCGCAGCTTTCTGCCCAGGTCTGTGGTGCGTATTGGTGACCTTGAGCTTTATGTTGGGACACGTTGTGTTCTGGTTTTCGATGAGTCTCGGAAACCACAGTAAAGCCGCAGGTTGGATGGATTGCTCTGGAGGCAAGCTGCACTGTGGGAAGCTTTGCTCCTGCTGGAACAGTGTCAGGAGGCATCGCCCACATTCCCTGCAGCTCTCCTGTGGAGAAGCACCCTGGGGTCAAGGTCTCACTAAGCACTTCTGTTTCTTTTTAGAAGACCCGTTTGAGGACTTCTTTGGGAGTCGAAGGGGCCCCCGTGGAAGCCGGAGCCGAGGCGCGGGCTCGTTCCTCTCTGCTTTCAGCGGATTCCCCTCCTTTGGAGGAGGATTCCCCTCCTTTGATGCAGGTACTACACCCTCAGACTCGCCCTGGTGTCTGAGTGGGCGCCAGCGCAGGCTTTTCCATTCAGGGCGCTGCGGGTGCACGTGCCTCCTGTGGGCCAGCTTGGGTTTGCCACTGTGTGTGTATATACAGAACTTTGCTTAGTAACCCACACCCCCTCCACCCCCCCCCCCCCAATTTAGCAAAGAATGTTATACTTGAGAACCTACTTCAGATCTTCACTATTAAAGGCCAGTATTTAATGAAATTCTTGGTTAAAAGGAGTGAGGTTTTGGGATAAATAACTGAAACAACTCAGATAATCTCATTAAATCCTTTTTAATCTAACCTCCTTAGCAGTTTAAGAAACAAAATGTCCTAGGGGAGTCCAAGTTGATGGGATCAGGAGCTAAGGCTGTAGTAGGGCCTGCGTGTGCCATGCGGAGTCTCCTGGTGAGGTTTGGTGCGTGGCACTGGCTGGCGACTGGAGGCCATCCATCAGCTGAAGTTGGGCACACAGCCTGGCTCAGCCGCACTTCTCGTGGAGAGTGGGAATCTCAGCTCTTCTCTGGTGCTCGCCCAGCTCCTCCGTCTGCTCTGGGCCTCCCGGGTGTGAGTGGCCCACGCTCTGGGCAGCGCAGGGCATGCAGCCCCCAGACTCTGCTCCTCCAAAGCCAGGCATCTGTGCCACCCAGGGCCAGTGCAGCCGTGCTTCCCTCCGGCAGGCCCTCTCCTCAGGTGCCACGCAGTATGCTGGGATTTAAGAGAGAGTCGGAGAGAAGAAAGCTGGGCGAGCCTGTGAAAGAGCGTTTCCCTTGAGGAGTGAGTGTGGCGTGCAGTCCTCCCCTTTAAGGAGCTGTGGGGAGGGCGTGTTTCTGCTGTAAGGGGGCGTTCAGCATGCGACAGGCAGCGGGCTCCAACAGGCAGAGCAGCCTCAGCCCCAGCCCAGACTGGGCCTGCTTTGTTGTGACTTCTGAAAGCCAGGGTTTCGTGTCCTAGGTGAGTGCCTCATAGCTGAGAATTAGTCCATGAACTCCAGACCCATACCTCTCCTGATAATTGTGGTATTCTTGCTAAAATTATTTCAGCTTCCTGGCAATTCAGATTTGTATCCCCTGTGGTCACAGTTACAGGGAGCCAGCAGAAGCTTGCTGGGTGTGCCAGTCTGTGGCGGGGTTTGCTCCATCCTGTGAGATGCATGGGGGCAGGGTGCTGGCCCGTCGGTAGGGGAGGTGCCCGGGCGGCTCCACAGGGGCGCGCGTCTGATTCCCTGGGCTGGCCGCGCGTGCTGCGCTCGTCTCTGACTCCTCTGCTGTCTCTTACAGGGTTCACTTCCTTTGGCTCGCTAGGCCATGGGGGCCTCACGGCGTTCTCCTCCTCCTCAGCCTTCGGCGGGAGTGGGATGGGCAACTTCAAGTCAGTATCGACGTCGACGAAAGTGGTGAACGGCAGGAAGATCACCACCAAGAGGTGCGGGCCTGGCGTCTGTGTCCTCAGGCGTAGGTGTGGGGGGGCATCGCCAGTGCCACTCCCAGGAAGGGTAGGGTGTCTGGGCCCCCTCCCATCAGAGCTTTTCATTTGAAATGTGTGCTTCACGTGACACATTGGACACCACCCGGTTCAGTGTCCAGGGATGTGTTGGAATGGAAATGCATCCATTGTAGCACCTTGACCATTTTGACGGCTGGTGCCTGTGTTCAGTCAGTCATCTGTTTTAAGAAACGTCTGTGCTCAGGATGTTGGCTTCAGCCACAGAGTTAGTGGCTTCAGGCAGGTTTTCTAAAGATGCACATTCAGGTTCACAAACATGTCTACTTATCTCAAACGACGATCCTAAGGTGTGTTTTATCCCCCTTGTCTCCCCTCCTGCAGGATTGTCGAGAATGGTCAAGAAAGGGTGGAAGTTGAAGAAGACGGCCAGTTAAAGTCCTTGACGATAAATGGTAAGGAGCAGCTGCTGCGCTTGGATAACAAGTAGCTGGCCGCACGCGCGTAGCAGAAGCCTAACTCTGGCGCGCGCCATGTGAGGATTAACAGGAACATTTTTTTGAAGATTTCAAACGAACTCGACTTTCAGTATAACTGTACCTAATCTAAAGTATTTATACACAGCTCGTCGGAGCCCTGTTTGTCATAGACTTTTGAGTTTACTGTTGGGACCACGTAATAGGACCATTTTATTTGTCTTTAAAATTGTTGTAAATCTCTGTATGCACTTTGCTTTTTATTAAACGTAATCCAAGGTGGCCGTGACTCTTTCGTACACTAACACCAGCACGGACTGCTTTTCCATTGTGTTTGAAACGTGAGCCGAGTAGTCTCAGCCTGCTGTGAAGTTAACATTGCCAGGATGACTTCCACAAAATAATCTCAGTTTTTTTCAGTATTTAGTAGTGACGATATTAATACATTAATGGTAATACATTTCTGGTTTAATGTGCATTGAGGATGTTTTCCAGTTGTGCATGAATGCTGGCAACTTAGTAAGTTTTGACAATTGTTTAAATATGTAATGTTAAGCTTAGGTTTAAAAAAGTTAAGCTGGTAAACTGGGTCTTTGTCATTTGCTTTTAAAAAAAAAAAAAAAAGAAAATAAATGCAAATGTGTTCGGTGCATTCTTTCCTGAGTGGGGCCTGTCCTCCTGTGTGTGTGTGACTCCGTGCCTGGGCTCCGGGAGTCCTTCGCTCTGCGTCTGGACGCTGAGGCTGACGCTGGACCTTATTGACATGTTTTCTTTGATGTATTTGGAGAGTGTATGAAAATTCTCTTTTGATGTGGAATGACTAGCAATTTATTGAATATTTCTTCAGGGAGGGGAGAACCAGCTGTCTACATTCCCATCCTTCCCACCTCTCTAGGCTGTGTTTGATGCCAGCTTGTTGAAAGATAACATGCCTAGGACAGTCCCATAATGATGCTGGCGGGGGCAGGCATAAAGGGGTTTTCTTTTGTTTTTCCATCAGTGTGATCTGTTGTGATTGCCACTGATAACTGGAACCCAGCCAGAGGGACACTATACGAGAGTTGGCTGGTCTTTTTACTGCCCTTCTCAAGTTTGTTCTGAATCTAAACAGTGTGAGACTGCTAGAAGGAGCACTGCAGATGTGAACGTGAGCACGAGGAGACAGCTGGGCCCAGGGAGGCAAGGAAAGGGCGGCAGCATGGCTCTGTCTCAGCACACGGGCCCGCGCGGAGGCGGGTGTGGGCGGTCACGCTGGGAAGCCGCGCTGGGAAGTGTGCCCGCTGCCCGGCCAACGGCCTGGCCCGGGGGGCGTGCTGCGTCTGTGCTGTCAGCCCAGACGCGGCTGGCCTCAGTCACTCAGGGAGAGGGTCCCGGGACTTGAAATTGGTGTCTGACGGGTGGGATGAACTGCTGAGAACAGGTTCAAGGCCGCCTCAGGACACCAGGTCAGTGAAGAGGAGTCTAGTGTGCCCCTCAGTGGTCCTGGTGCCTGGGAGCACATCCCTGGGCTGGCTGAGCGTGGGGGAGAAGAGGGCCGTCTGCCAGCGAGGGTGCTCTGGGGGCGCCACTATTCCAGGGCCACCGTCCCCCTCAGGGAGTCGCTGGTGTTGGCACAACCGTGGATAGGCCCATCAGTGACGCGGGCGGAGAGCTCGGCGCGGTTGGGCCTTCTTCCCGGCGCCCTGGGATGCGGGCGGGTTGGTGTCCTCAGCCTTGGGCCCTGTGCCGGGACACGGCTGTGCACAGGCAGGCTGCTGGGTGCGGCGC
Source organism: Litocranius walleri (assembly GCA_006410535.1). Lineage (NCBI taxonomy): Eukaryota > Metazoa > Chordata > Mammalia > Artiodactyla > Bovidae > Litocranius > Litocranius walleri. The sequence goes on from SJYG01000505.1 coordinate 448,821, forward strand.
CGCCAGAGTCCCCGGCCCCCGAGCAGCGGCTTCTCACTGTCCTTGCAGGGCTGCCCATTGGCTGGCCCCTGCACTCGTGGGTGAAGGTCTTGGGGCCCCAGGGGTCTCTGCAGGAGGAGACTGGGCCCCGCTCCCCCTTAGGCTGCTGGTGGCCAGGCTCAGACGGTCTCGTCGCCTGTGCGCTCTGTGCACGTTCGTGGAGCCCTGGGAGCCCAGTCTGGAGGGCCCAGCGGTGCTCACGCTGTTCCTCTTTCCTCATCTCCATGCCCCCTCCCGACGGTGGGCGCCTCCGCCCTGTCATTCCTGGGCTCCAGAGGTTCGGGTTTGCGTTCGAAGCCCAGTCAGAGTTTCTGTGAGACGACGACCCCAGTGTTGGCGCCTGCTCCCCTTTGCTCCTCCCGACGGTCTGTGCAGGGCGCATTGTGGAGGTCTGCGGAGACGGCTGTAGACCGCCCGCAGCTAGCCCCCGTGCTCCGGGTCTGGTCTGCTGGGGTCTCGGCCACTGTCCGTGGGACGGCGGCATTCTGCTCGGTCCTCACCCCCTAGTCTGCTGAAGCCTCGCCCTGCCTGCTTGCGCACCCGCCAGCTGTCCTTGGCCTCTGCAGGGGCGGCCTCACGTCACCAGAATCCAGCGGAGAATCCAGCAGCAACTTTCTGATGGTTGTTTGTGGTCTTGTTTCTCAGTGGTTGGTCATCAGGAAGTTCACAGACAAGACAGAGATGATGACTGTGGTTTCAGGGGGCTTTGGAGCAAGGGTTGTTGGGTGGGTGTGCTCCCTTGCTGCTGTGCGGTCTGGGTTGGACTGCATGTATGTGACCCATGGCCTTTTACTTTAAACCCCGGATCCTGCCCCGCTCGAGTGATTCTTGAGGTGGGTGCTGCAGTCAGAGTGGGTGGGTTGGTGGCGCAGGTGTAAAGGCACTGGCCTAAACCGTCGGTTTCTTCCTCGGTCACCCTTGGCTGCATCCTTTCCGTCTGAGGCTTCTGCTTCTAGAACTGCTCACGGGGTGAGTTTCACCCTTGTCTCGCACCTTTGAATCTTAGTCCTTGCAGTTGTGATGAATTGAGTTAGCTAGATGGAGATGTAGTACTAAGTGTGACCAGCAGTGAAGATGTGTTAAGACATTTTTTGTTCCCGTTTTTTGGTGACTGGTCATACTGTCTTGCTACTTATCAAGGTCAGAGGAAGGGAGGTCCTGGTAGCTCTTTCTGTGTGAGCAGGAATCTCGGCATCACGGTGATGAGGGGTGTGCAGGAATAGGCCTCGCTGGGACTCTGCAGCGTCGTCCTGTCGGTGAGCAGGGGGACTGGGCCTCGGAAGGCCTGTTGCTTGCTCTCTGCTCACGCTCTGTCCACCTGTCTCACCAGACTGCCTGCCTGGGCCTTGAATGAGGTTTGGACCAGCTGAGGTGTGCGCCTTGTGGAAACCGTGGCTGGACGTCTTCCCCTTTCCCTCTGACGCGGTTCTCAGAGAGCAGAGCCGTCTTCTGCATCCCGGCCGCCGTGGGAGGACAGCCCACGAGGGCAGGCTGGCCGTCCCTGCACTGCCTCCTGCACGGCGCTGGGCCTGCCCGAGGCGTCTGTCGCGTGGTCAGCAGGGCGCCTGCCCCCCGCAGGGCTCACTCCCGCAACCCTGGGAGTGGCACCCGTGAGCTGGGCGCCGTGGCGCCCAGGCCTCCCGCCCCCGTGACCCCCGCGTCCGGTGTGGGAGGCCGGGGCCGCCCCCGGGTGTGCCATTCCGGCTCATGGTTGCCGGTGGTTCGGTCTCACAGCAGACGCCGCGGCGGATTATGCGTCGGCCGTCTCTGCCCACAGAGGGCTCATCTGCCCCTGGAGGGGCGCCCGGCCCACGGCCTGTGCCCTCCCCACCCTCTCCCTCGGCCTGGTGTTGCGGGAGGCCCAGGAGCAGGGGAGCGAGCCCAGGCTGCAGGCCCCCAGGCCCAGGGGTGCTGGAGCAGGCGCATCGTGGCCTCCCCTCCCTGCTCTGCGAGGACCATGCTGCCTCCTGGGGATGTGCGGCGCCCTGCCCCCGCGGAGCCCCACTCAGGCAGGCGCTCAGCAGTGGGCGGCCTGCCGTGGACGTGCTCTGGGCGTGCCCAGCCCTCGGCCTTCTGGGGCCTTCCTCGTCCTGCAGCCGCCCCTCCACGCTAGAGACCCCGGGCTTGAGAGAGATCTGTGCGTGTGATCCCACCACCTTTGAAATGTTTGCTGACATTCAAAAGCACTCTTCTGCTTGTACCAAAAAAATCACCCCACGTGATTTTACCTCTTGAAGAGCATTTAGACTTAAAAGTGGAATGAAGCGGACTTGCCTTCTAACTAAAGGTGCTCCTGGAGCTCCTAGAAGGATGGTGCGTTTACCCAGGGGTTGACAGCACACCCCAGCATTGCCTGGGAGAGAGACGGGACCTCCCGTTGGCGTGGCTGTGCCCCTTGCAGGCCAGTGCAGGCAGGCCCTGCCGGACTTTCCTGCTACTGCCTCCCCACGCTGACGAGCACTTTCCCCTCCCCGGAGCCTGCAGCCCAAGGCCCTGCCACGTGTGGAGGCTACGCGGAGCCCAGAGGTGGGCGGGAGGAGAGGTGGTCCCTCTGAGTCCTGTGTCTGTGTCCCTTCTCTGGGGGCTGGGTAAGGGGCCCAAGTGCGGCTGACCTGGGATCGAGTCTGAGGAGGAGGTCAGGGAAGGCTCCTGTGGAGTCCGGGGCCTGGCTGCTGGCATCCTGCCCCACGGGGTCCGGGTTCCAGTTGCTTCTGGAACGGCTGTGGTCCCGCGGGTGTGGCCAGGGCACCTGTCCAGCCATGGTCTGCTGGTGGCCGTGGGCACCCATCGCGACCCCCACCCAGGGTGTGTGCCGCCCGGTGAAGCGTGGATTCTCACTTGGTCTTGACCGTCCGTGTGTCTGCGTGGGGTGGTGTTCCCGTAGAAGAGGTCCTGCTGAACTCGGCGCCTGGACAACGTGGAGTAATCGGGCACAGATGCGTGTGCGTTGAAAGCTGGTAGTCGTTAGTTAACCTCCCACGGGGAGCGGGGGATTCCTCATGCACGAGATGACATGGAGCCTCTGCTAGAGGGTGAGTATCAGGCGTCCCTGTTTTCCTGCAGTCGTCCTTGGATCTCAGAGGCGCCTGTTCCAGCGTCATCTGCTGTTCGCTTGCCCTGACAAAGTCATCTCCCTTTTCAGTTGGCACATGCTCATTTGACTGAAAACCGTGTTGTGTCTGGGCGTAGCCTTTGGTTGAACGGCGTACACGCTGCGCATCTGAACGTTTTGTATTTTTCCTTCATGTATTTTCGCTGGTATTTGTCCGTGTGTGGCTTTGATTGCTTGGAACGTTGGTGTGTGTTGAGATCACACAGCCTGCTCCCAGATCTCTTGCCAGCGCTGGCATCCCTGAAGCCCTGTGTGGCGCCCCCTCTGGGGGCTCCTGCGTCATCCTGTTTCTGGATCTTCTTGCCACCGGGCAGCCCTGCCACTGTGGTGCCCCCTGGTGCGGTGTTTTGATGAAATGCCTGCGAGTTTCTTGGCACATATCTGCTAGTCTACATAGTACAGGTTTTTAAACAACATTTAATGGATATCAACATTAAAGTAGGCTCACCATCCTGAGACTTTGACGTGGTTTAAGTGGTGTCTCGAGAAAAGTCAGATTTTGTGGCCGTGGGCCCCTGTGGCAGTCCGTCCTCGGATGGTTTATGTTGCTCAGTGTCTGTGGGGCCGGCCTTCAGCCATCCTGGGGAGGGCCCTGCTTCCGCCTGAGTGCAGGCTGAGCTGGGGAGGGCCCAGGCCGCCCCTCAGGTGCTTAGGGCCCCTGGCCATTCACACCAGAGGGGGCGTCCCACCTCCCACCTTTCCAGTCCTGCCTGGCCTGACCCAGCTTCTCTTGAGGCCTCTTCCAGGCGCCAGCCAGCCATCTCTGTGGGAGGCAGCGTGGGCCAGGGGCTCTGCTAGCAGAGTGGAAGAGGGAGGGCCTCAGGCCTGGGGCTCTGAGGGCTGGGGGCTCTGCGGGGGAGAGGAGGGGGCTCTGGGCGAGCCGCTGGGCTCCCGTCCAGCCGCATCCCCTCACCAGGTGCGCAGGGGCCTGGACGGGGCCTGGGAGCCCTCAGGCACACCCAGTGGGGCCGGCTGGCCTCCGCATTCCTGGTGGCCATCCCTCAGGCCTCCAGCAGTCCACCCCTGGTGTGTGAGCGGTGGGCCGTGTCTGGAGCAGCCCGTGGCACGTGGATGGCCCTTGTGACGAGCCCTGCAGGCCCTCGGGAGAGGGGTCGCGCGTGGGGGCTGCCTCAGGGCAGGGTGAGAGCACAAGGCCTCTCCTGAGTGCGGTGCCCCCGGGCAGTCAGCAGCATGGGTGCCCTGCAGCACTTGGGCTGGGGCAGCGGCGCAAGAGGCTCTTGCTGTGGCCTTGGCCTCCGCACCCAGCCGCGTTCCTCCTGCCCCAGCTCCTCCCTGCTGCTGCCTGCCTTCTCTGTCTGCCCGAGGTTGAGGCCCGCACCCCGTGTGCTCTGCCCGTGGTTGAGGCCTGTGCCGGGTGTCTCCTGGCCCCAGTCTCCTGGGATCGGCTCCCTTCCCGCCCCCGTGGGTCTGCATCCCTGCCTGGGGCTGTGTGTGAGCCCACGCAACGGGGCCAGCGCTGAGCCCTGTGAAAACGGCACATACCAGGCCCTGCACCCTGAGGTCCCCTCCTGCTGCTGGTGCATTTTTGAGTGTTTGAGTAATCCCAGTGTGTGTCAGTGGGATTCCTGATGTGGGGAAGTGTGGGATTAACCCTGTCCCACCCCCAACAAAGAAGAGCAAAAAGCAGCCACCACCAAGGCCTGGGGGTTGTACATAATTAGGAAGAAGTGACTGTTTTACACGAGGAGGTTTGCTTTCATTTACATGTATCAGCCAGATCCCTGCCTGTGCTGGGGCTCCATTTGAGGAAAGCCAAACGTTTGGGGTCCCGGCTGTGCGTGTGTGGCCGCTGCTGGGACACTCCGCTTGTAGCTGCTTGCTGACGTCACCGAGCTTCTGCCCAGGGGCCGGCAGGTTGCGGTTTCTGTTGAAATTTTATCTCTGTTGGTGCCACAGGGCAGGATAGTCTCTGGTGTGTTTAGTTTCCCAGGTGAAAGGGTGCAGAAGGGGTAACCCACAGGAGCTTAAGTTAGCTCCTGTGCAGGGAGAAGGCGAGAAGTGACGCCCAAACAGCCAGCTCTGGGTGGTTGAATTGGATGTGGCTGACTTTCCTTCGTGACGTGCTTTGCGTTTATGTAGTAAGTTGTTGAAACAAAACTCATGGCAATTCTCACAGAAGAGGAATGTCTTGTAATTAATTGATGGTATTGTATGGAAAGCTCAGAAGCAGCTGTAGAAAGAAGCCCAAAATGTGGTTGGTTTTCAGCAGGTGTGATGTTAGGTGTGGGGGTGGTAGGCGGTGGCCGTCGTCACTTGCTGGTGTAAACTCCTGGAATGTTAGGTCGTGCCCCAGGGGCAGTGCGTGGGCTCTTGAGGATCTGGTGCCCGCCATGGTGGGTGGGTTGGTGGGGGGCTGGCCCCTGCAGGTGATGGGTGGCCTGCAGCGGGAGCCTTCAGTGGGGGCACTCTGCGTTCTGTGACCCTTGGTGCATAGCGTGCTTTTTCTGGAGGAGGTTTGGCGAGGAGCAGCCCTGGGCCATCGTTGAATCGTCCACAGCAGGGCCGGGGGTCGTCCCTGGGCTGGGGTCGTGAGTGCAGAGGGCCCCAGGGGGAGGAGAGATGGTGCTCGCCGTGTGGGGCCCTGGCCCTGAGGGAGCAGCTGAGTAGCGCAGGGCAAGGCTGTGGCTTCAAGTGCAGGCCTCCCGTCTGCAGGCGTTTCCGGGGGTGGGGACAGGCCTGGAGCTCAGGGCCACCCTGTCCTCAGGGAAGACCCTCTGTCAGCCTCCTGGGCAGCGTCTGCTGTCGGGAGCTGCAGCCCAGGTGCCGTCGTGGTGGCGGGGGTCTCGGGCGGCGTGTCTCCCTCGCGCTGGACACGGCTGGCGCCTATGTCCCGCCCTCCTGCCACCTGAAATCAGGACCCTAAGTGCTTCCCCGGAGCGACCAGGCCTCCAAGGGCCGGTTGCCCCTGTGAGAAACAGGCTCTCCAGCCCAAAACTGAGGGTAGGCGCGGCCCGGCGAACGTGAGACTCAGTGACGGTTCCGCAGATCCAGCGTCTCAGCAGTGCAGGCGCATCTGGAGTCTGTCTCTAGGCGCCAGGCCCCCGTCCAGGCCCCGTGGGCTGAGTGCGGGGGGTCGGTGAACGGTCTTCCCAGGCCTTGCCGAGGCTCGTCCCCTCGCGGCTTGGGGCGCCTCTGCTGCCCTGGGCTTTCCCAGGAGGGAGCCACGGCTCTCCTTGCCCCGGGGGCGTCTTGTTTCCCCGGGGGCGTCTTGTTTCCCCGGGGGCAGAAGGGGTTGGGGGCTGGGCCCGTGGCACGCCTGCGGGCTGGCTGGCCCCGGAGCTGCTCTGCCTTCAAGCAGAGACTGGCGGGTCCTACCCCGCTGACAGGGGCTGGGGCCCTGGGCCTCCTGCCCTGACGGGGTTGCACACAGCCCGGGAGCGGGGCGAGTCTTGCAGGAGGACATGGGTGCTGGGGAGGCTGTGGGCATGAGGCCAGGGCAGCGTGACAGGGAGCCCCAGAGCGGACACAGGCGAGGCCACCTCAGCTGCCTGCGGCGCCTCTGTCTCCAGCGCTGGCCCTGCCTCTGCCAGGAGTGTCCCGTGCCCCCTTGGGGTGGGGCGTCTGGCTCCTGGGCAGGAAGTGGGGGCACTGGCATCTGTGGCCCTGGCTATCTCTGCCCCGGACGCCGCCGCTGCTCTGGGAGAGGCTGGAGATGTCTGGGGCATTGGCTCAGAGTCTGGGTTGGGGGTGCTCATGCCTGTTGCTGGGGACCTTGCAGACCCCTGCCATGCACATTCCACGGCCATCAGGGCGGCTCCCAGGCTGGGCCTGGCCGCGGCATGTGGAGACCCCGCAGAGGCTGGCCTTGGCTCTGAGAGGCCCGCTGGGCCCATGCCCGCCGGTGTTGCTGCTCCTGGGTGCTTGCTTCTCTGTCTCAAGAAGCTGTGGGAGGCGCGAGCCCGCCTCGTCCGGGCCTGGCCCCAGCTGCGGTCGCAGCCTGGGCCTCGCGGGGCAGTCTTGCCAGTGCCCAGCGTGTGCTATGAGCTCACTCTGGGGAGCGTGTTCTAGCGGCGGTCTGTGTCGCCTGCCGCCGAGCACGGTTTTGAGGATGGTGCTGGTTCCGTCACTCAGTTCTATCCGGCTCTGCGACACCGTGGACTGCAGCACGCCAGGCCTCCCTGTGCTTCACCGTCTCTGGAGTTTGCGCAAACTCATGTCCGTCAGATCCATGATGCCATCCAACCATCTCATCCTCTTAGCAGTCCCCTTCTCCTGCCCTCAATCTCTCCCAGCATCAGAGTCCTCAGTGAGTCGCTCTTCACATCAGGTGGCCAGAGTATTGGAGCTTCCGCATCAGTCCTTCCAATGAATATTCAGAACTGACTTCCTTTAGGATGGATTGGTTGGATCTCCTTGCAGTCCAGAGGATTCTCAAGAGTCTTCTCCAACATCATCAATTCTTGGGCAGTCAGCTTTCTTTATAGTCCAACTCTCACATCTATACGTGGAAAAACCATAGTTTGATTATTTGGACCTTTGTCAGCAAAGTGCTGTCTCTGCTGTTTAATACACTATCTAGGCTTGTCGTAGCTTATCTTCCAAGGAAGGGCATCTTTTAACTTCATGGCTGCATTCATTGTAGTGATTTTGGAGGTCAAGAAAATAGACTCTCACTGTTTTCATTGTTCCCCATCTGTTTGCCATGAAGTGATGGGACCAGGTGCCATCATCTTTGTTTTCTGAATGTTGAGTTTTAAGCCAGCTTTTTCACTCTCCTCTTTCACTTTTATCAAGAGGCTCTTTAGTTCCTCTTCACTTTCTGCTATCAGGGTGGTGTCATCTGCGTATCAGGTCGTTCCCTGGTATCAGCTGGTAAAGAATCGCCTGCAATGCAGGAGACCTGGGTTCGATCCCTGAGTTGGGAAGATCCCTGGAGGAGGGCCTGGCAACCCTCTCCAGATTTCTGGCCTGGACAGTCCCCATGGACAGAGGATCATCGTGGGCTACAGTCCATGGGGTCAGAAAGAGTCAGACACGACGGCGACTGAGCACACAGCCGGCGATCTTGATTTCAGCCTGAGCCTCCTGCAGCGGGCCTTCTGCATGAGGTCCTCTGCATCTGAGAGGGTGGTGGCCTCATGTTTTGTACACCTGTTAATGCCCAGTGTTACTCTGCGTGTAATAGTGGGTTCATAATGAGCGCTTGTGTGGATACACACGGAAGGATCTCTTGCAGAAAGTACCCAGCGGAACTCCTGGGACAAGTTCTCTTTCTCTCAAGCCCCGCCCCCCGCCCTGCCGAGGACTCTCCTGGTGCCTGACACGGGGGATTTTAGGGGAACCTTGTGGGGTCAGCGACGTGATAGCCCTGCTCCAGACCCAGGGCCTCGGGGCTCCTGACGCTGCGGGCGGCCCGCCGTACAGGTACCACCAATTATCAGGGGCTCCCAGAGGCCACGCCCCCTCCGTCATCCCTGGTCGGTGCCTGGGTCAAAGACCTTGTGGCCTGGTGCTCGTGAGAGAGAGGGCTTCATGGCGGCAGGCAGGAGGCGGGAGGGTGCCAGGAGTTGGCTGTCAGCCTGGGGGGCACCAGGTCAGCACAGCATGGGCCCCTCGCCGAGCTGGCTGTGGCCTCGGGCTGGGGGAGGGGCCACCCCACGCGAGTGCACGAGGTGCCTTTGGCTCCTGCCCCGAGGGTGCGTGTGCATCCTGGTTGGGGGTAGACAGCCGTCTGCATGCCAAGAGGATCCTGGGGCCCAGGAGGGTTCCCCCTTGGCCCACCGTGGGCCCTGGTCTTCGAGGGTATCTCTAGACCCCGAGCCCTGGATTGCGCTCTGTGTTGTGTGCTTTTGTAAAAATAAGAGCAGCTGTCGAATTTAAACATGTCTTTCATTTCATTTATATGCCATGGGGCACACGGGATCTTAGTTCCCTGACCAGGGACTGAACCCTACCCCCGCAGTAGATGGAAGCCTGGTGTCCTGACCACTGGATGGGGGTGCCCTGTGTGCCCCGCATGGCGGGCCTGGCGTCTCCAGGGAGCTTTGTGCCCAGAATATCAGGGTGGTGTCATCTGCGTATCAGGTCGTTCCCTGGTATCAGCTGGTAAAGAATCGCCTGCAATGCAGGAGACCTGGGTTCGATCCCTGAGTTGGGAAGATCCCTGGAGGAGGGCCTGGCAACCCTCTCCAGATTTCTGGCCTGGACAGTCCCCATGGACAGAGGATCATCGTGGGCTACAGTCCATGGGGTCAGAAAGAGTCAGACACGACGGCGACTGAGCACACAGCCGGCGATCTTGATTTCAGCCTGAGCCTCCTGCAGCGGGCCTTCTGCATGAGGTCCTCTGCATCTGAGAGGGTGGTGGCCTCATGTTTTGTACACCTGTTAATGCCCAGTGTTACTCTGCGTGTAATAGTGGGTTCATAATGAGCGCTTGTGTGGATACACACGGAAGGATCTCTTGCAGAAAGTACCCAGCGGAACTCCTGGGACAAGTTCTCTTTCTCTCAAGCCCCGCCCCCCGCCCTGCCGAGGACTCTCCTGGTGCCTGACACGGGGGATTTTAGGGGAACCTTGTGGGGTCAGCGACGTGATAGCCCTGCTCCAGACCCAGGGCCTCGGGGCTCCTGACGCTGCGGGCGGCCCGCCGTACAGGTACCACCAATTATCAGGGGCTCCCAGAGGCCACGCCCCCTCCGTCATCCCTGGTCGGTGCCTGGGTCAAAGACCTTGTGGCCTGGTGCTCGTGAGAGAGAGGGCTTCATGGCGGCAGGCAGGAGGCGGGAGGGTGCCAGGAGTTGGCTGTCAGCCTGGGGGGCACCAGGTCAGCACAGCATGGGCCCCTCGCCGAGCTGGCTGTGGCCTCGGGCTGGGGGAGGGGCCACCCCACGCGAGTGCACGAGGTGCCTTTGGCTCCTGCCCCGAGGGTGCGTGTGCATCCTGGTTGGGGGTAGACAGCCGTCTGCATGCCAAGAGGATCCTGGGGCCCAGGAGGGTTCCCCCTTGGCCCACCGTGGGCCCTGGTCTTCGAGGGTATCTCTAGACCCCGAGCCCTGGATTGCGCTCTGTGTTGTGTGCTTTTGTAAAAATAAGAGCAGCTGTCGAATTTAAACATGTCTTTCATTTCATTTATATGCCATGGGGCACACGGGATCTTAGTTCCCTGACCAGGGACTGAACCCTACCCCCGCAGTAGATGGAAGCCTGGTGTCCTGACCACTGGATGGGGGTGCCCTGTGTGCCCCGCATGGCGGGCCTGGCGTCTCCAGGGAGCTTTGTGCCCAGACATGGCAGGTGCAGCCCCGAGGACTGGGGAGGCGCTGGGGCCGGGAGGGAGTCCGCAGCTCCCACGGCACCCCCTGCCTGTGCACTCGCGCCCCTGGAGCCCGTCCAGATCAGGCCGGCCTCACCATCACATGGATGCATGGGGGGTTTCCCTGAGCGGGATGGGGCTGGGGGAGCCCCGCCTCTCCTGCACAGCTGATGGGCCCTGGGGTCTGAGGTGACCTGAGGTGGGCACCGGCAGCAGGCCAACCCCCAGGGCGCCCACCCTGCCACATCTAGGCCGTCGCGGGCGCGTGGCTGCCCACAGTGAGCCTGTCTAGCACCTGGGCACTTGGGCCCCACCTGGCAGCGCCGTGTCCCCTCAAAAGCACGTTGCAGCCCCTGGGAGTGGTCGGCCAGCCGCTTCCTGCCGGGTGGACGGGAGCCCATCGTGGGCCTGGGGGCGACCCTCAGCTAAAGGGCAGGGCTGCCCACCTTCCCCCACTTGCATCCCGCAGGGATTGGGGGTTGCGTCACCATCACGGCTGTGTATTAGCTGTGGCTCTGGGGCCCCCTCCCCCGGGGTGCCCCCTATATTTGGGTGTCATGCCTATGCCTGTGTGCTGGACCCCACAGCCCTTAGGCACTCCCAGCCCTGCTCAGCCCTGGGCCTCTGCACTCAGGCAGTTTACTCCCGCAGGCGGTTGTGTCCCAGAGGCGCTCTGTTCACGCATGCAGCCCATGTCCCCGTGGTGCTGGTGACCGCTCGGGGGTGGTGAGGCGGCCCTGCGCAGGCGGGGGGTCGGGGTGAGGGTCACGACCAGGCTTGCTTCCTCAGTCAGTGCCCCTCAGGGTGGATGTCTGCTGTGAGAGCGGCCCCTCCCTGCCACCAGGCCCGCGTGTGCGTTGCTGGAGGGCACCGTGAGGCTGGTGGCGGCCCGCCCCGGGCGCCCGCCAGGCCTGCAGGGCAGCAGAGGCTTCGCAGGGTGCGGCGTCCACTCAGGAGCCCTGGAAGCGCAGGCCCTGGGTCTGGGCTCCCCAGAGTCAGCCTGCGTCTGGAGGGTGAGCGTCTGCTGCTGGAGGATTCCTCGGCCGGGGCAGGTGTGGGATTTGGGGAGGAGTGTCTGGAGAGGACAGAGGCAGACCCCGCGCCGCTGCCCAGCACCGAGCCTGGGGCCTGGAGCCTGGTTACCAGGGCAGAGAAGGGCTTTCATTTCGGGAGCATTTCGGTCATCTTGTCCTCCCCCCGGGGCAGCGGGACTGGAGTGGGGTCTGTGGTAGGCGGGACAGCCGAGGGGGCATTGGCGTGCATGACCCCGTGGGGTTTGCCCCTGGGGGGCACAAGGGCGCCTCCACCACCCAGGGTCCCCGTTTCCCACCGTTACTGGGCTGCTGGCAGCTGTGCCGTCACGTAGGCCGCTGTGACTGCAGAGAAGGAAGCCGAAAGTTGTTCGGTGGCGGCTGCCACTTGTTTCCTTCTGCTGTTCCTGGTCGCATCACATGCAGAACTTCCTCCTGTTTTCGAAAAGACTGATAGAAACAGAACCCTTGCACGCGCTCGGCCGTGTGTCTGGTGTGACAAGTGACCGTGTGCGCGGTCCTCAGCTCAGAGCTCCAGCGGCACTCCGGCCTGCGCGGGGGACGCGGGGAGTCCGCCGCCTCCATCGCGGCAGGGCCCACGGCCGGCCCTGCCCCTCTCCCCGGGGCGATGCCCGCGCAGCACGGCCCCGCCGTTGCCCCGGGGACAGTGGGGGCTTTCGGGATCCTTGAGCCCAGGGACTGGCGAGGCCCAGCCTGGTCCCCCCTTTTTCTCCGCGAGGCTCAGCTCCAGCCCCGCAGGCGCGAGGACGCGGCCCCGGCCCGGCTCACGCGCGTCTCGTCCTCTGCTTTCAGGTGTGGCCGACGAGGACGCCTTCGCGGAGGAGTGCCTGCGACGAGGCCAGAGCGCGCTGCCCGCCCAGCCCGCCAGCTCCAGCGCCCGCTCGCTGCGGCCGCCGCGGCCCGCGCCCCCGCCCCGGCCGGCGGCGCACGCCGCGGGGGAGGACGAGGACGCGCCGGGCGCCTTCTGCGCAGGTGTGCACCGGGACCCCGCCTCCCGGCCGTCGCGGGGCCCCCGAGGACCGAGACGCCTCCTGTGCTGCTGCGTGCTGGCCTGACGGGTGGGTGGGGGCGGCCGCGCGCGGCCTC